>OV816026.1:106224340-106666340 GCA_929113105.1 Agrypnus murinus | reverse complement strand
GTTACTTTTTGTTTTCTCTCTTAAACAACATCAACGCGTAAATTTAGTACAAATGAATCATTACAAAAATAAGAGAAAAATCCTACCTTATGGTTGGCTAAAGTTGATGATTTAGGCAGGTACCAACACACACACACACACTCAGAGTTTTATTTTACAACCACTAAATGTAATGAAGCTCTTGAACAGTAGTCGAGCATATATAACATGTATCGCTATGAGCTTCGGTTTTTATACCCAAACAGTGAACGAGACCCCTGGTGAACGCGTTACCAAACTACAAGATCTTGCGCAATATCCCATAGGGTTATCACCTGAGAGTTGGGTAAAATCAAGTTCCCACGAGAACACCTGCCTATCATTTATTGATGTTTAAAAATGTAGATCTGAACATAGATACGTTTTATTCCTATGCCCAGGGTCAACAGTTTATATTTATTAAGAGCTGTTCTTGGTTTATGAGGGAAAAAGGGCATATCTATAAATTCTAATACAATAGAACACTTGATTACGTAAAATAAGCTACATGTATAACCGACCCTTTTTTTTAAATCTGATTAACCGATCTATAACAGCTGAGAAAACAAAATACCTTTCTGACAATTTTCCTACGCTTGTCTAACGATGACCGCAAAGATAGAAATCTCTAGAACGAAGCTCTCAAATGTTTATTGCATAGTAGAAGGGGCGATAATTCTCAAACTCTTTGACAGAACACATAAAAATAGAACTTTATAACCCCGATAAAAATGTTAAAAACTCAAGAGTGTCAAAATTGGCTGCAATAAAATTAAACCTTTAAAATAATGGCAGTATTTTACCCGAATATTACTATGGTTATTACAGAGTTTAATATTATCATAAAGGAACTCTAAGTTATTAATCAATCAAACGCCGTCTGGGTTCATTAATTATGACACTGGAAAGTTTAGTTTATACAACCATGATACATATACGTGACAATAATTCCCTCGGTATTAAATAAAGGTTACATTCGATATCGTCTCTTGCTAACAGAACATTCGGGTATGTCTTGACGTAGTAGTAGTGTCGCTAACATTTTTCGTAATATTTATGAGTGTAACATATGTACATAGCTTATGAAATATTCGAAAGATGAAAGAAGGAATAACCCCGTGCCTCTTTGTAGTTAATATTGTATTCTTCATTGGTCGATCTATTGATAAAGATTTAAAATTTTAAAAGAATTTCCTGCATTTTTAGCATTCGATACGGCCCCTTTTTTAAAGGTGTGTGTGTGTTTTTATCATTCAATCTCCGCGGTATTTTAAACCTTGCGATTCTTAATTATGTACAGTTGACGATTTATTTAATGTATTCTTCAATAAATTTAAAATGTTACGATGTCACCCTGTCAATAGGACAATAGACTAGAGTGTACGTTTCATATCACTTTCAACAATCAACATAAAAATTAGGGTTGTCTTCCTACCAGTAGGTAATAAATTTCTGGAAAAAGATTTACCTCAAGATGTCTTGTCGGACTTTCAACTCATAAATGAACGTTGCAAACAGTTGGGGGTTGAAAACAGACCCGTCAAAGTGCGAGATTTACCTTTGTTCTGTTAAGGTTTTACAGTACTCGTTTCTGCAGTCCATTAGAAATTCTGATTTTTAAAAACATTATTGAAGGATTAGGCTTCGCTTTAAAACAAATGTCGATAGATAAATCCATTCTCTATAATATGCTCTAGTTCGGCATCATGTTCAAATAACTAAAATACGAAGGAATTTGCTCTAATTAAATAAAAACTTTCAAACGTTTATGCCATATTATGAGGGTGCTTTTATGTTTAAAAACTAAAGGTATTAAGCAACAGTTAGACAATTTAATGCTCTAACACTGTATCGTTTCGAATTTTTTCCCTCATCAATAGCTTCGCGAATAAATGAGATTTATTAATTAAAGTATAGGCAACCAACACTTCATCATACTGTTATTTGAAAGTAGGAAATATGAACAGTGAATAGATATATGGAACAATAGAAGTAGCAGGTAATCGGTTTACCTTTACTTAACTTTTTGGACAATAACAAGATAATCCCTATTTGTCATTTCAGTTTGTCGTTTTTACAATAAGGAAACGTAAATACTATTCAATGAATTTGGCCGAAGAATTAGTAGTATCCTAAATATAATTTTTTTTTGGTACAGCATTACGAACGACAACGAACAAACTCGTCAGCTGATATAATATGCTTTTTCTAAAAAATAAGGTAACACAAATAGCTGCAGATATCAAACTTTACCAACATTGAACCTTGGATACTAGAAATTGAAAGAAGTTTCGGCGAATATTGTTTTATATGGTCTCTCTGTTTGAAAAACGCTACGGTACTTTAAGGACCTCCGTTTTATGATATTTTAGTGTATTTATTATTATTTTTCTGCTCGATACAATAGCTATTAATAGTTTAAATAATATTATTAATTACACGTAGGACTATTATAAAATGTATATTATACATAAGCGCCCTGTTCATCTTTGCTTTCAAAATGATTATAAAAGAGTTTTTACGATGGTCAACACCCCTTGTATCTTGTTAGAACGCGGGCAATCAATATTTAAATCTGTTATAAGCAATTCGTTTTCAGTTTCAATATAACACAATAAGATATGGCCTTCTGTCTGTCGTTTCTACACATTCTTTGGCAATCTCGTCCATGCATGATTTTCACGACAATACATAATCGGTTAGAATGGTCTCAGTGTTAAACTGGCAGAGACAGGTGTCATTTATTTTATGCCGTATCTAATATATATTGTTCAGACAGACAAAAATGGTAATCTATCTGAGAAATTGTTTCAATAATTTTTTTTCGTTTATATAGGCTTATTGCATAGTTTATCATTTATATTTTTTAAAATACGAAAGATGCATAATAATTAAAAAAGAGATTCCTTTTTTCAAAGTGTTCTTTTTCTACCTGCGTTTGCAAACGAGGGTTAGAATTTGATTGATGGCATGAAGATATAAGACGTATTTAACGTTGAATTTTTTTAATGTTTGGAGTAAATTATAAAAGAGTTGTTTACGACGAGAACGTCGACGGTCAACCCCTTGTCACATACAAGCAAGATTTAAAGCTATTGTAAACAATTCGTTTGGTTAGATCGGCCAGTTAGATAAGTGTTACATTGACAGCGCAGGTGTTCTTTTGATCGTTAACGAGTTTCTTTGCTCGGGCTGTGTGTAATAAATTAAATACTTATCAATAGTTACATCTAAAAGTTGAATTTAAAATTTTTAATGTTGGAGTAAATTATAAAATAGTTTTTTACGACGACGGTCAACCCTTGTTTCGTGTTAATTGACAGTGCAGGTGTCGACCACTTTTAACGATACCCTTTGCTCCGAAGGGGTAATAAATTTAGATTTTATCTAAAAACAGCTGTTTAATTGACAGCGCAGGTGTCGACCCTTTTTTAACGATGCCCATTGCTCCGAGGGTAATAAATTAAGATTTTATCTAAAACAGCTGCGACAAACGTGTTTATTCGGGCAGGTTCGAAGTTTATAAAAGCTCTGTTGACCCCTTTCGTTTTTAGTTTTGTTCTCGCGTCGTCGGTTACAGTGATAGTAATAATTGTTATTGTTTGCTTCAACTAGGTATGTTAAAATAATCATTTATTATTCTTGTGAGTGTTAAAATTTTTACTGCTATTTAAGTTCTATCATGTGTGTGTCTTTGTTTTTACATAGAAAAATGGAGCATTTGCTAAAACAATTGAACAAACCTTCCCAGAAGCCTATCAAGAAGTTATGTGATTACAAAATAAAAGAAATTGCAGAGATACTACAATTCAAAAGAGTCGTTTGCCGTGATAAACGTCAAAGTGTGATTGTTGTTGCCGAAAACCATGTTACGTTTCTACCCAAGCGGATCAGCGATAAGTTAACAGATCAAAGGGTTACCGAGATTAACCAACAGATTGGAGCTAAAACGATTTCTCTAGGCCTATTGTACTTGGGTAAAACAAGCTGTTATGATGATTGCATGTTTGTGGAAATAAATAAGGTATGGGTAAACATCAAGTTTACAATAAACCCCTTTTTAATGTTCTATTGTTGTCGTTGTTGTTACAGCCCCTGGAACCGCAAATAGAAAACAGAGGTCAGTCCTGAAGTCCTCAAGATATCATCATCACCAGCATTCTATCAACATTTTTTATTATAAATTAAATGTAGTCATAACAATATATATTAATAAACATAATTTTAATTCCTATATGGCTTTATTATTTCTTCTAGAAAAGGTAGTGGAAAGAGTACAGTGTGTGTGCGCTGGAGAGAGAGAAAGCGTCCTC
This sequence comes from Agrypnus murinus, assembly GCA_929113105.1. Classification (NCBI taxonomy): domain Eukaryota; kingdom Metazoa; phylum Arthropoda; class Insecta; order Coleoptera; family Elateridae; genus Agrypnus; species Agrypnus murinus. The sequence goes on along the minus strand of OV816026.1, from coordinate 106,662,009 downwards.
TAATAGGAGAGAGTGAGAGAAAAGACTCTTTAATGCATCCTCTATTAGGAGGGAGTGAGAAGGCTCTTTAATGTGACCTCTAATAGGAGAGAGTGAGAGAAAAGACTCTTTAATGCGACCTCTAATAGGAGAGAGTAAGAGAGGCGACTGCGAATGATATGGTTTTATTCGAGCCTCGCATGTAGATCATTAAATTATTAGATCAATCAATTTAATTCACGCCTGCATATTAATTAGAGCAATAAATTCGCGCCTGCATATTTATTAAATCAAATAATTTAATTCGATCATTTAATTAGAGCAATAAATTCGCGCCTGCATATTTATTAGGTCAATCAATTTAATTCACGCCTCATTTGCATATTAATTAGAGCAATAAATTTAATTCGCGCCTCATTTGCATATTTATTAGATCAATCAATTTAATTCACGCCTCATTTGCATATTAATTAGAGCAAAAATTTAATTCGCTCCTCATTTGCATATTAATTAGAGCAATAAATTTAATTCGCGCCTCATTTGCATATCAATCAATTTAATTAGAGCAATTAATTATGCTAATTAGGTTCCCACGGTCATCAAGATTTTCCCACTCTCAGGTGACGCAATACCTACTAAGGATTGTCATTATAGGTCATCTTCACTATTTATATCACCATCTGACTCACTGCTGTCAAAATCTACTCTGATTATAAATTTTTGCATATTAGGTGATACATACGAATCCTCCACTGAAATAACATGCCTCACACAATTATTCCACAAATCAATTCTGACATTGTCTATTTCTTTACGAATTAAATTCACCACTTCAGCACTTAAATTAGGAGCAGTATTGTTTCTAGCACGTTTTAATGAACCACACACCATTTCAATAGGATTTAAAACACAATAATACGGAGGTAATCGCAAAACCGTATGACCAAGTCGTTCGGCTATTTTGTCCACACGATACTCAGTTGGCATATTAAGGTTTTTAATTACCTCTAGTAATTGTTTTTTAGTTACTCGTCCCTCAGGTATTGGTATTTCATTTGCTTCCATATACGAAAGAATATCCTCTTTTCTAGTATTAGTAGTAGGTTTGGGATGGTATATTCTAGAGTGATACTTCGCATTATCCATCACTATGACATAATTTTTAGGGATATTTTCCAGCAGTTGATTTTCAAACCATGTTTCGAACAGTGCCGAATCCTTATCCTGGTGGTAATCTGCTGAACAGTGTTTTATTTGTTTTGCAGAAATAAGGAGAGCATTTGGAATCCACCCGTCGGTTCCACCAGCATGTAAAATAATAATCCTTTAACCCCTAGAAACAGGCGCCTTCAAACAACACTTTTTACTTGCATCTGTCAAACCTTTTTTTACAACGTCGTGACTATCGTACCACGTTTCGTCCAAATAAATAATGGAACGTCCCTCTTCGCGATATTTCCTAATTTTCAAGATGTAATCCCATCTCATTCTTAGCAATCTTCGAGTTTCCATAATGTACATTCGTTTGTTGATTGTATTATAACGAATACCTATGCTCTTAAGGTATAATCTAAAATTGCTTTTCTTGTAATCTATATCATAACTCAGTTCTTGCAATTTGCATTTTAAACCATTTATAGTGGGCACTGTATTCTCGCTGTACATCCTATAAATAACTTCTTTGATCTCTACACCCATACCTTCAGAAATACGTGAAAAACGTTGTCTTTGAGATTTTACTGTTTTGTGGACTGTGGGGTTGGAAATTATGCGATGCACTGTAGTGTATGGCAATTTTGTTAGTTTGCTGGTCGTTTTTATGGGAGTGGCACAATCTTGGTCTTTTACACTATTGTACACATTGATGACTATTTGTCTGGTATCTGCTGACAAGCGATGGTATTTTCTTAAAGTGTCTTGATGATATTCGCAAACATCTTCAGGATTCTCAGCCATTGGCACTTCTTTGTTTAAGTTTTGTTGGACATCTTCCCATGGACGGAACATATTTATCAATAAATAAATAAAACACAATACGTATAAATAAAATAATACCGGGACGGAATACTCTACACTCCAAGAACTGTAAACCGAAACTAAAACTGAGTTGAAAAAGATATTGTTTAAGTGTGTTGTTTCTTATTTTTTGAAACTTTAGACTTTCCCTTAATCTTTTTAATATTAGGGATCTTATTTTTCTGAAAAATACCTACAAATTTTAATTTCGAAAAACCAGTTTATACCCTTGCTGTAACATACCACATTTAACAGGTATAACAAACAAAAACGAATCTTTTGAATACTTTGTATAATACATTTTTAAATCTGTAATGTATACGTATGTTTCATAAATAACACAAAAGAAACATATTCTTTATAAGAATATTTTTTATAGAATATTTGTCTAAACCTATAAATGACAACAAAACAATGTTTTATTTTTGCAACTATCCTGAACTTTCCTTTTATGTCGTAATAAATGGGGTTTTTAAAAATTTATGTTATACTTAAAAAAATTCCTTAATACTTACCTGGTAACATTTGACAGCATAAACTGTACAACTCAGTATCGTTTTATTTATGGCTTTAAGCAGTAAGCCTATAACAGTGCTTTGTTGGAATAACTACTATTGTTGTCAAATACCGGCCATAAAAACCAATTTCTGCTGACCAAACCATATATTATGTTAGAAGTGCAGAAAAGTGCCAATTTCTCACGAATGTGAAGAAGTTGCGCAATCACAAGATTGTGAAATTGGCGTTTTTGCACACGTTACACACTATACTTTATTTACGACAACAAAAAAAAGGGGGGGCTAGAAAAATACACAACAGGAAAAATACACAACCGTATTTATACCTAAAATAAAGTTTACAACCAGTATTTTAACACAACCGTATTTTTCCACAACCGTATATTTCCACAACTCGAAATATCACATTCCGGAAAAATGCACAAAAATATTATATAGATTCTTTTAACCCTATAAAGGGCAAAAATAATTAACTCAAAAATAAATGTTACAAGGAATAATTTTACACAACCGGAAATTTATACAACCGTACTTTTTCACAACCATCGATTTTATATTCAGTAAAAATCCACAAAAATAATTTCCTACAACCGGATTTTAACACAACCGGAAATTTCTACAACTGTACTTTTTCACAACCATCGATTTCATATTCTGTAAAAATTCACAAAAATAATTTCCTACAACTGGATTTTTACACAACCGGAAATTTATACAACCGTACTTTTTCACAACCATCGATTTCATATTCATTAAATACCGACAAAAATAAAATGGTATAACCTAGATTTTTACACATCCGGGAATTTCCACAATTTTACATTACTAGTGTTACTACAACTTAAAACTTATTAATTCTCGCTTCAAAATCAATCGGTTAAAATGTGTTTCTTTTTACAACTAGTTACAAAATAATAATACTTTGTATAACTTGGCTAACCTTCACAACTAGTGACAAAAAGAATCAGAAATCATTTTAACTCTTCGATCATATAATTATCATAATTAGTGGTATCGGGCATGGTATCGGAGTGTTACCTGTGTTAATAAGGGTTCCGGAAATAAAGATGTGGTTAAAGAATTATATAAAATATAATTCTTTATAAATATTCTGATAAATATAAATGTAATTTTACACCATTTGGAATCACCACATGATTATCAAATTATTTACGAATAAGTGTATGTGTTGCAATACAAAAATAAGCTACGAATTTCAGTAAACTCGTTAATTATTTCTATAAGTAATTTAAATCAGTTAAAATATACTGGACGCCTATGGTTTAAAGAGCTTTTTGACAATATTAATCCTTATCATTTCATCTTTCTTGGCTCCCTGGCTGTACATTATACACTGCAGTATTATACAGTGGCTTGGCTAGCGCTGTATATGTACTATCCGTCCAACGAAAGATGAGCGCTGCGTCATCTTTACACGAAGTTATCACAGAAAGCTTTTTGTCAAGATATATAGACGTCTGGTAGAACAGCTTGCCTATGTTTCAATGTAAATAATTGTGTCAAAAATGAGAGCTAGTAAGCCGTTTACTTTGTGGAAAATAGATGGCGCAACCTTACCAAGGTACTTCAAAAATTGACACAAATTTTAATTTTAGGTTATGTATCTATCATTTGCCACGAATGCCACGTGTTTAGAAATACATTAGTGTAGTTAATTATTATTATTATTTATTAATTTCTGTTTTAATGTGAATTGTGTTTTAAAATTCATCACTTGCAATTATTGCGAATCATCATTTGACCAATCCTGTTGTTGTGATTGTGTGCGTTTAAAAGAAAAATTCTAAAACGGATAATATGTGGACCAGTGGAGGATGATCAAGGTGTAAATAGAATAAGATATAATCATGAACTGGCCAGATTATACCAATTACCAAGAGACAGACATCTTGGACAGACATAATGGGGATGACAAGGAAGGCAGTACTTCGATGGGCTGAACATGTTTCCTGAATGTCCGGAGACCGGAGAGAGAGTAATTTAGAAAATAATTGAGGGCGACTTAGAAGGAACTGGAAACTCCCTCAATTCATCCTAGCTAGGTGATCTAGAATAAGATAGGAAGATGCAGTGTTGGAAGTCTTAAGGAAATTGAATAAGGAACAGTGGAAGAGGCTTATAAAGGAGGCTAAATCCACTAAAACCCTAGTGGGTTGTAGGTGCCAGACCATGAATGAATCATTTAAGAAACGCTGCTAGTGGTAAATGTAAATATAACGAAAGTTTTTATCCACAACAAAAACAGTAAGTAGTTTGGTTAAAAGTTATTTATTAAAGAATTGTAATTTAAACCAGTTTTGCCAATTTGCTATATTTTTTAGAGTTTGTAGATTCTGAAGACCTCTTTCGTGCCTCTTTTTGGCATGAAAATGAAAGTCTAGTTATTAAAAATGAAAACAGGATTTTTTTCGTCATTTCCGACTTATGATTTGGACATCCTACAAAATGATGAATTTTTTGTATTCCGATTGAAGCAAGAATTTCAAGGAAAGTATTTTTCTTAATGTCTTGCTGAAGTTTCTCAGCAATAATATGTTCAATTTCTTCAAGAAGAATAACGAGGGCGATTGAAGGAAATGTTAAATGCCCTCTGCTTCTCAATATTATGAAAGTATTATATGATTCCAATCCTTCCCCCACAATTGTTTTAACACAATTTTGACAATTGTCAGTTTTGTGCCTTCGAGCGATGAAACCACAAACATAGGCAAATGCTTCTCTATTATCTTCAAAATGAACGTATGCACCACATGTGATATTTTCTTCTAAGGCCTGATCGAGTTGTAAGTCAATGTCTTTTTTTGTTATTTGTTTATTGTCTGCTCTGTTGTAGCTCAAGAAATCTGATGTGTTATCAACTAGGGCAGCAAGCATATTTCCACCAGTTACATTGCTTCCTTTTGGAGGTTTAATTAAAGAATATAGTGACATCAGCCTAAAGATCTGTGCAATCTGTAGTGACTCTCCACTAGTATTAGCACCACCGCTTGCTCTCATTAATCCAAAGAAGTGTTCAAGTGGATCTTGATTGATACGTGATGTCATCAGGTACTTATACCCTAACTCTTGGGTGCAATATTTTAATAAATCAAGAGTAGTGTTGATGGTGGCTTTTAACCCATCACTTGTAGACTTTGTTAAATAAAAGTCAGGATGTGCACAAGATTCCCATAAATCAATGTAAATTAAAAAATCTTCTAATGCTTGTTGCTCGGCAGAATTTGTTTTTAGTCCATTAAAATAACTCGAATTCAAAATATCACACAGTTGATTTATTCGTCTGCAAAACTGTATTGTAGGTTCGCAGTCAGCAAACTCGGATATACCTTTTTCTTTTAGTACCGTCAAAGCATCTGCTACTGTCCCACTAAACAATTGAAAGGCATATTTTGTCCTCATTTTCTCGTGGTTTTCTGGATTCACGTGCTTTCGGGTCAATTTATAAGCCAGTTTAAATTCGTTTTTTGCATCGTATTCTATAAGATTTTCAAAATGGCGCAATTGCACTCTCCCTTCAGGCACATGAAATTCTCTTTTTGCAACAAGCCTGTTTCGCATACATTTCAATAAATGTGGAAAATCTGAACACATCCTTAATTTTCTTTTTACATTGCAGGGATGAACACTCCAAGGCTTTTCTGGATTTCCTGCACCAAAGGCTTTCCACATGGACCTATTCCAGGTGGCACCATCTGATGTGACCACGTCAATAAACAGCCCAGCCGCTTCACTCAAAAGAATGGCTTCCAGTATTAATTTGGCTAGGATGGTTCCAGTAACATTGCCTCTGGACAGAAAACATGCAAGCGCTTGCATATTTTTCCCAGCGAAAGACTGGAACATTATTACCAGAATATGATCCCCAAGTTGGTTTCTTTGGTTGTCTGGCGTATATTCGCCTAAATCAACAAATCCCATCACTTCCAATCGATTTTTGTCGAAGTGTTTGCAGGGAGTTATTTTGCACTCATCCACCATCAGGGTACCATGCCGTTCAAATTCTTGCATGTTTTTTGTTTTCTCTTTCAGAAGTTCAAATAATTTATTTTGAAATCCGTAAGAGCTGTCGATATGCCTAATGTAAGTTGATAGTGTACTCGGTGCAGGTAGTGGAAGTAACTCCCTAGTTCGTAAATGTTTGTATAATTTAGGGCTTTTTATTTTCAGAAGGATGCATGTGTAAATCCATTCTTTGGTGTATCTTTTGCCGTAAGAAGGTCGACTTGCAGTTTCAAAACAAGTTCGAACTACAAGCTTTTGATTGTCTGGCAATTTTGAAATTAAGTGGTCGATATTGGATAGTTTTGTCATTGATTTTCTTAAAGTCTCTATGGTTTTTGTTTGTATGTTTTGTTTTCGCAACAAATTTGAATATGATTTTTTGGTTTTTGGAATAATATTTTTTTTTCTTTAGGAGGTTTTTTCTCAAGATCGCACATGAACGACATCTTGTTGTCTTTCCTTGGAAATTTCCGCCATTACAGGAAGGGCTAATTTTCCCATCAACTCCAGACCCATTACATAGCCTGATAGTATATACCGTTTGCACTAATTGTAAAAAAGTCTCTAAAGTTGTTGCAGTATAGGTGGTATGAAAAATTCCATTAAGATACACCTTTATGTCACTATCGTTGACTACAATAGCCCGATCGATTTTGGGAATACTCCCTTTAACATGGCTTACTGTAACTGAACGAGACCTTTTATGAATCCCCCATCCTGATGGTAGCAATGTATATAACTGCATTAGGTTTTCTTGTAGAAAATGTAACAGCGTGTTAGTTTCTGGTGATTCGCATTTAGTCTCTGGTGAATCGCATTCATTTATGACAGGAGGGCTTTCAGTGACAGGTAAACGAAGGTTTTCTAGGGTCGTTGAAGGAGTAGGAGAACTTTGACTGGACTGTAGTGAAGGATCTTTGGCAGGTCTACAACAAAATACAGGATTACAAATCCCGCAATAAAAACTATTGTCTAGATTTATTATTGTTAACGTTGTGTACAGAATACAGATACATATCGATTTTTTGTCTATTAATTTTCTCTTCACAACTACAAGGATAACAATAGTAGATTGTTCTACAAGTAAAGAAAAGTGATAGTTTTCCAGTGAGTGTAAATGTTTAATTCATGAGCGAGCGAAGCGAGCGAATGGATTAAAATTTACACGAACATGGAAAACTCACTTTTCTTTAAGTGTAGAACATGCTACTTTTTCGTATTTGGAATGAGACATACTAAAATCTAGGAAAAAATTACGTCAAAGTTTGGCAGAAGAGTGGAGAAAAGTTGTTGCTAACGAGAAAAGACGCACATTTCTTTACGATTTTGACTGAGAGTGAAGAAAAGTGTTGCTAACGAACAAACACTCACATTTCTTTACGATTTTGGGTTGAACAATGTACCACATTTCTATTCCAAATACGAAAAAATTAATTTCCTCAAAACGTTACGTTGGTTAATACAGGAGTGCGATTATGTATGGAATCGTGTTCGTCCTGCTAAAACGGTTTGCGCTAGAATCCTGAAATTTTAAGGAGACTTAGGGCGAGTTGTATAAAGCAAGATTATGAATAGTTATAATAAACAAGAATATTAATGAAGACGATTAATAATCAAGACATCAACTCATGCCCATGGTACAGTAGCGGCCAAAATAAACTAGGACACATTGTAGTGTAAAACGGGTCACTATGACATTCATTTTACGTTTGATCGTGATTCGTGTTACGCTAAACCTAGTTTATTTCGGCCGCCAGTATACAATTATGCAATAAATAAATCACAGCTAGAGTGGTGTTAATTTTCTCCATGAACCCATTTTGCTACCATTTGGACTGACCTTAAAATAAATAAAAAGATACCCACCGCTTTTTTGTCTGGGAATAATTTTTCAAAGGGATAAGCAGGGCAGGATCTTCAGATGGAAAATTCAAAACAGAGGAAGAATGGGAACTACCCAAATAAAGGGTAGGGATTGCATCTGGTGCTAATGTCCTGTTAATTATTCCACTTTCATCTGCAAATTCCCTCACAAACCTCTTTTCAAAATGCTTCATGCAGACGAAGTCATTTTTGTTTAAAATTGTGCCCGTAGACATAGTCCATTTGTTACGCTTATTCGTATCCTATAAAATAATGTTACAAATATAAACCCTGTTTGAAATCGAATTTTAATTTACATTTTACCTTTGGTACGTGAAAGAGGGCCAAATCTTCCTTTAAAAGTTTCACGAAGCCGCAAAATTTACACTTCTTCATTTTTCACAGTGGTAATAAATGCCACTTAAAATGAAAAAAAACACAGCAACAAGCTAACACTAAAGTCAAAATAACGCAACAAGCTAACACTAAAGTTAAAATAAGACAAATAACTTGCACAAGAAATTCGAATTTTAAAAAAACTTCAGAATTGTCAGATTGATGACAATTTATTGACAGATCTTGATATGATGCTGCAATCTAGTGTTTTTTTTTTAAACTAGCAATTAGCTCCAACAAAATGGCGGCGAGCTGCTCTACCAGACCTGTATATATCTTGCTTTTTGTTATGCTTTACTGTCGTTATTTACGAGTATGACGAGGATAGCAATAAATTAGCACCTATCTGGGTAGTTGGAAGTTGATTTGACTAGCTCTGTAGAACACGGTGGTGGCCAACCTTATTCAAATAAATTCCTAGATCAAATTAAGATGTTGCCAGATTGCTACAAAATAGTAAAAATAACTACATATATTGGCAAAATTATTGTGGAAGAATTTAATGTCGTCACTACAGATAAAGTAGATCAATTTTAGGGATTCTTCAAGATATTTCACAGATTTCCGGAAGAAAATGCCAAAATTATAGGCAATGCTGTATGCGTTCATAAACATCTGACTTGATTGTAAAACATGTCACAGGTATCCTGATACTTGTAAATTTGATTGACACAGGTGACATTTGCTAAAGTTATTTTTTATTTAAATGGTTTTCAAGAGTGATTCAGTATTTCAATAATAATGAGCAACAGTTCTTCTTAGAACTTCTTCTTAGAACGAAAAATCGCGATTTTATCTACATAATATCAATATTATGTCAGTACGAGGGAAAACACTGCATTCGCAGTCTCAGCAGTTATTGCTGAATGTATTGAACTACTTTGAGAGGGAAAAAGAACACGGTGGACATTTACTTCCTTTATCTTGCGTACAAGAGGTAAGACACGTTAATTATTTATGATCTTATTGTACACTTGCTTGTTTATTGCAGCGGGCAGCTGAGGCTTTAGGAATTAGTGTTTCAACTGTTAGAAGGGTCAAGACCCGTAGTAGAAACCAACCAGTTTTGTCTAATCCTGGCAAAAAAAGACAACGCAAGAAGTTAAGGAAAAAAACTGCAGACCTATCAGATTCTTCTAAAATGGTCAGAGAAACTGTATATAAGATGTATAGTGAAAGTAAGGCGTAGTATGATATTTTTTATTTTATCAAGTCTGTATTTTGTATTGTTTCAGAAAAACATGTTACTCTCAATTCTTTAAATAGTGAACTTCAAGAGTACCATATTCTAATAAGCATAAGTAGTTTAAACACTGTTCTACATCATATTGGATTTAAATTTATCAAAGACAACAATCGTAGAGCATTAGTCGAAAAGTCGAATATTGCCAGTATGCGTATTCAGTTTTTTAAATGTTATATGGCAAACTCATCGTCACCAATGCAAGTAGTTTATATGGATGAAACTTGGATCTATTCCAAAGGAAATCCAGGTAAATCATGGCAAGACCCAAACCTACGAAGTGTTAAGAATCCTGAAGGTTATGAAGGAAAGCGCTTTATTCTTGTTCATGCTGGGTGTACAACAGGATTTATTAAAGATGCATCTCTGTTATTTGCAACAAAATCTTTGAAAGAAGACTATCACGGAGAGATGAATTCCGAAATGTTTAAAAAATGGCTTCTTGACAAGTTGCTTAATAATTTACAAAAGCCATCTCTCATAGTTATGGACAATGTTCCTCATGATCCAATTTCATTTAGATTAGACTTACTGAATTTAGCCAAATCGCAGAGAAAAGAAAAATGTTATGAAGTGGACGATTTAATACGAAGTCACGGGCATGAAGTTTTGCGGTTACCACCATAACACTGCGAGTTCAACGCTATTGAGCTAATATGGGCTCATGCAAAAAAATATTACAATGACCACATTGGTAGAGATGGTTATGGGGATAATGAAGTTCTTGCAATGTGGGCCGAAGCATTACAGCAGTGTTCACCTGAAATCTGCAGTAGATGTATTGCAAGTACCTACTGAAAGAAAGATTAGAGAATGGTATGAACGTGAAAAAGTGCTAGATGTAACTGTTGACGAAATCATACATGTGTCTAACGATAGCAGTGATTCCAGTGCAGACAGCGAAAGTGACTGATTAATTTTATAATAATTATAATATATCTAGATGATTGTTATCAATCATTATTGTATAATCATGATTTCAAGTTTTAGTTAATTTAATGTTTATTTTTTTACACTTGTTAATTGTTATTACGAAAAGTTAATTTATTGTTACACATGTTTATATCGTTATACTTTGCTTTTGGCAACCCTCTCAATAGTAAGAATTTTTTATGTGTAAAACATATATAAATAATAATAGCTGTTCTGCCCGACTTCCACCCGCGGCAAGTACCAACTTTTCCACTAGATAGCAAAATATTTGTTATTGTAGATACATAATTTCAAGACAAGAAAAACATGGATTTCGTATTACCCGCGCGCATAGATACCATTATATTGTTGGAACTACTAAACCGATTTTAACAACACACAACCTAAAACGTGACCAGATAATGCAACTTCATAGAAGGAAACCCCATGAAAATCGGATAAATAGTTCTCGCGTTATAAGCGAACATACAGAATGACAGACACAGAGTCGATATACACAATATATATGTATATAATAAATAAACAAGAGAAGAGATAGATAAGCAACATTAACATTAATTCTATTTTAATTAAGTACTTGGTAGCATTTAAGTTGATTAAAATACTGAATAGTTTTATTACTTTGAATATAAAAATGTATTTGAAAAGAATATACATATACTTCTCTATATTGAAGATATTACTATCATAACGGTTAGAAATGAGTTAATTTCTTAATCACAAGTAAAAGTGATTTCTTGTTTTACAGTACTTGGTAATAATTCTATAGAACTAGAGAGCGTACAGTATTAGGCATTCACGACAATTTCAAAAATAACAAGTATCAATGTTAATGCTAATGCTAATGCTGCAATCTAAAAGAATGCTTCAAACGTTCAACATTACTTATCCCTAACCTCAAAAATCACCTGTTATGACATTTTCGTAAACATGGATAATTGTCAAACTATGGATGCTGATTTGACTAGGAGTTTTTTAATTTATACCACACAGAGAGCATCGATGACCAGCGTTCATCTTTCCCTGGACGGATAGTAGGCTTTATATCATGCATTCCACAATGGGCAGGCCCGGATTAACACTGAATCCTACGAAGTTCAGGTTTCAGGCGCCATGTTTTGGGAGCATCAGCGCCATACACGGTTCGCAGAATTGCAAATTCTTAGAAAGGTCTGGGACTGGAACGACGTAAATTGAAAACCTGAAATTCCTGTTTTTATGATTTTCTATTACAAAATAAAACTTGTTTGAAATGTTTTTATTTAATTTATTTCTGTTAATTAACCTGCTCAAGCCTGGTCGCAAGATCTATCCGGAGACAGTAAACAAATTAAATGCAACACTATTAATGGGCGTGCTTAATGACTGATAACGTTTACTTAAGCCTTAGAAAATAAAACTGTAGGAAGGAACACATTCATCTACCACATACGACCGTGATGGAGTCTAATATAGCGGATTAGGTGTTTCCGGATTTGTAATGAAATATTTTCATTGGCGGTTCTCACTGTCTCGAAATGCGCACATAAACTACATAATCTCAATTTTAAAACATTGTATTTTAAAATTAATCTTAGAATATAAATTTTATATTTAATACTTTAAACAAACGAACACTCACTTATGAAATCTAATTCCCTTCTTCGTATTTGTCGCAGTGTTGCCACCTAGACTACATACACAATCCCACAAAATCACCAAAAATTTCCCTTTTTATTTAAAAAATTCCCACGAATTAAAGAAATTTTACAAACTACCTGCATCAAAAAAATGAGTATATTTTGCATTTATTTTATTGATTAAAGTTACAAAAGGTCATAAACGTATATTAACTAAATGCATCCAAAACAAAACATAACTCAGCAAATAAACATAATGCTTAATAACTAATTCAAAAAAGAAATAACTATAATCAAAATGTAAAGCATATTAATTCTTAAAAGAGTAAATAGTATTATTTAATAATTTAACATGTTGTTCCTCTATTGGAAAAGTATTGCACTGCATGTGTCTGCTTTATAGGGCACTCCTAAACACAGCCATTGCATTTAATGTAGTGCTCCCCAAACGGTTTCTTTTTTTTGGTTTACAGTCCGTAACAATGCTAAAAATTCTTTCTGCTTCAGCATTGCTGTGAGGCAAAACAAGCAATATATTTATTAATTTCATAGTTTCAACAAATTTTGGTAAACTGTTTTCATCAAGTATACTTCTAATCTCACATCAAAATTCCTCTACATCTAACAACTGTAACTGATTAAGTTTACTTTCTGTAAAAGAAAAAGGTAACAGAATCCATTCATATTCTAATTTGTCAATATCTATGAAGATTTCATAATGGCCAACTACAGAAGAAAAGTTTTCATGCAAATTTCTGTTTGCAAGATCCAAAGCAACTGTGGGAGTCAATATATTTAGTTCTTTAAAAAATTTATCATTTAAGGGTAGCCGTTTTTGCATTTCCTCTGCAGCGGTAATATAAAAATTTAAACACTTAAGTCGAAATTCTTTTAACAGATCTGCAGGAAATGTTTTAATAAAATCACCGCATTTAAACCCTACTCCGATTTTCTCTAATTCTATATAGTTTTGAGGTTGCTGTATGGCTGATTCATGACATTTATATACAAACTCTGGCTTTACAAAATTTTGGGTCAACTGCCAAAAAATTGTTAAACATTTGCTGTGCAATTCATTAATTAAAACACTCCTACTCTGAAACAGCGCATTGAAAGTGTTAAAATAATTCAAAGTATACAATAGAAACAGTAAGTATCCTTTGTTTAAAGGATTTTTCATCGCTTCTAAAATAATTGAAGCCATTTTCAAGTGATCTTCAAATACTGCTAAAGAAAAGAAATGCAGCAGTACATCCCAGTTATCTAAAATCCTTTTAACACAATTATACATACTAAGCCACCTTGTTGTTGCTAATTTTAAAACTTTTTTCTTTTCACAGTTAAAAAACTCTTGAAACTCCAACAAGATTGCACATCTTTTTGAACTGCCCGATATATAAGTTGCTATGTTTCTGATAAGGTCTTCAGGAGACCGGGGTAGCTCCTCACATGCTTTTCCAGCAATCAGTGAACTTGTATGGCAAATGCATTTTAGAAGTATTGCATGAGGTACAGCTTCTTTAATTCTTGAAAAAAAAAGAATTTTTATTTCCGACCATTACAGCTGCTCCATCTGAAGCCACACCTATTACATTTTGTATCGGAATAGATTTGCTACTAAAGCAGTTTTTTACAGCAGTGTAAATGCTTTCAGCACAGCAGTCTTTCGCATCAAGTTCAAGGAGCTCCAATAATGATGTCCTCACATTTCCATTATAAATATAACGCACCTACAACAAAATACTAACATAATGAAGATGGAAAACAACTAAGGAAATACATACCAAGAGGCACAAATATTTTTTATCAGCAACATCCGTGCTTTCATCCAGAAGTATGCTGAATAAACTGTTTTTTAAGATCTGAACCAAATCTTCATCTTCTTTTTTTGCCAACACAGACTTCACAATTTCTGTGCACTTTGTCCTTCCCATTCGTATTCCGTTTATAATTTGTGAGTCTGGGGCAATACCTTTCAGCAATGGAATCAGGTGATCTACTGTTAAAAATGCAACATTGTGTTCTGCAAAGAATGCTGATAAACCTATTTCAGCTCTTTTAATACTTTTTGTCAGGCTAGTCTCTTTAGCAACAAAAGTTGAAATGTTCGCATTGGAATCTATTACATTAATCATTTTCTTATGTTTTATGGTTTTAGAATGTTTTGTAATTTCAGATTTTCCACATTGCAATTCTACGTCACAAACTGTGCACCTTAAAAAGTAAAAACAACAAACATTAAAATATTAATATTGTTTCGTAAGTAATTTAAATATGCATACATACTTGCATTTATTCTTGTTTTTTGTGGGTTTTAGCCATTTCTTTAGGCACGGATCTTCTAACCACACACTTTGAAAAACTTTCTGTTTGTTCGTATATTTGTTGCATTTTTTCTTTGACGGCCCTGGCTGGTCTAAATCAGAATCAGAACAGGATGACATGGGAAATAGTCGTTTAAATGTTAGGTATCTTGTTGAACAGCACGCACACACATACACACAATAAACAAACTATAACCTATAAACAAACTGTCAGTTAGTGTTAACTGCGTAGATGGGTAGAAGGTAGATGTTAATTGTTGTCCAGCTGTTGTCTGTTGTGAAAACTCGAAAACTGTCGGTGTCGGTGAATAGTTGATACTTTGCATTTCATTACGGGATTAAAAATTACCACGAAATTACTCAGAATTCCCTTTTTCCCCCGGAGCAGACAAAAATACCACGAATCGGGAAAAATCCCACGAGGTGGCAGCACTGATTTGTCGGAGAAAAGCAGATTTAGGTGGTGTAATGGCTGCTAGTGTGACGTCATATCCGTCGCTTTTAAAGCCCATTGCGCCGGATAGTTACACTTCTTCCTAAAGTTTTATATTGTAAGACTTAAGCACTGAAATGCGGAGTACTATTAATACTCATGTTACGCGGTTGCATGTTTTTTTAACGGAAAGATTCAATTTAAATCACTCGTAGATGCAGAGATGCCAGTCTTTTTGATCTAATTTAATTGTGGTGTGAAACATTTTCATCGTCGTTTTGGATTTTGGTCGCTAGAACGTATTGTATTCAAAGTAGAAAAAGTGTTGTATTTAAAAAAGTTCATAGTTTTTTAAAATATTTTTCATATTGCAGCGAGTCTCAGGAAAGAATTAACACACAACCGAGTTTTCTTAATAGATTACTTGTATAGTTTTGAATTTCCGGAACGCATAATCTCTTTACACCTTTACTGAAACTAGAAAGCAAAACTATCCTAGTATAATCTCTATAGCTGTGTAGTTGACGCCTTTACAAGAAATTCTTTGTGTCAACTTAGAAGCAGCAATACATATTTATTGTTCATATTTTACTCTTCACTACCTTTTGACTCCCGTCAACATATAGTTAATTCATCATAAAAAAATGTAATTAATAATTACACAAATAAATATCTGCTTATGGAATTATTACTTCTCTAAGGAGTATGCCAGAAAGTTTTGCACGTGGTTTCTTCCTTGCATTATCATGATAGCAGTAGCTACAGAAATAGAAAACGTCATTAATCCCAGAAAAGCCCCGGGATTCGATCTGATCACTGTCGTTGTTTTAAAACTACCAAAAAAAGCTATATATTCGGGCCGGCGGTGGACGAGTGGTGTCAGTGCATCACTCGTGTTCCAAGGATCGTGGGTTCGAATCCCACTTGGGGCGACGGGATTTTTCTAATTGAAAAATTCCGCCACCTCAACTATGGGTGTGTGTATTCGTGTTGCATGTTAGATGGGGGACTGATGACCTTAGCTGTTGGTTCCCCCGTAGTGTAGGCGTGGAAAAAAGCTATTAAAGATAACACATCTGATGAATACTGTTTTACGGTTGAGGTATGTATCAGGACTATGGGAAGCAGCAGATGTGATAATGATTACAAAAGCTGACAAATTCCCAAGTGAAGTGACTTTCTATCGGCCAATTTCCTTACTCTGGATATTGTTCAAGCATTTTGAGATGCTAGTACTCAAACACTTTTAAATCAATAATTGAAGAAAAATATTTAATGCCAACTCATCAATTTAGCTTCACAATAATCACGTAATCATAGATTAGATGCAAAAAATCACCTGTGTAATTAAAAAAAAATCGAAGAAAGAAAATTTGCTTTACAAAATTTTAGGATGTAGCACAAGCATTCGATAAGTTATAACATATTTAATGCATTTTTATAGCAGTTGTTATAGACAAGCTTTTTTACATACATATATGATGCTGATATATCATTTCGCAAAATATGTAAAACTATACGGAGTGATATCATACAACTTGTTACAATCTTTGAAGCTTGCCTTTGGAGATCGAAGAATGATATATAAAATATTGTTGGTATACACATTTTCCATATTAACATCTTGCTAAAGCAATAGAAAACGTCCAAAATAACGAAACGATACGGTCAGTTATATTGGTTATACTGAATGTACGGAATATAACGAGTAAACACGGCAACACATGTACGGCTACTTTTGTGTACAGTGTCAATACATTATTTATAAATTCCTAAATTTCTAGACAGAGGGTATAATATCCGACTGTTCGGAATGCAAATATTACATTTGAAAACTTATCGACAAGAATAAAATACCTAAAAGGTACATAAGCTTTACAGCTACAATAAAATATCCAGATGTTTGCAAAATCGGCAAATCCTAAAATATTTCTTTGTTAGAAAATACTAAATAACGGTAAACAAACTAAATTATCTACTTTCGGAAAAAATGTATTTAAGTGCTTCCTGTAAAGCTTACTTAAGTTATATGGACATATACAATCCCTACTATAGTAATCAATGAGAAGAGAATTCACGATTCCTCCTATTCTGAAAAGATACCCCTTCACATTCTAAATTAATAATAATAACAACAAACAATATTTTACATTTACATGCTAATATTTTTAGGTTTCTATTAGTAGTCGCTATTAGCCAAGTACTTAAACAAACTTACTTATATACACAGAAGGTAAAAGTATATACCATTTTTATTTTGATTCCTCTATCACAATTTGGATTTAGAAAACAAGTGAACATTAAAATGGACCTGTATCCATGTCCACAATTATATTTCTAACTAATACATAATAGACAGTCATTATATTTGTTGATATTGATGTCAAAATAGACGCGTTCTATGAAAGACCGTTTTTAATGTAGTACACAGCACTTATAGATAAAACGGTGAATAATTGTCTTAATTGTAACCTATTTGTACTAGATAAAAATTAATATATAAAGTAAATATGTTACGGATTCGAAATATGACAGTCCCCATTTGGACTTTCTTAGGCATTTAACCGGCAGTCAACCGGAAGTCAAAATTTTTTTAAATTTACGATTTACGTTTAGAGTTTTTTTTAAGGAAGATGAATAATAATTATTATCAAAAAATATGTAATTTACAGAAGAAACATCATACTAACGAACAAAGAAAACATTTCGTAAAAATAATATAGTTAATCTAAATGAACCCACATTTTTGCTTCATAAAATCCGTTCTCAAATAGTCAACTTCGATTGTTAGAAAGAGGGTGATAACGTACATGTGAAGCAAACAAATTTACATTTTTATAATCTATATACAGTCTTTTAAACGTCTACATTAAAATCTCATTGATTTTAAACATTTGATCGTTTCGTCAAATGTCCATGTTTTTCCCATTTCGATCCAGTGTGCGACTGGAAGGGAAACTAGGACGTTATTAAAAAGTTTACGACAATAGAGGTGTAGAAAGGGGATGGACATTAATTTTCTTTGATTTGCTTGTTTACCGACGGATAAATAATTGATATTTGGCAGGTTGCAAACATTTTCCTATTTGCATGTGTATAGATCTAATATACAGGGTGTAATGTTGATAGGTAAAATTCCTCAGAGTGCGGTATACTATAACGAAAACAAAGTTAAAACACCCATGCCATTTTCTTCTCCGATGGCTCTGAGTTACAAGCCTCAGTTAAAGTGTTGACCAAAATTGCGTAAAAATTTTTAAATTAATCGACTTTTAGTAACGGATATTTGGATTTAACTTACATTATTAAACCGTACTACTGGACATAAACCTTTTAAGCAGTCTTTGAAGTATTAAGGCTGTTTTACCCGATTCTGAAGATAGGGAAACGCAATGTAAACTATTTATTTATTTATTCAATAACCGCTCAATATTTTTTGATCGGGTTTTTACCAAAAATTTACCTACAATGTAGTGTATGATGTAATGTTTTTAAAAAATAATTTTTAACGTTTGAAACCATAAAAAACTTAATTTGCAATAGGATCGCTTACTATGCTTTTATTCATTTATTTATCAACGTATATTTTTTTAAACATTTTTCCCGTAATCTGTGCGTCAAATGCTATGATGTAATGTAAAGATTTTTTTTAGAAACGAAGATTTCAACTTTAAATTAAGTTTTTTATGGTTTCAAACGTTAAAAATTATTTTTTAAAAACATTACATCATACACTACATTGTAGGTAAATTTTTGGTAAAAACCCGATCAAAAAATATTGAGCGGTTATTGAATAAAAACCGAGTAAAGTTTACATTGCGTTTCCCTATCTTCAGAATCGGGTAAAACAGCCTTAACTGCTTTAAATCACAAGAATTCAATGCGTAAGAATTCAAGTGATCATACTTTTTAAAATTATGGCAACAATATAATAATAATAATAATAATAGCATTTATTGCCAACAGGTTTCCCCAATTAACTACAGGCAATAAGAGTAAGCAGTTAAATTATATTATTAAAAGCTAGTATATGTACCTTGATTATTTGATTTTATGTTTTATCATGGATGGTCAGTTGCAAATTAGTATCTATTCAAATATTGCATTGCAAATGATGGAAGCGCTCGAGATGAAAGGTATCCTTTTGTTAATAAGAAATAATTTCTTAAAATTTAATCCTTGGAAATCTTAAAAGTTGGTTTACGTAAATAATACGTAAGTTATTTGGTTAACTAAGCCATAATACGTAAGTTACTTGGTTAACTAAGCAAAAAGTACTACATGTGTAGAAATATTTGTAATTTTTCCATTAAGGCTGTTTTGGCGAGAAGAATAATAAAAATCTCCAATGTATTTAAATGGAAAAAACTTGATTCCGTGGATCACATCCAACCCGGTCATTTCTGTACCAATTGAAGACCTTGGTGCAAGAAAGGGATAAGTAACATTATGTAAATTGTGCAGGAAACCACAAAAACCAAAAAAAAAAAATTGAAGTTTAAGTTGAAATGTAGTTTGGATAAGCAAGAATAGTACTTAGATATGAGTTTAAACGGAATATACTGTTTGAAAGTGATAAAAATGGCTCAAATTGGTTTATGGTGCAAGAACGGGATATGATATTGCAACTGTTTTCATTGAACATAAATCTTGTGCAAGAAGGGGATAGGTAAACATTCACTATTTTTGATGATATACATTATTTATTAATATTAAACACAATACATATTTTATTAATATTAAACACAATACATATTTTATTAATATTAAACACAATACATATTTTATTAATCCAAATAATCACTATTGTCAGATTCTGTGGCCTCAGATTCCTCTTCGTCTGGTGTAGGTTTATCTGACTTTAGAGAGTTGTAAAAATGCATATCGTTTTTTCCTACATATTCTTTTGCCAATAACATCACATTTTCGTATTTTGCGTTTTTTATAGGCAGTCTACTTTTGTAACAGTTTGGTATAATATTCAAATTTGGATTTGCGTTACTTTTCAGTATAGTAAAACGAGTGAGCTGAAAACCACTTGCAGAGGATGAACATTCAACGCCAATCGAGGTTTTTGTATATTTAAAAATGCGATATGAGCCAATCGAAAACTTATCTTTTGTGTCGGCTTTTGGAGTTGCAATAAAAAAAGGCTTCAAATAAGTAACATAGTCGAACATCATGTTCTGAGTGACAGGTATAACATGAAACTTTTTAGAAGCTGATTTTACTATATTCATATACTCTTGCGGCAAAAATATTCTGTCAATACCTTTTTTCTTTTTTTCTATAATACCAAAGTATCGATCGCAAGGCAAAAAACTGTGCCCTGGTTCAGGAAATCGATGTATTATGGAATCAAATCTCCCCGAATGACAAAGGGTAAATAAAAATCTGACCAAAGCATTGTTTTTGTTTTGCGCGCAGCAGTTATCACTAAATAAATAAAGAATTTTCACATTTTTGCTCAAAATATTATCAATGTAATACTGTAAAAAACTCAATACATCATTCGATCCCTTTCTAGCAATGGTTTCGTCACACATAAAAAAATGTCCCGTTTTATTTTTCGCGGAATGAATACAAAAATTATGAACCCATAACTGGCGTAAGTAAAACGCATCTCCAGAGGGTACTTTAGGAAGAGCCATATTCTGTTGAAAGTCGAAACATAATACATCTATTTCCTCATTATCTTCAGCTTCTTTTGATTTTAATTTCAACTCCTCGTAGAACCATTCTGATTTCCGAAGGTGTATTTTTTTTTCTACTTCAAAATTCTTCTTTTCTTCCTCCGAATCTGCGTTTTCTATTTTGTTCTTTAAAATATCGCACTTTTTGCAAGTGTCTTTTCGAGGCTGACCAAAGGTGATATTAAAATTTTCGCGAAAATATCTTCCATACCAATCATAAGATATTTTTGGCTTAAACGGAGAACCGATTTGTTGTAAATCATACATTTCGGGTTCATACTTTTTTAGGTACAAGCTGTACATGATTGAAACATTTAAATCGCCCGACAAATAATATTTTGAACTTTTGTTACGTGTGTAATGCGAAATGCGTTTTGGAAAACTAGTTATGTGTTCGTGTACCTGATTTCTTAAATCCTCAGAAACAACATTTGATCTATTCGAATGTTTGCCTCGTTTGTCTTGAACTGGTGTTATATTGGTAGAAAGGTGATTTGCAATGCGCTCTAAACGCTTTTTTCCTATCCCGTGAAGAAAACAGACAGCCGTTTTGCAAACGTTCATCTCAAATGCTCCTTTTCTTAGCTAAAACAATAAAAATATGAATTTTAGCAAATTAAGATCAATGTGACTACAGATTAAGTTATGTATTGAGTTTACCTTATACTGGTAGGTATGCATGCGATTTCGAAATGAGGTTTGCTTTGTTTCATCCCGTTTCCTGCGTCTTGAAATGGTGCAAACTTTGATTAGGCTTGATAAATATACGTCCTGCTTTTCTTGATCTGCGAGATTGTTAAAAGCTGTAAGTATTTCTTCTTTCTCCGTTGATGAAAGCTTTTTTATACAACCTTTGGCACAGTTACAATCAATACCTTGCTTTCTTTCTGGTACTACCCTTCCTGTTGATATAGATTTATAACATTCACCTCTAGCTCGCTTCGTTTTTTGAACATTTCTGCTCCATCCCGCTAAATTTCTCACTCGTTTTCTTCCACACTTTTTGGCAACGTTTTCTCCGTTATTGTTCTCAACTGGTTCAACTTCTTGGCCAACAGCATCAAGATCAGCTGCAGTCGGTGCGTCTTCACCTGATGGCTGGTATTCACTTCCTGAATCTTGAAATGGTTCACTAAACTCGCTTTCGCTACTAGGATCCATATCAATACATTTGATTGTAGATGTTTATTATTGGAAAAAAAGCACGTGCAAGACCGACAACTTTTAGGGTTAGAAAACATGTGGATAATGCAAAACAACGTGGTCGACTGACTAATGCGCAGTAATATCTTTATTTGATGTCTGGTCCAAACGGAGTGCAAGAGGGGGACGCGATGGGCGGGGTGAGAAAAGTATAAAATACGTGGTGCAAGAATGGGACAAGTAGCATGTACATATCCCGTTCTTGCAGCGGTCCATAACAGGAGATATGTGTTAGACGCGCACAGTTCAGTCAATTTCGACCGCACAAATCCCATTCTTTCACCAGATAGAAAGCCAGTAGTTTGCAACCTATTCCTGCACTTATCTCATTTTACCCAAATTATGTACATATCCCCTTCTTGCACCAGGGTCTTCAATTGAGATGATGCTATAGCTTTGGTGCTTAACAGAATAGTCCACCAGGTACTTATGTTTGGAGATATTATGATCCAGCAATTCCAACTTGTCCCAAAACTCACTTAAAGTTTTTGCTCTTTCGGCCTCATGACGCAGGTAGCTTCAATGATCAGGTATAAGAACCTAATACGCTATTCTAGTATGCATGATAATTAATTGCAAAATTGGCACAGAATGGACTGAATTAGACGGGTTCCAATGAAAAATACTACAGCGTCACCACGTGTGATAGTTATATCATCATAATGAAACTAGTATTTCATTAGCTGCTGGGTATAGTGAGGAAACTTACATCATGATAAGGCTAATCCTGTTTCCTCTTATTTCTCCTTCTTTTGTTCTCCCATGCGTTGCAAATGTCATTTGAAAGATATCTCAACTAATGATAGTAGTAAGGATCTCAGGTCTCGATGGCAGTACAAACATTGCAGTCAACAGTTATTGTTGTGGCATTGGTTGATAGTCATCCAGTTTATGCCCAGACTGTCATCCAGAGTCAGTACACGAGCATAAATGACATCACTTTGCCTCTCTCCTAATATTACTCTGCAGTTGTTACTCCAACTTTGTGAAGTAGCAAATTGTTCCAAGCATTTCGGTATTCTTCTTACTAATTTAGAGAAAATCATTATACCTTATTAACTCACTACTATATTCTTCTTACTATTGTCGGGTAGATATGTTTACAATCTGAATTGTCTAGTTAATTTATTAGTTCCGTAAAATGTATTTCATCTTTTAGCAGCACTCTTATTAGCACCCTTGATCAACGCCGGCAGATGATCAAAGAAACTTCGCATTATCGTCATCTTCTTTGTAGCAGTTATCATTATTGTTGCTATTAACTTTAGCTTCTCCTGAACTTCCATTATATCTCGTTCATCAAGCTGTCTACCGCACTGTATACAAAAATCCTACACCAAGAGTCTGAAGATAATGTAAAGTAATTCAGAGAAAGTAAAAGTTTTTACTTTAAGGTAAGAGAAAAGAGAAAGTTTCCCATAACTCCATCAGTTTTCAAAAAATTCCTAATTCTACTAGTAACACTGATAATTGTAAATAATAATCTTTTTGCACGTCCTATATATAAGGCTCTACTTTAGTCCCCCAAAAGAGGGAGTAAAGTGTTTCCATGACGACCACAACAAGTAAACAACAAAAAAAAGTAATCGCGGTTCATGTTAGGATTTATTATCCTGAAACTATGTGATTGTGGCGTTTGCAGAGTTCAATTGTCAGAATGACATTAACGAAATATTCGGAAAAAATTTTCGAAATTTTGAATTTTTGCGGTTAAGTCCTTTAGGACGTGCAAAAATAGCGTATATACCACTGGACTAAAGTGCCTTTTAATCCCTCATGTGTTTATTTTCCTCGCTAACGCTCGGAAAATAAACTCACATTCGGGATTAAAAGATGCACTTTAGTCCCTGGGTATATAATATACTATTGCTTCCGACTTGTCAATAAAGTCAATTGTGTCAGTGTCAGCAAAATATTAGCGACAACGATTGATCTCGTCGCTGAAGCAAAAGTACAGGGTGATCCAAAATGAGTGAAGATGGTTTGAATTTGGCGCCTTGGGTTTTAGTGTATTTCACGTTGTTAGTGTAGCACTATTGAAATATGTAGCGTCAGATTACAGCGGCAACTCGTCACTTTCCCGTTTACAGCGTTGTGCTTTGCCACGTTGTTCTGGATTTTCATTGAATTTTTGCTTTATTTCGCTTGTTTTCTTATTTTACAAAACAGTTGTTTTCAGAACTACGGTTTGTTAGACGATTTTATTATCAAGTAAGCTTATTATTTAAAATCAATTAAGTTTATAAGCTATATTATTTTTCAGGCGCCACTGTAAAATAAAAGAAGGATAAAAATATCCGAAAAGTATTCATGTTGCCAACGTGACAATAATTTACCGCGGCGGTGAAATTCAAACAGTCCTCAGTCAATTTGGATCACCCTGTATGTTGGTGACGTTGGATTTACCAGATTTGACAGTTCGTTTTACACTAAATCTTAGGTTTAATAATCATCATGCACAAAAATATTCACAATTTAACATGAATTTGATAACGGACATTCATGTTATGTAAAAACGATGATATTAATGTAATATACAACTACGAAATTGTAATTTTTAAACAAGTTTTATTAAAATGACGAAACACTATGCATCTGGTGATTTTTTCTTTATTAAAGTTTGTGCCTGGTTTGCTCCACGATGTTGCTACTATTTGAAATAGAGGGGCTATACATTTAGTTAATCATTATGCGGTCAACACCTAGTCGATCGAGATCAACTAGCTTTAAAGAACCAACATTGTTGCCGGTTTTAATTATCTAAAAGTGATTATATCTCCTAAAAGAGCCATCGGAAAAAAATTAATGAGAGTTTTAACTCAGTTTTCGTCGTAGAATACCGGGAGTTTTACCTATCGAATCATTACACCCTGTATTTGGCAAGTCCAAACATTCGGTACCTTATTTGAAATTTGCTAATACCTTATGTGTAACGCCCGCTTAACGAATCGACGATCAGATCACTTGCAAGAACTATCCAAATTTATCATGTGTTAAGAAGGCCTCTAGTTAAAATATGAGTAGCTGTTTATAAATAAGATATAAAATTCCGGGTGAAAACCCTTTTGGATATAACTGAATAGAAAGTACAAGTACAATATAAAGTACAAGTGACGTATCTAACGGTAGTTTCTAACTGAAACTAATCTCCCATTACTTTTATTGATTATTTACAAGTTTCACAATTTTTGTATGTATTTCAAATGTCTGCTTACTAGATTCTTTAAAAAACTGTAAAAGAACTGTCTTGATTAATAATTTGTTCAAGAAATTAAACAAACATAATCTTAATTGTACAAAAGCGCTGGTTTCGGATTTTTTACCTTAAAAGATATAGTTATGTATTAGAATCTATCAAAATTTTTAAATTGAATTACTTTTTATGAATTATATGTGTGTGGGGACATCCTTGTGTTCTTTAACAAGTTATATGGTCTTATACTATTGGTTTCATATCGATCTACTATAAATTAAATCGATATTTAAAAAAAAATTGTGCAATTGGTGAATAGTTTTGAACTGGAAAAACAGTAAGTTTTTATTAAGTGGATTTTATATCACAGTAATATATTGAAAGACTATTAAGCATTCAAATAGATAGATTTCTTCCTATAGTTTGTGATATGTTATATGCGTTAGATTGAATTGGTGTTTAACTGAAGATTTTATAGTGTTAAAGTTTATAATTGACATTTGTCACTATCACTGAAAAAATTCTAAAAAACTGGTATTATTACGTTTCCTGTGGATTATTATACCTAATCTTATTATTAGTTATTGAGTTAGATGTATTTTACAACTCTTGGAATTAGAATGTAACTTTTAAGACATTTTATAACAGTTACACTTTACAAGTTACAGTAGTGGTGAAAAACCTTACAAATCGTAAAAGAATTTACAAAATAATTTAAAACCGAAATTTCAAACTGTCAAACATGGAAAATGTCAATGAAAATTTAGAAGCAGCTCAGGAATTTAAAAGGCATAACATTATTGGTGATGGAAACTGCTTATTTCGTGCAACTAGTTTGTTCCTATATAAAACTCAAGAGAAACATAAAGAAATCCGAAGTAAAGCAGTTGATTTTATAGAGAACAATTGGTCAGAACTTTCCGTTTACACTTCGGCCTTTGAAGGTTCATTTAAACACACTAGGGAAAAATATTGTATGCAAATGAGAAGCGATGGGTTTTTTGGAACTACGTTGGAAATATATGCTTTATCTGAAATTTATAAGATATGTTTTAAAATTTACCTTAAACCAAATGGTAAATCGCTGTCGCATACTATAAAACCGTCAAATACTCCCTTAATAATTAATAATATTCACAATATGCATTATCAAACAATATTTATACTGTTATTAGGCAATCCATTGAGTGGCCATTTTGAATTGCTTACTCCATTAACACCAAAAGCTTATCCTACACCTACAAACCAAATAAATTCTATACAACCATACAAACAATTTATAAAAGCTGATGCTAAGGTAGATAAAACGATTGATAAATGTAAAGCACTTACTGATAGCCTTGAAACGTCAAGTAAAATATCTAATGCTAAACTAAATAACCAAGAATTCAAACAAAGTAGCAAAATCTACAATACTAAACAAAACAATCAAGAATCATTAAAGAACCGCCCAGTTATCGATAGAAATGTTCAAATTGTTAACCAAAGAGGTGATATTAATGATACAAATCAATCTGTAGGAAAAAGTCAGCATTGGTCAAATGGTGTTAATACTTTATCAATACTTACTAACACTAAACGAAATTTCAAGTTTAATAATAGTACTAGATATAACTTACGAAGCAGTAAAAGACAGAGCAAGAATGAAGAAATAGAAATACAAGGGGTAAATAAAGATAATTTAAGAAATGATCCCTATGATCAATCGAGTACAAGGATCAATTTGGAATTGCAAAGTTCTAATATTGACAGTAATCAAGTAAAATGTCATATCTGTCCTGAAATCAAATATTTCAAAAGCATTAATGGTTTGAAGATACACAACTCAAGATGTCACCAAAATGCAGATTCTCCTATACTGGATCTTGCTCATTTACAAGGTTTTAAAGAAAAAATTGGTTATCTAAAATCTAATGTTTGCATCCTGAGAAGAAATCCGCGTGGAGCCAGAATATCGGTAGCCAAGAAACTTACTAAAGTAATAAGTGATTGTGTCTCTCTCAACAACTTTTCTGCCTGGGAAGATCTTTTTTTCTTCGCTTTTAGAGTACTACATATCCCATCAAAAAATGTAAAAGCAAATGAATCTTTGACTTCCAAAGTGAAGAAAAATGCTGAATGCAATAAGGATTCCTTAAATCACTGTAAAATTGATTTTTCTAAATTGTCTCGGTTTAAATTGGCTGAAAACAAAGTAGCTGATGGCGATATTAAGGGCGCTGTACGAATGCTTTCGTCTGATGACACTTTTGCAAGCGATAATTCCGACACTTTTAATTTACTAAAATCGAAACATCCAAATCCTTCCAGAACAAATCAGTTTCCTAATCTTGAAGGAAATGTCGAGTATTTTATTGTCTCTAAGGATCAGGTTTTTAAAGCCATCCTTTCTTTTCCTAGTGGTTCTGCCGCCGGAATGGACGGACTCAGACCTCAACATCTCAAAGACTTGTTAAGTAAATGTACAGGTGACTCTGGACAACATTTATTACATGCTATCACCAACCTTTGCAATCTTATGCTTGCAGGTAAAGTCAATTCTGAAATAAGACCTTATATTTATGGCGCTTCTCTTTGTGCGCTTTCAAAAAAAGATGGAGGTATCCGCCCTATTGCCATTGGTTCCACATTTAGACGTCTAGCTTCCAAATTATGTAGTTATCATGTGAAAGATAGTCTATCTAGTTTGTTTCAACCTATACAATTAGGTTTTGGTATAAAAGGTGGTTGTGAGGCAGCAGTTCATTCAATTAGAAAATATATTAAAAATCAAACTGATGCTGAAGTAATTCTTAAAATTGATGTAAAAAATGCATTTAACTCTGTCGAAAGAGACTCTCTTCTTTCCATGGTCAAAGAAATTTCTCCAGAACTTTTTCCATACCTCTGGCAGTGTTACGCTTTTCAATCTAATTTATTCTTTAATAATAACGTCATTGAATCATTAGTTGGTTGTCAACAAGGTGATCCTCTTGGTCCAGCCATTTTTAGCCTTTCCATTCATCGAATTATTAAAGATTTAACTTCAAAATTAAATATCTGGTACTTAGATGACGGTACTTTAGGAGGAAAGGCATCAGATGTCTTAGTTGACTTAGAAAAAATCATTTTCGAGTTTAAAAAAATTGGGTTAACTATTAATTTCAGTAAATGTGAACTTTATTTTTTTGATAACGTCTCTGAAATTGATAGGTCTATTTTATTTGAAAGATTTCAATCCTTAACTCCAGGTTTACAAATTTGTAATAATAAAAATTTCTTTTTACTGGGTTGTCCCATTCTTGAAGAAGCAATTCCTTTTTCTTTTTCAAAAAAAATGGAAAAATTTTCTTTGCTGTCCACAAACCTTTGTAGAATCAGTCCTCATATCAGTTTATTTTTACTTCGCCACTGTTTTTGGATGCCTAAATTTATCTATCTTCTTAGGTGCTGCCCACTTTGGAAATTTAAAAATTTGTGTTTAGAATTAGATAATAATATTCGTTCCACCCTGGAAAAAACTTTGAATATAAAATTTTCAAACAGATCTTGGGATCAAGCAAAGTTACCTATCCGTTTTGGTGGATTAGGTATTAGATCTATTTCCGATATTTCAACACCAGCTTTTCTTTCTTCGCTTTTTGCTAATTCTGATCTTATTAATTCAATTCTTCCTTCACATTTGTCCAAATTTGAATCAGTATACTTTAGTGAGGCGATTGAAGAATGGAATTCTAAATCAAATGCGTCTTTACTTCCCAGTTCTAGTTCCTCTCAAAAGCATTGGGATCTGCCAATTATTGAGAACATACATAAAAATTTATTGGCTTCCTCTGATGTTACTCAGAAAGCCATCTTATTGGCAGTGTCGGAATCCGAATCAGGAGCTTGGCTTGAAGCGTTACCTTCTTCTAAATTAGGTACCCTGTTGGAAAAAACCACATTACAAATTGCTGTTTCCCTCAGATTAGGTATCAGCATTTGTCAGCCTCATATTTGTAATTGCGGTTCTTTTGTTGACACTTTGAGTCATCATGGATTGTCGTGTATTAAAAGCGCAGGAAGAATCTCAAGACACAGCTCCCTTAATGACATTTTAAAACGATCTTTCTCTTCTGCCAACATCCCTTGCTTACTTGAACCCAATGGTGTTCTGAGGGATGATGGCAAACGTCCGGATGGTCTAACAATCATCCCTTGGAAAAGAGGAAAATCACTTGTCTGGGATGTCACTTGTACAGATACACTTGCACCTTCTCATTTATCTGCGTCGTCCATTTCCGCTAGATCTGCTGCTAATGTTGCAGAAAATCTTAAGAAAAGTAAATATAAATCTTTGTTGGACAATTATTTTTTCATTGCGTTCGCAGTAGAAACGTTAGGTCCTTGGAGCAATGATGCACTTTCTTTATTAGATGTTTTAGGTAAACTTTTAATTTCCAACACAGGTATTCCTCAGGCGAAAACATACCTTAAGCAGCGCATTAGTATCGCCATTCAGAGAGGTAATGCTGCCAGTGTTCTTGGCACTGTGCCTTTAAGTTTTTCTCTTAACGAGTTATTTTATTTGTTTTAATTTCACATTCATATGTTTTTAATTACTTGTACGTTTATATTTTCAAATAATAAATACAACTTTGTAGTTGTTAATGTAAAAAAAAAAAAAATATGTATTACGTCTATATTGCATATATTTCACATACCCTGTAAGATATAAAACTAAAGCAAAGAAAGCGAGTTAAACATTAGACAGTTGTTAAAAAGTACGGTTGTATAAATTTCCGGTTGTGTTAAAATCCGGTTGTAGGAAATTATTTTTGTGGATTTTTACTGAATATAAAATCGATGGTTGTGAAAAAGTACGGTTGTATAAATTTCCGGTTGTGTAAAATTATTCATTGTAACATTTATTTTTGGGTTAATTATTTTTGCCCTTTATAGGGTTAAAAGAATCTAAATAATATTTTTGTGGATTTCTCCGGAACGTGATAATTCGAGTTGTGGAAATATACGGTTGTGGAAAAATACGGTTGTGTTAAAATACTGGTTGTAAACTTTATTTTAGGTATAAATATGGTTGTGTATTTTTCCTGTTGTGGAAACGTACGCGCTCCCCAAAAAAAGTAATAAACCACCAACAGCTAAGAAAATTTTTTAACCTAGAATTTATACTCGCATTTATATTTCTTACGTGAAATCTCTGGCAATAAATTAAGAGATGTAATGTGAGCCACTTCCATCATGTTTGGAAGTGTACACCCCATTTTCCCATCACCGGATTCACTCATGATACATCTCGAATTTCGAAAACGACAAAAGTAAACATTAAATTTTGAAAGACCATAGTAATAATACGTTTACAATGTGTATAATTTCAGTCAATCTACTATTTAGTACTTACAGTTAAATAATCATACGTATGTACTCGTTTTCAAAAAATAATTTTATACAAACAATTACAATAGGGAAGACGTATATAATAATTGCTATAACCCATCACCTGGAAACCAGGCCCATGAAGCTATAAGCTTGTGCGGGAGGGAGCGGGCGATTATTATTATTACGTAGGCCCTATGTGCGGCTGCAGCCGACATACAGATGGAACAGCGCAAATCCCACATTTGTGTCACAGCTAAGGAAAACTGCAGAAAACCTTAACCAGATCTGCCAGCACCGGGAGTCGACCCGGGCCTCGTATTAACATTGTTTGCTGTTATTCAGAGCAATTATGCTCCGCAAGGCAGTAACGTATGCTTTAATAAATACGCGTAATTTATACTGCCGATGTTTACTGCTATTCAGCACATTACCTCAATGACAATGTTCGGAATCGCGGTAGATTTTGACAATAATATAGACGATTCAAGTAAAGGCCAATACTTACTGCACTCTGGCTACTTAATTGAATTTTGTTATTTTATTACTTACAGGATATGCTGCCGCTATTATAGGGAAAAAATGAAACAATTAACACTCAGTAGTCAAATTTTATAATAATATTTTTAATAACAATTTTGCCCCGTCGCTAGCTCAGATTTTATCTCGGGCAAGCAATCGACAAATATCTCTTCTTTCTGGAATACAATCGGTCTTACCTTACTTAACTTTGTTTCAATAAATCCAACTGTAGGGATGACGCCTCGGCTGGTAATGTGTAATAAGATGCTAAACAAATTATGTACACAAACAAAACAACAAATACAATCCAAAAACATAAATATAAACACAATTTTATTTAAACACAAATATACGAAACAGAAAATAATAATGAAACAGAAAACAATAACGAAACAGAGACTAACTACTCAACTAACTACAAATCAGCCTTTTGTTGGGATTTCTACCTATTTTTTTTATTGCTATTAATCAAATTTAAATTAAAATTTTTATACAAATTATACCAATTTAGTAAATTTTCCTTTTTAAAATTAGATTATCTTTTCTTAGATTTTTAATTATACTGTTATATTCTTTTACAGTCTCAACGTAAAACAGTTTGATATATCTTTGATAAAATGTTTATCTGAAATTATTTTTGACTGGGCAGTATTAATAAATTTTATTCACTTACGATTTTCCGCACATTAGACACTTCCCCTTTACCAATCCCGGCAACAACGGGCCGCTCTATAAACCACCGCCAACCTCTTCACTGGTTGGAGTGTTAAATTGCTGGTTTAAGTAAAACCCAATTCTTCTTAAATTTTTATCAGATTAAATTTATCTGATACGATGCAATCCAATTCGATTCTATTATTTCAATATTTTAGGATAAATTCTTCTTGATGATCTTCTTGACCTCACCACGATGCAGTAAGTTAAATTTATTTCTTGCACGAAATTTTTTCTTCGTAACCTCACTTTTTTCTATCGTAGAAACGCTTGCTTTTAAAGGTTATCCAAAACAGAAGGCACACAACCTCCTCTTACTACGTTTTGGAGATTACTGATTGTTTTTTACATTTTAAATTACATTGAAAACATATAGAAACAATAGTTATTTATGGTACAAGTGAGTTAAGTAAGACATTATCCACGAACGAAAAATTTACACTCGAGGGCCGGCAGGCCCGAGAGGGTTAATTTTTCTGAGTGGATAATATCCTTAACTCACGCGTGCCGTACAAAATTTTATTCAACACCTCTTTATTTAAGTTTAAACATCGAATTTGCAATTTATAGTTAGTCTGAAGTTTTGACAGTAATACTCTAGCACGATGACTGGATTTTAATAATATTAAGTAACGTAAGCTGGTGATTGGTTGTTATCTTTGAAGGAGTGAGTTTTTTAAAAATAACCCACGTTGCTAGGGGCAACGTAGGTTATAATGTAACATAAGAGTAAACAATCACTTTCCTTAATTAAAATGACCATAGTAAACATGGTATTTATATAGAGGTGTTGGATAAAAAAATATAACACTCATCAAAGTAATCCAAGGATTGGTTTGACATTTAACATTTTTCAATAAAATATAAATTTCTTTAAACAAATACTTTAATATTAGAATGCAGGATTCTCACCGAAAAACCATTTGTTCGTTGCACATCCATCTGCGAAGATGGCGCCACAAAAATGTACCTTATTTTCATATGGTAAAGTATATGGAGTTTCCGGTATTAATAATATTAAAGTATTTGCTGAAACTAACAATATAACATACTTATCTATAAAACCCAACAATAACCTACAATTTGAGTCGGACGAGCAATTTTTCACGGTCGACTAAAATTGTATTAAATTCCATTTAAATATGTCCCCAAACCAATTTTATGCGTTTAATCTTTACACAATATGTTTATTTAACTTTTCCCATTAGTTTGACATCAAAAACAAATACTTATGATACAAAATTAACTCAAAATGAAATTTTAATATCGGCACAGGTCTGTGGACATTTTTAAATTGAATTTAGCTGAAAAACACACATTAAACTACAAAAACTGTATACAGCTTACGCAGCCAGGATGTTAACCAACGAAACTCCAACAATAACTTCATGAACCTAAATAAATTAAAGTAGAACGGTGCCTTGACAAACCAATATTGTGAATCGTAAAAGAAAAATCACCCGTTCTTGTAAATTAAGTAAGTTTTGTATTTGCAAACCCACTCATAATAGCTCGTTTTATTTAATTATAGATGCAGTTTACCAAAATCTGAGCTATCGACCGAAAATTAAGAAAATATCCCATCGTACCAGCCGTTGTATGAAAATTACATTTATAAAGTTAAATACACACATAAATCGTATCCTTTTGTTGAAATATGAACTTTTTGTGCATGTTAACATAATATGAATAAAATCCTTCCGTTAATAAACCCCGTTTCGATAAATATTTTGAAAATTTGTGGTTATGTAATGAATAGATCGGAACGTTAAATAACTTTGCATGAAATGTAACTTCAACAAGAAAATAACGCATATAGCATGTATTTATCTTATCTCCTGTATTTAACTGGCTTCAACTGTACACAGAAAAAAAAAGATTAAACCAACCAAAATTATTATTACTTCAACAGTAATTTATGATTAATATAGGCACAACTATTATTATGGTTACATTGGCTATAGCGTGATTGTTAGTCAAGTTTCATTAATTCAACAAAACTCAATATTTGGCAGACAACCATAAGCATGTAGTTAAAACTAACTAAAGCCCTGTGTTATAACAACTATGTCTGTTTCATTAAATTAACTATAAGAAATTATTGGTACATGACAGTACTGTTGATGCAAGCACTTTATTTACTTAAAGAAACTAATTCCGTGTTATTCTGTGAACTATACAGTTAATAAGCAAACAAAATGAAATAGTTACAAGAATTAAACTAGATGGTTGATTGATGATAACGTAATAATATATTTAATTTAACATATATTTATTTGTTGCACCATATAAACAGTTTTGTTAGATCTACCATACAGTTCAGTTGCAATAAGCGTATAATATTGTTCCTACATGGGCTTTCAATAACAACTAATTGCTTTCTTTTAAAAAGTTTATTATGTATTCCATAACTATACATATAATACATTATGTATCATCCATGCTAAGATACTATCAGCGCCGCCCTTGATTTTGAGGCCCCGAGCACAAATATCGAGCGGGGCCCCCAGTAAATAAAACAGTGTTGATTAAAATAAGGTACCTCGTCGCGGGACCCACTAATAGTTACCGGGGCCCCAGGCATACGCCCGGCTGACCGACCTTTGGAACGCTTCCGGATACTATAACACACAAACCAAACAATAAAATAAAATATTTTTTCATACATACAAATCATTCCATACTAAAGACCATATTTTGCAGTTACATAATGCTAAATATTCCTTATCCCATTCCCCTAGTTTCTGTTTTACTTCTTCCATATTTTTCCTATTTTACAGTCACTATTACTATTCACCAAAACAATCAACGTGCACGGCAATAACACTGAGTTTGAATCAAAGATTTGATGACGAAGTTATATTGTGCACAATTGCACACGTTCACATGAAATGACGCCTAGATAGAAATAATACTGCAAGATCAGCATAATTTAATAAATCAGTATAGTCACCCTAACAATATCGTATACTTAGTTATGGTTGCACATTACAATATGTTTTAGTTAATGGTAATCAACAAAACATTTACTTCATTTAACAGTTTTGATAATTGCTTCGATTATAATTGTTCAACTATTAGAGCATTGTTAAAGTAACAACATCAACATTTAGATTTTTATTGGTTTAATTATAAAAATAGTTAATTCTACCATATTTTTCATAACTACACTCTAAAAAATTCCCCTTGAAGTTGCCTCCATTTCTTGGGGTAAATTTACTTCAAAGTGTAATTTTCATAGGAAGTGGGAAATTTCAATATTAGGTTAAATTTGCATTGTCATGTTTCCTTTTTAAATAAATTTACAGATTAAAATTACGATCTCAATGCAATCTTACATTTCATTTTAACATTAAAACACCTGCGTAAAGTTATAACTTTACCTAATATTGACCTAATATTGAAATTTCCACTTCCTATGAAAATTACATTGGAAGTAAATTTACCCCAAAAAATGGAGGTAACAAAGTATACTTTATAAAAGCTTGTGCTTGTTCTAGAGCACAATTTCACTATAAGGTCAAGTCCAATAAATATAAATATTTAAAAATAGGGTACATTCTATGTAATTATTATTGAATCATTGTTTAATTGCGTATAGAATGCATATGTTCAACAAATTCGGTATTATATGCCATGCATATATAATATTGAAATTTCCCACTTCCTATGAAAATTACACTTTGAAGTAAATTTACCCCAAGAAATGGAGGCAACTTCAAGGGGAATTTTTTAGAGTGTATCTTGTATTGTAAGCGTCAACTATATTATTTTTTTGAGTGTACTCTGTAAACTGTAAAATAAGCATTTTTAAATTGAATTTCTTTTTAAAATAGCCCCTTTTTAATTCTATTGTACGATAGTGCTTAATACAAATCATCGCAATATATACACTACTACCAACACTATTTATCAACCGAAGCATTTTCGATGTTGCCGTGCTTTCCATGTAAATTAAAGATATTTGAAAAATTGTTTTATTGCGAATTAAATAATTTCACGTTTCAATTATGGTGATATTATCATATATTTCTTAGATATATGTTAATACTGATAAATGATTAGAATGTAGAAGAACCAAGTTTTATTTATTCTCCTCTTCATACATGTCAAATAACAAAAACAAAACTCTTCCCAGCCCACTAACAATAAGTATCATAATACATTACATCCCCTTTCTAAAGCTGTCTTAAACCGTCTACTAGCTTTAGAAAACAAATCATTATTCTTATAATAAATAATTATTAAATTACAACATTGAATTAAAAGGATTTAGATATTAATTTATTATTCTTGAAACCGACAAGGTTGTTTAATTTTACACTTGGTACGTAAGTTATACCTTGCAGTTTCTGGTGGTTTTCTTGATTGGTTATCAGTTTCTTGAGCATGAGTAGATAGCTCTTTACGAGGACGTAAATGTTCATGAGTTCTTCTATAATGTACTCCATGTTCTGATTCTATGACGTATGACCTAGGGCTTTGATGATGTTTAATTACTTTTCCCCTTTCCCATTGCTGTGCTTCCTTTCTTTTCTTAAAATACACTTTATCGCCAGAGATAATTGTTGGTAACATTCTAGAATTTCTGTCGTAGTAAAATTTTTGCTTGTTTTGTCTCTCCAATAATCTCTCATTTACTTCTTTATTTTTCGGACTCTTTGGTTGCAATAATTTGTTATTCACTGGAATAGAATCTTTAAGACGCCTGCTGAAAAGTATTTGTGCTGGCGAAAGATTTAACTCGGACAGTGGCGTATTTCTATAACTTAATAGGAATAAATTAATATCTACACCTGTCATTTCAGATTTTTTTAGAAATTTTTTGCAAAGTCCAACTGCTCGTTCAGCTAAACCATTTGAACGTGGGAAGTTTGGACTTGAAGTTACCAGACAAATATTCTTATTATTTAAAAATGATATAAACTCTTTACAATTAAAAGGATTATTATCAGTTATTACTTTATCTGGAAAGCCATGTGTTGCAAAAATGCGCATTAGCTTATTTTGAATTTCATAAATCGATTTATTCCTTATTTGTATTAACTCGATCCACTTTGAATAAGCATCTATGAGTACTAAGTAAAATTTTCCTCTAAACTCCAATATATCCATAGATATGTTTTGCCAAGCTCTTTCCGCTAACATGTTGGGCAATATCGGCATTTTAGGATTGTTCATACTGAGTGACTGGCATATTACACAGGATAGCACCCATTCTTCTATTTGCTTACTTATTCCAGGCCAATAAATCTTATCTCGTGCCAAGGATTTGCTTTTAACAACGCCTTGGTGACCTTCATGCAGAACTGTTAGAATATAATTCCTTAGCTGATTTGGAACCACTAGTTTATCTTTAAAAAATATTATACCATCATGAATTGAAAGATTATTCCTAATATGATAATAGTGTTTTACTTGTTCTTGACAATTTTTAGGCCAATTATTTTCCATTATGTACCCAGACAATAGTTGAAGTACGGGATCTTCCTTAGTAGCAGCTTTAAACTCTTCTAAACGCTGATCTGATACTAAAAGTCGATTAGTAATGCTATGAACTATGTAAGCTAATTCTGGATCATCTTCAGTTTTTTCATTCAAAGAACTTCGAGACAATGTATCAGCTACAAACATCTCTCTTCCCGGAACATAATGTAAGGTTAACTTATATTTTAACAAACGAAGTATCATACACAGTAAAAAATGGAGTGTTAACTTTTACACTCAAATAACACCCAGAGTGGTTCCTATTTATCCACACTGATGAGTGTAAATAATATTGGTCTTAAAAGTGGTAAAATATATAACAACTTTAACCTTCAATGCAGGTTAAAGTCATGGACACTGAGTGTAAAAATGACAACCATATTGTTGTGTGAGAAAACATTTGTTGAGTGTAAAGTATGCACGAACTGAGTGTTAATTTCCCATTCTTTTAGTGTAAAAATTATTGCTTATAATGGTAAGGAACATTTTTTTAATGGAAAAGGAACCAATTATAGTGGTTACAATCATTTATTGGAGTGTACAAAAAGAAAAAAGTAAAAAAATAATGCACACAAATATTAGTTTTATTTTAAAACAAAATGCAAAATATAAATACATTCTAATTCTAAATAATCCAATGTAAATACATACTGTGATGATTTTCCTTCATTATTTGAAAATCATGAATTCTTAATTTTGTTACCCAATGTAAAAATGTTCAAAGTTGACTGTGTTTATCATTTGTAATTATGAGTTTCTGTAATTAAAGTTTTATTAAAATTATTTACACATTCTAATTTACATTACAAACCTTACCTGTAATTATAGAAACGACATTTAATGTCACTAATCACAATGTCAGTAATCACATGTTAATAATCACACGTTTTATAAACACATGTGCGCCATCTTTTTAAGCTGAGTTCGGCCGTCCAAATACCGACCTACTATACCGACATATACTTCATCACATATATACTTATGTAGGTACTACATAGCAGGAACCAGAAACGGTTTTACACGTAAATGGTTCTTTGTAAACCAAAAATCTGAAAATAATTTTATCTATTATTTATCCATAATTCACGTAAACATTATTATTTATATTTATGCATAATGATGATTGAAATTACAAAGGATCAACATGGCTGCTAAAACTCTTACATAAGAAAAAGCTGAATAGACACAACCAGGACTGGAAATTATAGTTTTAAAATCTTACCTAATTGCACAATATCGTAGAAAGATGCATCCTCTTCTATTTTAGCATATTTACTTTTATTGGCTAGTTGAATCTTAAAAATCATTGTGACTTTCAAAGACAACTAACTACATTCAAACACAAACAGTAAATAAAAGTGCTCACGTCCAATCGTGATTATTCGCGTTGGAGGTGAATATTCGGTGGATTACACTCGCGAGGGTTAAATCGGTTTTGTTGGCAATCTCATTAACACTCTTTACTGCTGTTAACATGCTAGAATAGTGAAATACATTTTCTGAAAGATGACTCTTACACTAACGAGAATATCTTTACCAAATTCAAATGATTTGTACACCAAAAACATTATTTTTAACCATTTTTTAAATTAAGATAACACTCATAAGAAAATTGTTGCTGCGTGTTAATTTTGGTTGTTAATTTCATTCACATGAGTGTAGAAATTCACACTCAGATATTTCACCACACCAAATATGTTTTTCACCACCACTGCATTTTTTACTGTGTACTTTGTAACCTAGTCGAAACTTTATTAATATCTTTTTTAACAATATTAACCAAAGGTTTATGGTCTGTCCATACTACAATTGGTCTTCCATAAATTAAAAAGTGAAAACGTTCAGTTGCAAATACAACGGCACGTAGTTCCCTTTCTATTGGTGCATATCGTTTTTCAGAATCTGTCAGCACTCTCGATGCGTATGCTATTGGCTTACCATTGACCATCAAGCAAGCCCCTAAACCGCCCTTTGCCGCGTCACATTGGATTACTAATTGCGATTTACCATCATAGTGAGCTAATACTGGGCTGTTAGTTATCAGAGATTTCGTTTGTGCAATAGTCCTATCATGTATCATGTCCCATCTCCAAACCGTGGACTTCTTAATAAGCTCCCGTAGTGGAGCAACTATCTTAGATAGGTTTGGTATAAATTTACCAACATAATTCACCATTCCTAAAAACCTCAGCAACTCCTTTCTATTAGTAGGATTTGGCATTTCATTTATTGCTTTAATTCGATCCTTATCAATACGAACCCCTTGCTCAGATACAATGAAACCAAGAACTTTAATTTCATTTAGTTTATACTGAAACTTCTCAGGATTAAATGTGATACCAGCTTCTAAAGCCACATCAAGTACTTTTTTTAATAGATCATCATGTTCTTTCTCTGTTTCACCTGCTATTATTAAATCATCTATATAAATATCTTTCAATATATCCCCAAAAACTTCTTCATTTTTCTTTTGAAAAACTTCTGCTGATATACTTAGACCAAATGGAAGTTTTGTAAAACAATACTTTCCAAAAGGTGTAGCAAATGTGCAGATTTTAGAAGCTTTATCAGAAAGGTTCACTTGATAAAATGCATCTTTGACATCCAATATTGAAAAATATTTTTTATTGCTTAAATTCGCTAAAATGTATTCAGGTGATGGTATTGGGTGATAAATCCTCTTTAAATTATTGTTGATTTCAGTCGGATCTAAGCAAATTCGTAAGGAACCGTTAGGTTTCTCTACTATTACAACATTGTTTACAAAATCGGTGGGTCCATTTACAGGTTTAATTATTCCATTATCAACTAACTTATTCAAATTTTGTTTATACTTAGGCAAAATACTGCGTGCTACTCTACGTGCGGAATGTATAACAGGTTCAACATCTTCTTTAAGATTCAAATCTATAGCAGCTCCTGGAAATTCACCTATTCCTGAAAATACCTTTTGATACCTTTTCATTATTACTGACTTATCTACAATATTCTTATTTATATATTTACTATTATTGTCATTTGCAATAA
This sequence comes from Agrypnus murinus, assembly GCA_929113105.1. NCBI lineage: Eukaryota > Metazoa > Arthropoda > Insecta > Coleoptera > Elateridae > Agrypnus > Agrypnus murinus. The sequence goes on along the minus strand of OV816026.1, from coordinate 106,621,468 downwards.
TTTTATCTAAAATCTTAACATTTTCATCAGGCACACAATTTCCTTTTTTAATGATCCCTAACTTTTCAGATGTATTTAACCCTAAGATTGGTTTTGTTGTAATGTCTATTACTATAAACTTCATTTTTACTCTGTTTTTATTCACTACACATCTTAAGATTTTAACACATTTAAAGATTACCTCACCTACTGCTTTAATTTTATGTTTGACATTTTCCATATCTTGAAATGGTATTAGTTCGGTACTGCTTCTCTTTAACATAAAATTAATATTATTACCGTACAGTTCAATTAAAGTATCCAAAGGAATGACATTACATTCGCTTCCGGAATCTATTTTGAAATTGATAGTTTTACCTTCAATTATTACCTCTTGAGACCATAGTTTCCTATTATTAGATTTTAAACTATTTATTTCTATTATGTCCAGAACCAGTGACGAACTACTGGCAGATTCTTCATTTTCTACAACATTTACATATTTCTTTTTATTCTGTCGTAAGCATCCCGAGGCAAAATGGTTCTTATTATGGCAGATCCTACATGTTTTTCCATATGCAGGGCATTCTCCTCTGTTGTGTTTAGTACCACACTTCTTACAATAATATGATTCACCTTCTCTTATATTATCTTCATTTAAATTTCACTTAAACGTTTTACGATTCATATTCTTAAATTTTTCAATTTTATTCTTCTTACTTAACACTGTATCTAACGACCAATTGTCATTCTTATTATTTAATACTTCTGTGTGTGTTTCACTCACTTCCACAGCTCTTACCATTTCTATTACTTTTTCCACTGAAATGTCACCTTCCATCAATAACTTCTTCTGCACTTTTTTATCATGCACAGCCAATACTAATCTCTCTTAACATCCTGTCCATAAACGAATTTTTGCATTTTTGGTTAGAACATATAAAATTACATGCCAATGCTTGATTTTTTAATTCACTGGCAAATTGCTCAATTGACTGACCTGGTTGTTGACACATATTACTAAATTTGAAGGTTTCCACTGTCACATTAGGAGTTGGAATGCATTTTTTTTCAAATTTTGATAATATATTTTCTAAGGTTTGATGCTCTTTAGTTAATTGAAATGAATTGTATATATCTAAACCTTGTTCGCCCATCACATTTAATAAAATTGCTATTTTTAACTCTTCATCTCTGGATTTAGCTTTTTCAGTAGCCTTCATATATAATTCAAAGCGTTGTCTCCATTTTGGCCAGCGTTCTTGTATTTTGTTATCAAACAACAACGGTTCAGGTGCACGTAATCCTTCCATGGTATACTGATGTTATATTATTATATCCTTAATATTTATTATACCACCTAATACTTTGGACACTTTTAAACTTCTGACACCATATCATATATTTCTTAGCTATATGTTAATACTGATAAATGATTAGAATGTAGAAGAACCAAGTTTTATTTATTCTCCTCTTCATACATGTCAAATAACAAAAACAAAACTCTTCCCAGCCCACTAACAATAAGTATCATAATACATTACAGATATTATTAAGGGTGGGTTGTATGGCGACAGTTTAAACTTGGTTTACATGTAAACTTAGTTTAAAGTCGGTTTAATCAAAAATTGACGTTGTAAGGTCTACATTTACACGTAAACGTAGTTTAAACTGGCGTTTACTTCAAACCGTCAATTTCGACCGTTTAAAGTGCGTTTAGCAAATGTGACATTTCATTTTATTAGTCTTAAATCATGTTGTTTGAAAGAGAATTGGTACAAGAAATGGAACTAACCGATGACGAAGACTTTTTGGAACTAGTCGAAGCTGAGACTTGGCCAAGGGCCCCCAGAAATTTTCGTCAAAGAGAAAATCAGTTTTTAAAATGGAATAATACTGAATTTAGGGAAAGATTTCGACTATCAAAAGAAACCGTATCATTCTTAATAGAAGAAGTTTCAATTGAAATTTCATGTCTTAAAAACCAGTAAGTATAGCTGAAACGCTAGTGTTTGGATTTTACCTAATTATTACTGTCAGTTATGTAGCGTTATCAGCTGACGATATGGTTCTTCTTACTTTGCGATATCTTGCAACAGGAACAATTTTGCAAGTAGTTGGTGACTTTATTCATGTCGACAAAGCTACAGCTAGTAGAGTTATAACAAAAGTAATAAGAAGTATAGCTGGACTTTACCAACAATTTATAACAATGCCTTCAACGCCAGAAGAACTAAACAATGTCAAACAAGGATTTTTTGCTATTAGTAGGTTTCCAAAATGCATTGGTGCATTAGATTGCACTCACATTAAAATTATTTCGCCTGGGGGACAAGATGCAGAAATTTATCGCAATAGAAAACTGTTTTTCTCTTTTAATGTACAAGCAGTTTGCGATTCGAATTTGAAAATTCAAGACATAGTTTGTCGCTGGTTCGGATCTGCACATGATTCAACAATTTTTAAAAATTCAAGGTTGAGAGCACGAATAGAAAATGGAGAATTTGGAGAAGATAGCGTTTTATTGGGAGACAGCGGCTATGCCGTAAAAAAGTATTTAATTACACCGTTGCAAAATCCTCGGACAAGAGCAGAACATTTGTTTAATGAGAGTCAAATTCGGACCAGGAACCCAATTGAAAGGTGTTTTGGGGTTATAAAAAGACGCTTTCCAGTTTTAGCTCTTGGAATTCGCTTGAGCATTCAAAAAGTGGAAGCCATTGTGGTGGCCTGCTCAGTTTTACACAATATCGCATGTATCATGAATGAGCCTGAACTTGAAGTGGATGAAGAGATTGAAGCAGCCATTGAATTTGCTAATGGCATTAATCTTGATTTAGACCCCGAACGGGGGGATGTTCGTGTTAATATCAATAACATTGCAAGACTTAATTTAATTAATCAATATTTTCAACGTTTATTATAAATAGTAGGTTAGCACTGAATTAAAAAATAAATAATTGAAGTTTAACAGAAAGTTATAAGGTATCAAAAATAAACGCAAACACCTGAAATTATTGTTGCAACTCTTTTTGCAATATTTGCATTTTAATATTATGCTCTTCACGCTCTCTGTGGATTTTTTCGTTGTGAAGTTCTATGCTTTGCTTTACAGAAAGAGCATGCTTTTCTTCCATGTGCTGTAATTTAACACGACTCTCTTCCATAAAACATCGTTCTTGAACTTCCACAAATGTTCTTTTCGAATTTGCCCATGTACCAAGCTTTGTTTTCAACGTATTTTCCATCCGGTAGGATTTTTTTGTTTTTAATTCTGAAGACTGAGTTGCTTTAAGCATTTGTGGTGTGTAACGAGACCAGTCAGGTCGATTTTTTTCTTTGTCATCATTTTTCTCCATAAAAGATGTTCCATTACCAGGAGATTTCGGTGTGTTTGGTGATTTTGCTTTTGGTGTGACATCTACATTTGAAATAATTTTAATTTTTGCAATATTATTTATTTTATCGCTAACAGGACTTCGATCTGATTTTTCAGTATCGTTTTCGTTTTGCTGTTCAATTAATGCATCTTCACAGATCTTCACGCAATCTCCATCAAATTCAGAATCCAATCCCGTCATTTGAGAACCGATAATTTCTTGAATATCATAATCTACGCTAGTTTTTATCATTGCGGAAATAGTATTTTTTGGAGGACCACCGCCTGTTTTGTACATATACCGTTTTTCTTCAGCATATTTGTTTTTTGCTTGTTTTTTAGTGTTTTCATATTTCCCTCGTACAGATTTTGCGTCCCTATAAACTGTTCCCGATATCGAATTGAATTCTTCGGCTAATAGTCTCCACGCTTCGTCCTTGGCGCGATTAGTTACTGTATCAGTCTGTTTATTCTCTATGACGTCACAATATCTCTTTTTCTTCACCAGAGAGATCATGGTCGATACTTCCGTAGCAGAAAAATTTGCGACTCGCTTTGTTTTTTGTATTTTTGCGGACATTGTTCTGAAACTTTGACTGCAGACATTGACAAAAGCAATTAACAATATGTCAATTTTGATAGATCTATTACTACCAACTTAACTTGAACCTAGATTATTAAAACTTGGTCAAAACTGTTGCCATACAAAACGATTGTCTTTAATCGAAGTTTCAAATTTAACGGCCGTTTACGTAAACGATAGTTTAAACTGTCGCCATACAAACCACCATAAATAAAACAATAAAACAATTTTTTGCAGGTTTTCATTTTTTAATTCCTATTCTTAACAATGCATAATTTATTCGTTAAGAGTTGGTAGCAACCACTAAAGTCCTAACCTTAAGCATACGTGGACCCCTCCTGCCGCCTGCCCACAAGGATAGTCTCCAACCTTCTTAATCCATTGTATTCTTGTGACTTTCTTCTCATTTCTTTTCACCTTCTACTGCTTATTTCCTAATATTTCCTTACCCCTTCTATTTTCTCTTCTAGTGTTTTGTTATTGTCTTCTAAACTTTTACTGATCTGCCGCAACATTACTATTGACGTTTGCTGGTATTTCTTCGGATAAGGGAATAATAAAAAGATTTCTGCTTTTTTATATTTTTAGTCGACGTTTCGAATATATATTTATTCCTTTTCTAGACTGTAAGACAAATATTTACAATAAAATATAAAATGTGTTTAATATAATTAATAATGACTACCTAAAATACATCTGCAAAAATCTTGTCAAGTTCGTGGATCCGAACTGATCGCCGAATTTGAGAAACGCTTGCTGATACTCAGGATTGTTTTTTAATATTTTGAAAGGCCTTTGTTTTCCTCTTTTAAAGAAAACAGGATTGTAATCACATTCTGTGATTGCATGAAATCCTGGTAAGCTTTTACAGAAAGACGGTCCTAAGTGCTTATAGATCTTGGTTAAATCAATATATCTTTGCTAGTTTCAGGTGCCTGTAAGTATCCAAACGTGTGAATTATCATCTTTCAAATTATGCTTGTTACCGTGCAATATCAGTATCAGAACATCTGATTACAATGTTTGCCTGAGCATCGATATTACAAACGTGGTAAATAATTTTTGTGTCAGCTTGTTTATGCAGTGGACACGATAATTTTTCATCAATATTAGACACAACTGTATTCTTATTATTATTAACAATAAAAGCATGACATTGCTTGAAATTAATGTTAAGCAATTTATTGCCAATGAACGGTGCCATCTAGTGATGGGAACTTGGGTGTCGAGTGTCGTGATACTATTCGTGGTCGTGACACTTGAAGTGTCGCGACTCTTAGTGTCGAACAGTATCGCTCTTATTAGGGTGTAATTCGAAGTAGCTTGATCATTCTTACAAAGACATTAAAGGCAGATTTGTTGAACTGGCCAACAATCATTGAATGAGACGTACATATAAAAATATTTTGTTGTGGATTTATTTCTTTTGTATTAGTATAATATTGAAAGTGATAATTTTATCTTGGGTTTTCAGCAAAATAAATTAAAATCAATAATTGAAGTTGAATAAGTTCCTCATGTACCCAATTATTATTTCAGCTTCTTATATTTATACCTTATAATGTATTTTGAAGAAAGACTACTGTCGAAACACGTGTAAATAAATACAATGATCATTAATTTTAAATAATTCAATTTATTTTGCTGAAAACCCAAAATACTCAACAATCTTCAATCTTAACAAAAACACGTTCTCGACTAAAGACCAACGTCGTCAGCGAAATTACATTTTTAAATAGCTTTTATAATAAATCCAATGAATAGACTTGAATTACAAGTTATATTTATAGAATTTGTTTCTTTTCTTTTAAATTTCTGTTTCATAATATGTATTTGCTTTTATAAATAATTTAATGTCTTCTAATGTACTTAATGCATAAATATATAACCATAACAGAATTTACTCATATAATTGTTTTTTAATCCATAGTTTGCTTATGATTTATGTAGCTATGAATCTTGACTTGCTTCTCGTTTCAATTGGATTACATTTACACTAGCGCATGCATGATGTAAAAGCGAAGTATCGTTAAAGTATCATGAAGAGTCGATACTTCTCCCGCCATATTTCAACTCTCAAGTGTCGCGGACACGCGGGTAGTGTCGAGACCCCATCACTAGTGCCATCTCATCAGTTGCCCAGTGTAGAATAAACAAATCAACGAGTGCCTGTTTAAAGTGTGTATTTTTTAACTCTTTTCCAAAATCTGAAGGTCGAACTTGATCGGGTCCAGTAATAGTAAAATTGAGTAGTGTACATTCATGTCGTATAAATCTTTCACAATCCTTAATGGAAGGAGAAAAATATTGATCGAAAATAACGTCAATTCTTGTCGCATTTGATTGTGTTACCATTTGTAACATTTTCTTTGAAATATTTCCAATTTTTTTAGGAACATCCTTCATTGGGTGGAGTACAAAGAAATCATCAATTATAATTGATGGTTTCTTCATGTTTTAATGATTATTAAAACATCTATGTGCGATGATGGATGGTGTTCAATGTATTTTTCAATAGCATTGTATTTCAATAGCACCATCAAAATGACACATGGATAATGTCATTGAAGTTATAGGATAAAATAGAATTTTTGCAATATCGACTTTATGATCAATAGATATACCAAGCATACGCCCAAATAAATCTCTTTGAATACGCACTTCCTGCAATTTACCACCTACTTTTTTTTTAATAATCTTAAGAAAAGTTTAGTAATGGTGCCTTTTTTATACTGTTCTCAAACCTACTTATCTTTTTCACATTCTGCAATAAATGTTAAACGTTTTGTATTTCCATTTTCTTCAATATTAAGGAGAAGTTTTTCAACCGGATCTGACGCTGTTTTACCAGTTAAAATATTTATTAAGATCCTTAGGCACTCCTATGTTGAATGGGTTAATAAATTGATCAAAGGTATTGATAAATTCTTGCAGTTGTTTAATGCTATTTTTAATATTATGATTGGTTAAGTCTACTGCAACTTCTTGGTTTTTACGCAAATCTAACTGTTCATAAACATAACTGATTAGAAATGGTTAGGCTTTTTAAAACCAGTTCAAAATGAAAATGAGCCGACGGTGGAGAGTTTAGATAAAACTGTACTTGGCGAGAATGCACATGAAAATTCGGAATAAGCATAAAAGAGAATCGTAGCAATGAAAAAACTTTGCCGCCATTGTAGCGGTGGAGTAAACTCATCTTTTATGAGGACAAGTGTATCAATTTTGGGTTCTTAGCAGGGTTCCAACCATTTTTGCTTCCAAAGTATTTAAATATTCTGACTTCCATCTACGCCAGAAATCACTCTGCATGCGTTGCACTAAATTCCATCGATTTAAACGATTTAATTAAGTATCAGAAAAATCCTCATCTGGTACAGATACTAAAGGGCCCACGGTTAGAAAATGACCAGGCGATGACGCCTCTAAATCAGTAGGGTCAGAACTTTGTGGCATAAGCGGGCGCGAATTGAGAATAGCCTCTATTTGGCATAAAATGGTATATAATTCTTCCTAGGTTAAAATTTGAGATCCTATGACACGAAATAAGTGATTCTTAACGGATTTAATTCCCGATTCCCAGATGCCTCCAAAGTGAGGTCCTGAAGGGGGAATAAAATGCCAAGATATGGATTCTTGATTAGCGGCACTTTTAGCAAACTTTAACAATTCCTTATTGGCTTTCATGAAATTTGTTGCGTTATCTGAATATAAATGCTTAACATAACCTCTTCGAGAGACAAAACGGGGAAGTGCAGCTAAAAAAGTTTCAGCGGATAAGTCAGAAACTAGCTCTAGCTAGACAAATAAATAAACATATATATGACTTACTAGTTTTGACACCTCTATGTGTAATTAGAGTAATAGGAATGCTGCCACTAAAATCAATTCCACTAGAAGAAAATGGCTTTTGTGGGTTAATACGAACATAAGGCAGATTACCCATTAGGGGTTGATAATTACGCGGCTTTACTTTGAAGCAGCGGACACAACGCAATAAAGTACGTTTAATTAAGCGTTTAGGCTATAAAATCCAAAAGGTTTGGTTTGTTAAATAGTGGACAGTCTGTATACCAATATGCAAATATTTGGTATGTATATATTCGACAGACAAATAAGAAAGTCGACTTTCGCGAGGTAGCAAAATAGGGTGCTTTTGATTAAAAGGAATCGAAGCTTGATGAATTCTACCTCCTACTCGTAACAAACCGTCACTGCCCAGAAAAACATTTAATTTTTGAATTGACTTTATGCATTTCTTATTATTTTTAATATTCAAAACAACATCAGAAAAGTATTTTTCTTGTTCGTGTTTGGCTAAAATGTTTAATGAGGAAAAAAGCTCAATAAAGTTTATTTTATTTTTACTTTTTTCATTAGACGATTTGCAATTATTTATGAATCTTAAAATATAAGCTACAATAAACTGAATTTCTCGTATGTTAGATTTATTTGCCAACAGAGAGTCTAAAAAATTGTCATTTTTAGCATTCGAGACCAAATAAACATTATTTTTTCTTTCTTCGGTATCTATATCTTTTGATATTTTCATTTTTGGCGATTCCTGCGTCCATTTGTCTTTAGGAAGCTGCAAGAAACTAGGAGCGGCCCACTATAAGGAGTGGTTTAAAAACTCAGAGGGAGAACATTCTCGGCTAGCTACATCAGCAGAGTTTAATTGAGTTGGCACATACATACAACAGTCGGGATTGGTATTTTCTTGAATGAAGCTAACGCGGTTTGCTATAAAAGATTTCCATTTGCTAGGATGCGACTTTATCCAGGACAAAGTCACCATCGATTTGGAAAAAGCGTAAAAAATTTTGTATGATAATTTTTGAGCTGAATGTATCAACAACATATTTGATAACTTCAGACAATAAAGTGGCGGCTAGAAGTTCGATTCTGGGGATAGACAAAGTTTTGAGTGGAGCTACGCGTGATTTAGCTATGCCGAAATAGATAAAATACTGATTGTTGCGTAATACTCGTAGGTAAACAACGCATGCATAGCCTCGCTCACTACCATAGCAAAATCCACATATGATTGCTTCAGCATCAATTAAGCCAATATGGTGAGGCAAGGAAAAATATTCTAAAACATGTAATTCATCTTTATATTGTTCCCATTGACATAAAATTTCATGGGGTGGTTCTTGGTCCCATTGTTATCCAAGAACCCATAACTGCTGAATCAAATGTTTCAAAGAAAAAGTTATAGGCGTCAAGAAACCTAGCGCATCATACACGCGGACTAGTTCGGAAAGCATATTTCTTTTGGCACAAGATTCATGAATCGGACTAACATTAAAGCGAAAGGCGTCTGAGGAGGGATGCCAACATAATCCCAAAATTTTGGTTATGTCATCCGAATCAAGTGAAAGTGTAGCTGGATTTACGAGCGATGGATCTAGATGCGATATAACTTCTGGCTGGTTACTTGACTATTTGTGAAGTTTAAACGCGCCTCATTATAGTAAAAGAGTAACCTCTTTTTGGAGCGATAAGGCGTCAGCAATAGACTTGCATAAAGTGGTTACATCGTCTATATAGTTATCATTTAGGATAACCCTAGAAGCGTTGGGGAAATTCTTAGATTCCTTTTCAGTTAAGTGTTGAAAAGTTCGCAAAGCGAGATAACGCGAAGAATTAATTCCATACGTAACGGTGCGCAAATTAAAGGTCGACATAGGGTCATTGACATGAAAGCGCCATAAGATTTTTTGGTAATCTTGATGCTAGGGGGTTACTAAGATTTGTCTATACATTTTCTTAATATCTGCGGTTAAAACAACTGGATTTAAGCGAAAGTTTAATAAAACTTGTACTATATCTTTTTGCAGTTTAGGCCCTGATAATAAAACATCATTTAGCGATAGTTGGTTGCTAGGATCACGTACACTAGCATTAACTAGCGTTACTACTAATTGCTGAAGGCTTTATAATGCAAAAATGCGGAATAAAATAACTGTTGGTATCCATGTCAGAATCGTTAGCGTATTCTATATGTTCGAGATCTAAATATTCTTTCATAAAATTTGAATATTCTGAATATAGATCCTGATTCTTTAAAAGTCTTTTTTCCAAAGATAAGAATCGTGTAAGCGCAATCTGCTTGCTAACGGGAAAATGCGGCGGTGGGTTATCATTGATGCACCGAAATGGCAAGGAAACAATATACCGGCCATCTTCATTTCTAGAAACAGTTTCAATAAAATGATTTTCACACATTCAATCCTCGGGCGAAAGGAATGTTGTTTGAGGAAAGTTTTCTATTTCCCAAAACTTTGTAATAATATCTTGAAGCGAATCGTTTTCGGATCGACAAAAAAGTGATCGAATGGGTAAATTATTTAAATTAGCAGTCTGATTAACTTGACCCATTAAAACGTAACCAAAAATTGTATTTAATGCTTCGGGATGATTAGGGTTAAAACTAGTTATTTTCTCCCTTGCCACAATTATTGGAAAAAGATCAGCTCTTATTAACATCATAATAGAAGAAGGCGTACAAAATGTAGGATCTGCCAGAGGCAAGTCTTTTATAAATTGCCAACTGTCAATATTTAATTCGGAAAGGGGTAAGTCACTGCAGGTTTTTGGCAAACTGATACCATTAGTAGAAATGCATATATCTGACTGCTGAACAGGATAAATCTTTAGAAAAATTGAACCTAATTGCGATATCGTGCCATTTCCTCCGACACCCTGTATATCCTTACTAAGGGGATATCTGGGCAGTCCTAACTGATTAGCTAGTTTTTGAGTAATAGAGGTGGTCTGTGAGCCAGAATCTAAAACAGCTTTAATTACTTGAAAATTACCACGACTATCTAAAATTTTAACTAGCGTAATAAATAATAAAATTTGAGACTGTGAAGAAGTGAATCCACAAGTTTGATTATTATGATTTGCCGTATTTGAAGAAACACCAGAAGTATGGGGTGTACTTTGAGGAATATTTTGGAACGAATTGTTTTGAGAATTAATAGATTGCGGTGGCGACATCTTTGGGTGCGAATTTGAAATAAAATGCGTTTGCGCGCCAAAAGTATAATTTTTTTGCCAAATTGTAATAAAGAATGATGCCTGCGATTACAAAAGCGGCAAGAAATTCTCGATTGACAATTTGAAATTATATGCATCTTGCTCAAACAATTCAAGCAAAGTTTATTATGTTTGACGAAAGTAAAGCGTTCAAAAGAGGGTTTAGATTTAAAGAGAGGGCAATAGTAAATGAAATGTTCTTCATTACATAATAAGCATTTTCCATTTGACGAATTTTGCGTGCCCAAAAGGGCTTGTGTGTTATAAGTATTACTAGCGTTATGTTTAAATTTATTTTGCGGTTTAAACGGCGGTTTTGAAAAATCTTTTTTTGTTTTTCTATTTAGCGTGCAGCGAATAAAGTGAATTACATTGCGACTCAACGAAAGTAAAAGTATCTGCATAAGAAGGCATTGTATTAGCGTTTTTTAGCGAGTTCAAATCGTGAAAGTAAAACATCATTTAATTTATCTAACAACATATTAGCTAATGGAAAATCCCACGAATCAGTATTATAGTTAAGCATTTTGAGAGTTTCTACATTTTCAGAAAAAACATCCAAAAGATTTCGTAAGGCTGGTGGGTCATCCGATTTTAAAGCGGGCGAATCAAAGATATTGCGCCCATAAGTTTGAGCGGCTAGGCGTTTGTTTTCATAGCGTTTAACTAATGTTTCGTATAAAATAATATAATTAGCGTCGGTCATCGAAATATGTTTAACAATATTTAAGGGCGGTCCCTCAAGGGAAGAAATTAAATAATTTAACTTTTTAATAGGTGCTAGAGCAGAATTAGTATGAACAGAACTATTAAATATATCTAGAAAAGTCGGAAAAGCAGTTAAATCACCTTTAAAAGTAATTAATTTTTGAGCTAAATTATGGACAATGTTAATACGACCTACTTGAATATTTCTTAAAGCTTTTCTGCCTTTTTAAGTGCACTCATGGTTCAAACCTATAAAGAATTGTTGTATTAAATTTGAAATGCAAATAAAAGAATTGAAAATGGGAATAAATAACAGAACTGGTTGACACACTCGCCTGTTTGTAAAAGATGTGCAATACAGGTGCGCGATCGGTACCTAGAATTCTGTGGTAACTATGAGAAATGTAACAAGGGAAACTTGATTGTCAAGCGTAAATAAATTTATTGGTTTACTACTTGGATTATAGAAAATATATATTTTTTAATTTAATTAGAGCACTTCACAGACTTACAAAAAACTCCAGATCTTCGCGTACACTTCGAATTAAATCCGAAATCGAAGGATCAAATAATGGAAAGAAATGGTTAGGTTTTTTTACCAGTACAAAATTGAAATGAGCTGACAGTGGAGAGTTTAGATAAAACTGTACTTCGCGAGAATGCACATGAAAATTCGGAATAACCATAAAAGAGGATCGTAGTAATGAAAAAACTTTACTATTCAAAGCGACTTGCCAGTTTCACCGGTGTGCAATTCTCAACAAATTTCTGTGCGGACAGAAAGTGTTAGCAGTGTACCCCTCTTCGGCGAAGTAGCTCTGCTTCCTCTATATTCGGGATTAACCAGCGGAATGAATAGATGGTAAAATATAACACTTTTAAACCATTCACTAATGAACAGCAATGCGGTTGACAGTTTTTATTTAATGTGTTCGGGAAAAAATGTAGCTTTGGACACTATCGTCTGTTTTACGCGCACTTTAAAAAAAATGTCAAAAGGTCAAAGACGCTTTATCACACAAGACATTTCATTGCTATAAGAATTCACGCAATAGTTAAAGTTTAAAAATAATAAGAATTCGAGAAACGCGTAAAAAAAAGAATATGAAGTGCTCTATAAAGATCATTAATAGTTAACAAAACAAAAATATTATACATAGATTAGGTATCAAAAGAATCTATTCCATTGACAATCAAAGAAAAGACACAAATTACATACATATCTAATCTATAACATATTTTGGCAAAATATCGCAAAAAGTTGCACATATACTACGAAAAACCAACAATTACAAAATAGCCTTTAAAACCAACATGGATACTTTCTCATTCTTATTCAATGCTAAAGTTTGAATTGTTCTTTTCGTAGTTCGGTATATATTGGACAAACATTTCGAAATTTTGGCATAAGATATAAAGAGCACGCGTGTTGTTACAGAAATAAACATCCCGAAATCACACAATAACTCCCCAATATAATACCAAATTCCTACAGTCTGCAAACTTACTCAGAATATAGTTTGTAAATAATAAGTATATAGTTGCGTACTAAATCGTAATGACAGCAAAAAAGTTATTAACAATTTAAGACGCGTACAACCGTTTTTGAGAAGTTTTTCTTTCATAGCTCGTCAGGATGACTTTCTACGAAAAAATGTTCAGTAGGTATATGATTTGTTTGTAATAAAAAAAGTACAAAATGGCGCCGGTCCGATTGTTAGAACTGCAATAATTAAGTTGCAAAATCGAAGAAACTGCCAAAATCGCGTGTTTTCTTTAAGTTGCCATAAAGATTTAAATAATCAAACAATATTGATCAAACTTACGTTAAATATAATTATATACGGGGGGTGTCTTAAAAGTGTGGGAACGCTTGGATTTCTCGAGAACGACACATTCGATTACAAAAAGAAAAAACACGTGTTCCATTATTTTTTGAAACCTATTCAGTCATGATGTGCAAACATCACCCCTACCCCCCTGGGGGGTGGGGCGGGAGTAAGTTGTGAAAACTTAAATGGGAACACCTATTTTTTATTGCAGTTTTGCATTCTCCATAAAAAACTGTTCTCAAATTGCAAATTTCGCCCCCCCACCCCCGACCCTTCCTGGGGGTGGAAAGAGGGAAAATTGCACATGTCCGCAGAAAAACGATCTTTTTTTTCTTCCAAAATTTTTTTTTGTGATTTACAAATGGTCCGCCACTCCCCTACGCCCCCACCCCTTTGGGGTGGAAATTTTGGAGGAAAAAAAAGTAAAAGAAGATCGTTTTTCTGCGAATATGTGCAATTTTCCCTCTTTCCACCCCAAGAGGGTTCGGGGGTGTGGTGGCGAAATTTTCAATTTGAGGGCAGTTTTTTTATGGAGAATGCAAAAGTGCAATAAAAAATAGGTGTTCGCATTTAAATTTTCACAACTTACTCCCGCCCCACCCCCCAGGGGAAATTTTGGAAGAAAAAAAGATCGTTTTTCTGCGGACATGTGCAATTTTCCCTCTTTCCACCCCCAGGAAGGGTCGGGGGTGGGGGGGCGAAATTTGCAATTTGAGAACAGTTTTTTATGGAGAATGCAAAAGTGCAATAAAAAATAGGTGTTCGCATTTAAATTTTCACAACTTACTCCCGCCCCACCCCCCAGGGGAAATTTTGGAAGAAAAAAAAGATCGTTTTTCTGCGGACATGTGCAATTTTCCCTCTTTCCACCCCCAGGAAGGGTCGGGGGTGGGGGGGCGAAATTTGCAATTTGAGAACAGTTTTTTATGGAGAATGCAAAACTGCAATAAAAAATAGGTGTTCCCATTTAAGTTTTCACAACTTACTCCCGCCCCACCCCCCAGGGGGGTAGGGGTGATGTTTGCACATCATGACTGAATAGGTTTCAAAAAATAAAGGAACACGTGTTTTTTCTTTTTGTAATCGGATGTGTCGTTCTCGAGAAATTCAAGCGTTCCCACACTTTTAAGACACCCGGTATAATAAATTATGCACAATAAGCAATTAGTTCATTGGGTTCAAATGGACGGTAAAAAACTCGCATTGGTTAATTTAAGCAGTAATGATAATATGTTTTCTCTTTCAGTTTCATTCAGTTCACATAGATATTTGATATAATATGTAGAGATATTCGCATAGTTTACTAACTTCTCGTTAAATTATAGTTTTATTTAATAACGGTAATAAAGACGAGTGTAAAAATTTAAAATGAAATAGTTTTATTTTCTTTGAGACCTGAGGTTTGAGGCCCCCTTGATTTAAGAGGCACCAGGCGCGAGGCTCATACGTCCGTGCAGAAATCGCCTGCTGGTAAGATCATTTTTCGAAAGAGCGATTTAATAACGTAATTTTTCAAATAAGTTTTTAAAGCAACTTTAATATTTATAAACTGTTACATGTATTCAATTTTCCCGCTAATTAATACGCCAAAAAACTTAATAGACCATCATTATTGAAAATAATTCGATATAGTGCCCATATCGAATTCCAATTTTATTTTACGTATTCATAAGGAAATGTAACATTTCTGTTTTATTTATCGCAAACTGGCTTTAATTTAAACTGGTATATTTAGCTTAAAATATATAATATCAATAAACCAATGAATATACATAGCAGGAATCGCAGTATGATTGAATTTTTGGAGTAAAAAAACTGTTATAACATATGGACGGTGTTTTGCAACAATGATCTAACACACACACGTGTTGTTTGCCACAAACGAGAAAAAACGTTTGAATTGCTGTAATAAATTGAACATTCAGAAAATGTTGTTTATTTACTTTTTAATACATAGATATACGTACAGACTACCTAAATTTCTATAAACTGAAAAAAATGTATAAAATGTATGATCTAAATCTCATACTAAATAGGGTTAAACCATTTTTGC
The DNA here is from genome assembly GCA_929113105.1 of Agrypnus murinus. NCBI lineage: Eukaryota > Metazoa > Arthropoda > Insecta > Coleoptera > Elateridae > Agrypnus > Agrypnus murinus. The sequence goes on along the minus strand of OV816026.1, from coordinate 106,605,887 downwards.
AAAACGGGTTAAAATCAAAATAGTATTTTGCAACAATGGTATGATTATGTTTGTTTGTTTGTTTGTTTTTCGGTGAGGAATCGGGATGGCGGAGCATCCTTCGTACCTCATGGCACCAATTGCTATGATTATTTGGCCGACCCTACTAGAATTTAGCCGAATCTGGGGGAATTCCACCCCCAGTAGGGATCTTTATCGTGCCAAACATCGCACTGACACGGGACCTACAGTTTTACTTCCTATCCGAAAAGAAGGCATGTTTTAAATTTTTCTCCGCTATGAAAAATTACCAGCTCGGCCGGGGATCGAACCTGTATGATTATGTATTTACTCTTAAATACAAAATTAAAACTTACTGAACAGTCTTGTAAACAAAAAAAGAATATCCCTTGATATTTTATTATGATAATAATATTATTCTAACTAAATACCCTCTTTTGCTTCCTCTTCGATATCAAAATCTGTAGTAGGCCCAAGTCCGTCCACATCATCCTCGAAATCTTCCCCCACAATATTTTTAAGAAAGTTAAAAAAAGGCTTGGCATCTTTGGGAATCAATTTCAAAATTTCTTTGAGGTCTTTAATTTCTTCGTTAGAGAGCTTTCTACCAGCTGACTATAAAGGAGGTAGGATAATATCCTTTAAAATAGGCTTCCTTCCTTTTCCTCCCTTTTCAATGTTTACTTTTGAATGATCGGGATCTGTTACATGGTCCTTCATGTACAAAGTTGTAGGATTTTCCTTTTTTTATGGCAATTTCGTGATTTTCAGCCAGCTCATCTTTTCCTTGTTTAAATCAGTTTTACGATTTGTTCGAATTTGTTACGATTTGAAAGTTCCATATTCTCGACCGAAAGCATATCTTCTGATCTGATACGGTTAACAATAAACTTGTTTTTTGTTCTGCAAGACTTCATAATTTCGAGGTAATCATTATCAGTGTACAATCTTTGATGTACTTTAAGAGCATACTCAACATCTCCGAACTCCGAATCGTTCGGCAGAAAACTATGGCCGGACAAAAGAAATCGTATTGAAATTGAAGTAAGGGAAGTGTGATTTTGCAAAATATTGATAAGCATCAAAATAAGTTTAATGCTCCTGTTTTGACCTCCACAAGAGTCAGACCACAAAATGAGTTTGCAGACAGGAGGAACAATATTCTCATTTATATATTTACGCAAACATGAACCCACCTCTTGAGTCCCCCTGCCTGCTTCATGTTCCAGCCACACATTAAAAACACCTTTTCTGGTACTGCCTACATGAATGCCCAGATTGAACAAATTTAATTGTCTTTTGTAATACACTATTCCGGTAGGTATTCTAGGAACAGGATGCGTTTTCTGTAGGTCAAAGGTTAAGGTTTCTAAGGTTTCATCATCTTTTGCAGCTTCTAAATCCTCCTTCATTTGATTACGCAATTCTTCTGCAGTTTGAAAGTGTTTTGATTCACCTTCTAGCGATCGTAGCTGTGCATTATAGACATCACATGCGCAGCAAGTGTCCTTGTGGGGTGTTTTAAATCTTAAATTGAAATTTGTATAAAACACATCTTTGTATTTACTAAGACTGACTGGTTTATCAGAGGTTTCTTCTCTATACAGTGAATACATTTTTGCCAAATTTAGGTAAGGGCTTAAAAACTTTGAGTCACTTTGATTGCGGCAATAGTGGGATACATATTTCGGAAAGGAATTAATATGTTCTTTTACCTTTTGGATTCTTTCATCATCAATGGCATTTTATCTCCGCTATTTCTTCCTCTCTGGTCTTGTATAAAATTAAGCTGCAGTTTATTCAAACAAGTGTTTATACGATTTGAGTTAATTTGCGGAGTTTTCAATAAAGCGTTTTTGCACACTTGCTGATCGTTTATACAATATAATCTAGAGTCTTGTCTCCTAGATATCTTGTTTTTTGTGTAACATCTCTTTTTTTTAGTTTGTCTAACACATTTGCTAATAAAAGCACACCTAGCTTCAAATGATCCAATGGTCCAAAATTGCTCGAATAGTCTTCTTCTAGTGTTAATGTCTACAACAGCTGTGCATTTTCTTATGCACTTACATGAATATCCTTCATTAAATTTCTTTGGTTCACAGGTCACATTTCTAGATGAAACATAGTTTTTATTAGAATTCGCAAAGTTTTTTCTATCTACCCTTGACTGGTCACGAATCTTTCTTTTTCTTCCACGTTTTTTTCTTCCCTTATTTTTGCCTTCGCTCACATCAATTTCTGCATTTGCATGAAACTCTTCTAGTGCTGTACTTTCCTCCGCAGAACTGATTTCTTCAGCAGATTCGGTTTCTTCGGAGTCGGGCACAAATTCGCTACCAGACGATTGATACTGGTCGTCAACGTGCTCAACTTCCTCAACTTCACGACAAGTAATCGCATTTAAATCATTGTTACGTTCTTCGGCTTCCTCATTCTCCTCTTGCTCTTTAAATTTCTTTTGGTCCAGTTGTACCAAACGGTTCGCCCTCGAAACATTCATGCCAAAGAAAAATAATGGAAAATAATTAATTGCTTGTTTTATTTTACCATTATCTATTTCTAATCAAACAAATCAAATAAAAATAATATTAGTACTTTTGTAGGTTATGTTGTATAAAGTTTTAAATAAGTAAACATGTTTTTACAATACTAAAACAAAACAATTCATATCATACCTATACCGTAATGTAATTTGAACTAATATGTAAAAATAACACATTACCTGGCGTAGAACACAATAAAATAATCACAATCCAAAACAATAATGTAGAAGCAGGTATTATGCTGATGATCATATGTAGTGGGTTAGACCATTGTTGAAAATTGCATTAAATCCTATTCGGCGTCAGTGGGTTAGTTACTTTGGTAATAGATGGCACCACGTGCTGGGAGTGGGCACGGCCTACTAGATTCATATAAGCTTCGCTTATATACGGCCGTCTCATTTCCAGTTTTTTCATTGTTGCAATTAGAATCCAAAAATTACAGATCGGTACGTTAAGTGGCGCCCACTGCCGATAATTTTGCAACGAAGTTGGTTTGTATTCAGACTGCAGTCGTTAATTTTAAGGTTATAGTTCATACCAATAATTGTCATTTGCTATTGTGCAATATTAATTTATTGACATTTGTACATACTATTTAAATATAATGTACATAAATAAGACAAAAATATGTTGCAGTAGGAATTTGGAAAGCAAAATATCCTACATATAAGAAAATTTTACTTTTTTTAGTAAGTTTTACTAGATTTTATATAACATTACTAATTGACTGATTTTTTTAGACTAGAAACACCTTAATAACTACATAATAGCCATAATATAAGTACAGTGTAATATTTCACACATTACGAATACTCTTTTGTGATAACCTCCTTCGCCTCGTTCGTCGGGCTTCAAACAGCTCCCTTGGCCGTTATAGCTCTCTTAACCGATCTTAATAGGTAAATAACTATAACATCGCAATTTGCGACTTTAAACCCCCCCCCCAGTACTATTTTTCATTTGTCATTACAAATAATAAATTTCTGACCTCGACGGCCATTTTGTAGCCGCCATTTTGCACTTTTGACCGATTTGACTGAAATTCGTAATCTGCGACCCCAAAAGGCTATAAGTACCTAATTTTATTCAATTATAATAAAATTTGATGAAATTATTTAATTATTAATTAGCCTATTATGGAAAAAAATAATAATTTGTTAATAACAATTAAACAGGGCATTAGCGGACAAATCCAACATTTAGACATTGAAATATAATCAATTACCTACAATTTAAAAAAAATCATCTAAATCGGTGTCCAAAAGGCGAATTCCGAGGTATTGCTCTTTATTTGTCTCCAGGGCACCGAATAAATCTACTTTGCGAAAAGACACCTGTTGAACCACCACTCCAAGATACATTCTTAAAGGGGATGTAGCACAATTTTTTTTTACTTATTTGAAAATAAGAATTCTAAAAATTAAAATGAAAACCGCACTTGTCTATATAGACATAGTAGACAAGTATGTAGCAATAGTAGTTTTGTAGATATCGGCTCCTAAAGAACAGGGAGTTTAATGTGTGACGTCACACCGACAGGAGTGTCTCAACTTGAAGTTAAGAAGCAAGGAAGTTTTAGTAGGGGGAAGTGTCACAAGAAATCCGCACTGAAGTCTCAAGTGTTCACAACTTGTCAAGTTTTAAAATTAGTTGTCAAACGCTTTGATAAAGGTTTTCTTTCTTAAAATTACAGTCCCGTGTTCAGAGCATTTCGATAGGTAGGTTTTAGGTGTAAAAAAGACTATGTTTCGTAAATTTTACTAGGAACTACAAACAAACTTAAAAGTGCAACACATTTAAAATCTAAGCAACTAAGAAAGGAACAAATAAACGGCATGTTGAAGTAATGAGTAATTATGAGTCAATAAACTGTCATAGCCACTCGAAATCTCACTGTGTTCCTCAGTAAATGTATCAATACTTGGAATTTGCAGTACATAATTTATATTTATCATATACACATTAATAGAATAGATATATCAAAGTTCTGATAAATAATAATAATTTCTATCTAATTTGAGCTTCTAGGATGCTAATGAATTAAAATTATACCGAAATAATCATCTATCAACGAATAAGCGTATTTAGTGGTGATGGTGTCTCGATACTACCCGAGTGTCGCGACACTTGAGAGTCAAAACAATATGGCGGGAGAAGTGTCGACTCTTCATGATACTTTAACGACACTTCGCCTTTACATCATGCATGCGCTAATGTAAATGTAATCCAATTGAAACGAGAAGCAGTCAAGATTCATAGCTACATAAATCATAAGCAAACTATGAATTAAAAAACAATTATATGAGTAAATTCTGTTATGGTTATATATTTATGCATTAAGTACATTAAAAGATATTTTTGTACGACCATGCTATTTCAGATTGTTTACCATACTTGGTTTTAGAACAGTAGGTTATATTTACTGGTTGCTAAGCAAAAACGCGTCGGTAAGTAATTACTTACCGTTCAGTTCTGTCAAAAACAGAACGGTAAGTAAATTATATGTAATTTATAAAATAAATGCATGATCTTTAGGTGTCTCTTTCGCGAGAAATCATTTATTTTCTAAATAATAAGACTATTTAAAAAAATGTATGTTGTTTATTTAAATTTGCTCAGGCCTCTTCAATATCCCAATTATATTCGTTTTCAGATTCACTCATTCTCACGAGTTTGAAAAATATCGTGACATTCAAAAATAATAGTAATTACAAACGTCTCCATGGTAACGACAAAACTTACTTAATGTTTGGTGGATATACAGGGCAAAAATAAATTATCTTAAACAGAAACAGAAATTTAAAAGAAAAGAAACAAATTCTATAAATATAACTTGTAATTCAAGTCGATTCATTGGATTTATTATAAAAACTATTTAAAAATGTAATTTCGCTGACGACGTTGGTCTTTAGTCGAGAACGTGTTTCTGTTAAGATTGAAGATTGTTGAGTATTTTGGGTTTTCAGCAAAATAAATTGAATTAGTTAAAATTAATGATCATTGTATTTATTTACACGTGTTTCGACAGTAGTCTTTCTTCAAAATACATTATAAGGTATAAATATAAGAAGCTGAAATAATAATTAGGTACATGAGGAACTTATTCAACTTCAATTATTGATTTTAATTTATTTTGCTGAAAACCCAAGATAAAATCATCGCCGTCAATATTATACTAATACAAAAGAAAAAAATCCACAACAAAATATTTTTATATGTACGTCTCATTCAATGATTGTTGGCCAGTTCAACAAATCTGCCTTTAATTTCTTTGTAAGAATGATCAAGCAACTTCGAATTACACTCTAATAAGAGCGATACTGTTCGACACTAATGGCCAACTGCACCGATATATACGTTGAGTGACACTTACGTAAGTTACACTTTATGAAAGAAGTGTTACTTATCTGAAGTACACTGTACCGACAAGTATGAAATGCCACTTAGTTAAAAACGTCTATTTACAGGACGCGTTGGGGATTTTAGTATGTTACTAAATAAAAGACCAGAAAAGACCATGCCAATTGCCAAGCGTGGCCAAGCCGAACATAACCTTTATTAAGTTTGTAAGTTTGTTATTAGAAATTGTACTGTGCGTTCGTCATTCTTGGATATAATTAGGTAATTATTATACTCTACAATAAGTAGATAATTTCATTGTTTCTGCATTATTGTAGAATATTCCGTTATGAGTAATTCTGTCGAAAAATTGCCGAAAAAAGTGAATTTCACAAATGATGAAAAGGTGCTATTAATGCAATGTGTCGCCAAATACAAAAGTGTTATAGAATGCAAAACAACAAATGGGTCAACGTGGCATGAGAAAAGCCTTACATGGGATAAAGTTACTTTAGAATTTAACTCACAGTCTCACGGGCATTACAGTTGGACATCCAAATCAAAGAGCTACAACTCAAGAAATTGAAAGATAGTTTTGAATGAGTTTTGCTTGGCATTAATCAAATAATGATAATGATAGTTACTTTGTTTAATAATACTTCTTAATTAAAAAAATATAACCGTAAGATTTTGTTTGTTTATTACTACACATAACTTGAAATTATAATTGGGAAAAATATGTGTGAATTAGTTGCCTCCTGTATGTGTTTCCATTACGAATCACGTCTTCAGCATGTGGTACTGGTGGGATTTGACCATCTAGAATTAGTTGCTCCAATTCTTGTACATTGACATCCTCATCATCTACTTGTGGCTCTTCTTCCTGATTGATCTTGGCAATATTATGCAAAACTGCTGTTGCAATGATGACAGGTAAAATGTTTCCAATTTTCAACCGGCACCCATATGCAAGCACGGGAAATCTTCTTTTTATAATGCCAAATGTACATTCAATTTTATTGCGGGTTCGAATATGGGCTTCATTGTAGAGTTGCTCAGCTTGCGTTATGGGATTCCATAAAGGTGTTAATAAATAATTCTTCAATGGATAGCCTTTGTCTCCTATAAAATATGCAAGCGATATGATATTTGTCTCCACTTCCAGTCACAGGACAGTAAAATACACACCCAGCAAGATGCAACTTGGCATTACATCCCTTTCAAACATCCCCTTGACGTTTGAATGGTTGAAAATTGTACTGTCGTGGCTTGAGCCTGGCCAGCGGGCAACAACATCAAGAAATCTATTATTTGCATCACAAATGGCCTGTACATTAATTGAGAAATAATCTTTCCTGTTGCGGTAAATTTCAGCATCATCCCCACCTACATTTTTCATATAATTGATTAGGTATACTGTCAACATGTGAAACATGGTTTTACTAGCCTGGTGATAGTACTTTAACATGAGTGCAATCAAGAGCACCTACAACATTAGGGAATCTTGCAATTCCATAGAAATCGGCTTTTACAATTGCTCTGTCTTCTTCTGTCATGGGCAGTTTAATGAATCTCCTATACAAAGAAGCTATTGCCCTAGACACTCGATGAATTACTCTGCCAGCTGTTGAGGGGTCCATTCCCATATAATCAGCAATTGTGTCTATGTGACTCCCTGTAGCAAAATATCTCAAACAGGTCAGCAACTGATTGATTGGAGATACACAGTTGTTTCTGAAGAATAATATATGATTACATCTACTTCGCATGTAAAGTGCAGAAATCAATACTCACATATCTAAAGGAAACTCAAGTCGATCTTCTATAAAGGGTAATAAGAACATTACACTTTCTTTCGTTAGACGAAACTTCTTGAAAAATTTATAATCTGGTAAACTATGGTAATAATTTTGTCTGACGATAACATTTCTTGGAATTCCAAATTCTATCAATTCAAGCTCATCAACGTCGTCAAATACTTCTATATCCAGTATTAAATTCATAATTTATTTTGTTACATACGTTGACTATCGCGTTGTAAAAGGCATTAAACGCACAAACATTCGCAACATAACCTCACAAAAGACGTCAAGTGCAACTTGAGTGGGACCTAAACCACCACTTGAAGAAAGTTCCACTTGAAGTTGTATTTTGTTACGGTACAGCAGAACTTATTTGATAAGTCCCACTTAAATACTCAAGTGTGACCGGTGCAGTTAGTCATAAGAGTCGCGACACACTTTATTCATAATTTCCTGATAATTGTCTACTAAGTCACAAGTCCTCTTAAGGATGTTTAGGAGGTATGTCAAAATGGTACGAAACGAACAAAAATTTAGTAGAATTCTCCTCATTTAATACTAAAACTACAGTGAAAATGTCAATCCGATCGACTAAGGCCCAACTGCACCGTTATAACTTAAGACTGTAGTTTACCAAAGTTACACTTACAAGTAAGTGCACCTTAAAAACAGGTTGAACTGCACCGTTCCACTTTAAGTGACGCTCCCCTAAGCTGCGTCTGCGTTAGGGATATTTATGCGGTTGGCAGTATTAGCTGTCAGAAATAACACATGTTGTGCATTTATTATTGTGTTAACAGACGACACGACGGTTTTGTTTGTGGTTTTGTGCTTCAGGCCTTCAGGAGAAAAAATGGAAAAAAGAAGCTGCAGTTATACTGCTGATGTTGAAAAAAGAAGAAATCAGAATTACACCATGCAGGAGAAACTTTTTTTAATGGAACTTGTAAATAAATACAAGACAATAATTGAAAACAAGAAAACCAACGCGGTTACTTGGAAGGAAAAAGATGTCACCTGGAACAAAATTGCTAGCGAATTTAACGCGCAATCACCATCAGGAATACTTCGCCATAAAGAATCATTAAAAAAGTGTTACGAAAATAAAAAAAAAGAAGTTAGGAAAGTGGTGGCAGGGGATCGAAGGGAGATAAGACGGACGGGAGGGGGCTCTTACGTTCCGCAATACAAAAGAGACCCGTGTTATGAAATGGTCATGGCAATTGCCAATAAAAAGACAATGGTGGGATTTAATAATCATTTTGATGGGGATCGGACAATGGAGGAAATACCAAAAGAAAATTATACACCATATGATGAGGTTGAGGATGAGGCAGAATTGCTGGAAGAAATTGTAATTGCATATGAAGAAGAAAACAACACAGTTAAGGAACCACAGCCAGTCCATTTAATGAACAACAGTGCAACCAGTAGCAATGATACAGATGTAAGTTAATAAAAAATATGTAAGAGCATTCTGTTATATAAAAGTTACATTTTCAGACTACTTGGGCTCAGTATAAGCCTGTCGACTTACAAAAGCCCCCTAGCAAACCATTATCTACAAAAAATTATGCGAGTAGGAGACGACCTAAAGTCATCGAACCTGTGCACACCAATGTACTTTCACAGCAATATTCAGATGTTGCAGAATTAAAAAAGAAATACCTAGAGCAAGAAATTGCAATCAGTACAAGGAAAGAAGAGAGGGATATCCAGGAATCTGACTTACGGAAGAACTCATTATTATTGGATATACAAATAAAAGAAATGCAGGTAAAACGACTGAAAACTTCATTTGATTAGCTGCAGTTACGTGACTAATTTTGATTACATGTACCTCAAAATGAATTTTGATTGTGATGCCATTATTATTGTGATTATGATTTCTGTAGTTTTTCTGGTTTTGTCAAATTTTATGTTCGTTCTCATGTTGTGTTTTTAGTAGTATAGTAGATTTGTCTGTTGTCACTTATGCACTACGCTTTTTTACGATTGACTGAATACTTATTATTAATTTAGTTGAAAGTACAATTATTGTATTCCTACTGCTAAATTTTTCAAATACAATTGATAGTTTCTAAACTTTTATTTTTCTTTCTTACAAATGAGCAAAATATTCATTCACAAGTTGAGTGCGGTAGTTATAACCACCCAAAACACCGTTGTCGTTATTTACTTCCTGCAGAATGCGACCATCTTCTATCAACTGATCTAATACTGCTAGATCCATGCCATCCTCAAGAGCTGGCTCAGGTTCATTGCGCATTTTAGCAACATTATGGAGAACGACAGCTGCCACGATAATTGGAAGCACGTTCTCTACCTTTAAACGACACCCATAGGCAAGCACCGGAAAACGTCGTTTTAAAATTCCGAAACTACATTCAATTTTATTTCTGGTCCTAATTTGGGATTGGTTGTATAGTCGTTGTGCTGGGGTGTTAGGGTTTAGAAATGGTGTCAGTAGATAATTTTTTAATGGATACCCTCTGTCTCCTACAATAATACGTTGTTTACATCTACCACCTAATATTGTCTTGTTTATTTCTACCTACCTAATAACACACAATGAGGAAAACGCCCCTCCTCAAAGTATATCTTCACTGTACTATTGTTAAAGATAGTGCTGTCATGGGTTGCCCCAGGCCACCGAGCAACTATATGTAAAAAATTATTGTTTGCATCACAAATGCCTTGAACATTGATGGAGAAATAATCTTTGCGATTCCGAAAAATTTCCGAATCCTCTCCACCTGTAATAAATCGTCACTTCACAGTAATGTATCATACCACTTATGATGGATACTTACCTGGTGACTTTATTTTAATATGAGTACAATCAAGGGCCCCAATAACATTGGGAAATCGAGCAATACTATGAAAGTCCCTTTTGACTCTCACTAGTGCTTCTTCTGTTTCAGGCAGCTTTACAAACTGTGGGTATAGAGAAGCAATAGCTCTTGAGACTTTGTGAATTATTCTTAAAGCTGTTGTTTCATGCATGCCCATAAAATCGGCTATACTATCGATGTGACTCCCAGTGGCGTAGTACCGTAATGTCGTCAAAAGTTGATTCATCGGCGACACACATTGATTGCTAAAACAGATTACAACATATTATTTATCTTGTATGTCGGAAACCTTGTGCGCACACTGTCTATATTTATAAAATCTTACATGTCCATGGGGAACTCCAGTCGTTCTTCCAACAATGGTAACAGAAACATACAAGTTGGTTTGGTTAACCGGAATTTCTTGAAAAATGTATACTCTGGCATGTCATTATAGTGATTGGGTCTTTTGTATGTTGTTCGTGGAACGCCAAATTCCATGAGTTCTAATTCGTGCACATCGTCAAATAACTCCATGTCCATAATTAAGTTCATATTCAGCAATAAATAAGCAAATAAACCACACTGTTTCACCACTAGCACTTCGGACTTAACCTCACTTTTTCCCTAAGCGTCACTTGAACTACCGCTCAAAAAAAGCGACACTTACCACGAGTTAAGCCACAGAATAATTACGGTGCAGTTCGCTTAAACTGTAAGTAATACTTAAAACGTTAAGTCTGAGCGGTGCAGTTGGGCCTAAGCCGTTTAAAAGTTATTGCAATTTAAAATAACTGTAATTTTACATGTGCTCTTATGGAGATTCACTCACATAATAGAATAAAGTCGTTTCAATTACAGGAAAAAAAGCTACCAAGCTTCCCAAATTTAATTAATTATTACGTAATTCTTAAATTACGTAACTTGAACTCCATAGAACCGATTTTGCATAGTTTTATAAACATTCACTAAACGGTTGTTGAGAAAAAATTATAAACAAGCTGAAAATCTGGTGTTTACTCGATAAATTAATTGGTGTATAAGAAAATGCGGCAACACTGTACTCAGCTGAGAGCTATAGTTTCCGTCGAGCGCAGTGGCGTGCTGTTAAAAAGGGGCTTGTAAATTACAGCCAGATCCAATATCCACTATGAGCAAATGAGCTTCAATTCTGAAATAGCAATAATGTAAATTGCAAATGATGCCTATAAAGTCTTAATTTGTGCGTTAGTAGTTATAATTACTATAAATGAAATAAAATCATAACTACACATTATTTGTCCTAACCTACTACGGTAGTATATGAAGTCGGTACTTAGTTATTTACTACAGTTAATTGCTTCCTTTTTGGTTTTTGTAAACATAATTTAGTTAAGACTATAATAAAGTAACACAAGAATAATAGTAAGTTCTATTACCTATTTGGTATAGGCAGTAGAAGGTAGTTTCTGTGCTTGCTCTAGCCTTTAACAACAATTACAATAGTTTAGTACAAGTTTAGTTACAATAAACTTGTGGTAAATTAAATAAGTTTATGTGAGTGACGTGTTTCAAAAAAAATCATTGGTGCCCATTCCTTGAGTTTTGAAAATTGTATAAATTAATGAATTAATGAGTCAGCTAAATCGGTAAAGTTAATAAATTGACCCTACTTATCTGTTGTTCGGAGTCAATATATATTACAATATTTAAAGCTAAGATAGTTGCAGCTGCAGCTTCCTAATTTTTCCGATGAAAGCAATTTGTCCTTTTTGTTATTGTAGTAAGGTGGATCGGAATCCACTGAAGTACCGCCAAACGAGAATTTATAATAAAAAAAGACCATGGAATGCTTTAGACTTGATTTTCTGCTGGATATAAATATTCCTAATACTCATCTGCACTACTACATGACAAAAACAGATGTATTTTTATAGAACATATTAGAATTATATAATTATAATACTTATGCTATACCTAGTTAATACAAGTGTTTAATATAATAGTATAAAAGTTATTTACTTTTAATTAATAATAAGTTCTAAGTTATTCATTTTTAAATTTTAACATGCTTCTAACTCTGTTATGCCAGGACATATCCAGTTTTTTGGTAGTTTCACGATTTCGTGAACTGAAGTTTTTCAATTCGTCCCTTGCTTGCAATTGAGATAAGGTCTCTTCTGGTTCTAACATGTTTATGTGCCCCCGTCAGACGTTACAGCACTGACATACAAAACATGTGACATAACCTAGCTTTATCATAACTTAAAATTTAGATACCTATGAAATGATATTTGATTTTCCTTCATATCGTATCTTTTGCACAAAACACATTGTCGCACCACTACTTAAATTAAAATAGTCACAATAACTTAAAAACGAAGCACACAGAAAACAAATTAGCCAAGATGGAATATTCGTGTCGCGGCGAGTAAACCACTAAGCACTAGGATGGGATTCGGCTACGTTCGGGCACGCATATCGTTTTGTGCTTTGTGTAAACAAACCATGCAGGCTTCAGAAAATACTTAAATAGCTCCGTCCATCTGGTTTATAAATCCATGATTTCAATCAACTGCTGACTGATGCCCAAAGCTTTTTCTCTTAATTATGTAAGAGAAATGCTACCAACATATAAAATCAACATTGTTGTCACGTTTTCTATGTTATAGAACGTTGAATTATTAATATTAAACATATTTATCATTTAAAATTATAAAAAATAAACAATATATTAATGTTTTAATTTATACTCGAGCATAATTCATAATTATATGTTCATAATTGATAAAGATTTAAATCAAATATGTTTTTGCCGAAAAGTTAAAATCAAGGCATATTCACTGCCAAAAGTTATTTAAGATTTTTCCATATTATTCGTTATTTTCTATTTCATTTAACATTATTAGTAAAAAATCTGTTTTTTCTTAAATAATATATCCTTTTTTAGCATTGTAACTATCAATTTACTTCGTAATGTGCTGTAAAACGAAGATAATCATGAATTTCTAATTTTCAGTACTTTTGCCTCCGATTGTACCTCCCAAACATCCTTAATTAGTAACGTCGAAAAATGTGACGCAGTGAAGCTTGTAGACAATAAATTAAACTATGTCCAAAATAAGAACATTGCTATAATACATGGCATACATCATTTTGACTACTAATAAGCCAGGGTAATACTGTATTAGAAAATAAACTTATACCAATGTACAATTTGTTTTACGAATTATTAATATAATGTGACATAGTGAACCTTTTGATGACCAAAAATGATAATAATTCTTACTTTACTATTGAGCTCTGCTGATATGAGCAATAAGTTGCATTAACATTGTTTTAAATATATGTCTTTTGAGTTAATTGGAGATATTCGCTAGTTTTTTTGGCAATGGCTCTAAAATAGTTTATTGACTCATAAACATAAAAGAAAATCCTAAACTAAAATTTTAAACGTCTTGGTTTTACCTTTTTAAAATTATCAGCAATTTCGTCCATATTGCTTCACAAACGTCACGTTTGATATGTAATATTGGTAGTGCAGCTAGCTTTTTCTCGCTAATAGAGGCTCTCAAACAGTTTTTAATGGTCGATTGCTTACTGAAGCTACGTTCAGCAGTTACTAAAGATATTGGTAAAGTAATCAAAATTCTATAAAGTCATGTTAAATTAGAATATATATTATCAAGTTTGTTAAATATATAAACGGTAATATATCGCTTATGCCACCTCCTTGAATTGCGGGGTGTAAACTTTGTAAGCTTGTTTAGTATTTTCTTCAAAAAAGCTTAAAAATAACTTTTTAAAGTTGTTATACTCGTCGACAAGTGCAGGCGTCGGCAGAACATCTTCCCAAATACAAAGCGTCAATACAAATTCAAATTTTTTTTATTTGCTTTAATAACCAAACGCATTCAGACAAAATTTTCGATGTAGTGTGAATCTTACCTACGCATATTTGCTCTAGACATAAAATAGTAGATTTTATGCCTAATTTTAGAGCAGAAACGTCTTTATGATGGTTAAACCATCTGGTATCGCTTAATTTCTTTAAAGTAATTGTAACTTCTCCGAGTTCCTCTTGGGCTTCTTTTAGTGAATTTAGTAGTGGAAAACTACCGTTTATAAATACATATAGTGTTTCAAGATTACCAAAGGACAGTTTAGCCGATGTCGAGGAAGATATTGCATCTATAAGTATTAAATTTAAGCCATGGGTTGTACAATGTATATATGTTACAGTAAAAGTATGAAATGTAGTAAATGTATACATTTACTAGTCACTGTATGAATGTACGTCTGATTGTAGTAAAAGCATCAATGAAGTCTATAAATGTTTATTTTTCCTAGTACATGTATTAATGTACTAGTCAATGCATACATTTGCTACAGGGTGTTAGTAAAAGCATAATGGGACTTGCTTTTACATTTTCACTGGATGTTAATTAAAATGACTCTACTTACGCAATAATAACACTTTATTGAAAAATGTATTAACATTAAACAAATTATTAATGTATTACAACATTAAACAAAAAAAACATTAAATAATGATAATTATAATTTCACTTATTGCAGTATAATTTCACTTATTGCAGCAGGGCAAACTCTGATGGCATTTTGAATTGCATAGTACATTCTTTTTCACGCACAAGCACTTTTTTGTTTTACACCTTGTTTTACAGTGACATTTTGCAAAACCTTGACCTGTTCCTACTGATTGTTCATTGGCCACTGTTCTAAGAGGCACTTCTGACGTTGGAATAGTTTCTGTTTCAATCAATTTCTCAGGGCATACACTGAACTGCGATCTTGAATACAAACTTTTCAAAACTCCATTTTTTGTCCCCAATTGAAAATACCCATCATCGGTTTTTTTGACAATGCATGCTAATATTGAACGGGCCTCTCCTCTGCCTCTGTCCACGTCTGGTACTTTAACACGTACGGTCATTCCTACCTCAGCTGGAGGATGAGAAGCGTCAGAAATTGTTTTCATCCGTTTGGCTTGATTTTCTAAATTTTCTTTAGCTTCTTTTCTAATGTTTCTAATTTTCAAGTGTTGTGCACAAAGTTCACAAACGTCAGTGTCTTTAGGAAAAGTAAATGATACTCCACACTTTTTACAATTTTTCCCAACTTCTATTTGCACGTTTTCTTCCTCACCTTCCTTCGTGTCAGTCTGTAATTCAACTTGGAATAGTTCTTGTTCTATTGTTGACAGTTCATCCATTATGATCGCATCATGTTCCAAAGCTTCTTCTAACAATGCATTATTTGGCAAATTATTTACATCATTAGCATGTTGTTCATACAGTTCTCCATCTAGTTGAACTTCATTTTCTTCATCATGTCGAACTTCATTTTCTTCATTTTTTTGAACTTCATTTTCATGTATAACCCTCTCTAAGTCTTCTTCAGTATTTATTTCTTGGACAACATCTCAAGGTAGTGACGATGACGTAAGTCCAACTTTTGGTGGTTGTCCAAACATTGCCTCATAAGGACTTCTTTTTATGCCAGCATGAAGTGATCTATTTTTCATAAATTGCACAAAACCCAAGCCTTTACTCCAACTGCTGCACTGTTCTTGTTGCATCTATGTACTTAATATATTTTCTATATCCTGGTTTGCACGTTTAACACTGCCTTGAGACTGGCTATGTCGAGGCTTACCATGAATTATTTTTAATTCGGGCCACATTTTCTTTAAATCTTCAATAATTTTGTTGACAAACTCTCGACCATTATCAGACTGTAATATTGACGGTGCACCAAACAATTAAAAAATGTTGAGAAGCTGCTCAGCAACTTCAACTGCCTGTTTACTTTTGAGGGCTCTTAAAATAACAAATTTCGTCAAATGGTCTTGATAAACCATAATAAATTTAAATTCCCCATCAGATTGCGATTGAAAATCAATCAAATCCACTTGACATCTTGCATTGAATTGTGAAAAGACCATGGGCTTAACCACCAAACCTTTTTTTTCTGAACTTCTTTTTTTTAAACATGGTTCACACAGATTTAAAAATAGTTGAATATTTTGGACAGTAATGTTTTTATATCGTTGTTGGAGCTCCTTTCTCATTCTATCACGTCCTCCGTGGCCAATTGATGCGTGAGTGTCGTACAAAATGTCAAATAATTCTTCAAAAACCACATAATAGAGTACTTCTTGATTTTCCGCTAGTGGAACAATAAGCTTTTCCTTCATGTTCACAGTTATAACATCGTAATGCCGTAGGAGCCAGTAATGACGATTTTCTTTCTTCTTTCCAGTTTTGGCTGCTTTTACTTCGTCAATTAGTTTTAAATACTTTTCTGAGGACATTTGGAAACTATTCATTTTTAACGCTTTCTTATTAAGACTGTCATAGAACTTTGTCTTCATGCGGCTTCTGTCCATTTTGATATGATAAACTAAAATAATTACTTACTGAATATTCTATTATCACGAACTAATGGTAAATATCAGGACTTACCTGAAGGCGAAGATAGGTAAATAACAGGAACAGGTGCATGTACTATTGTTGTAAATATTTCTAGTAAAAAGCGCGGTACAAGTTTTAGGTACAATTTATAGGTTGTTTACACATTTACTAGCAAAAGTGTCCATTTAAAATTGTCTGCGTTCTCGCTGATGAATACTTTTACCACCTCAGAAACGAGAATGCATGCATATACTAGTAATACTTTCAATTTTATTGTTTGTGAATGCAATTACTGATCACATTAGTCGATGCATACACGTACTAGTAAATGTATACATTTACTAATTTAACACTTTTACTGTAACATATACAAAGCATTGGGCTTTGTATTGCTCTTTTTTGTAACCTCGATATATGACCCGACGTATTTGCTGCACCATCGTAGGCCTGCCCCCTACAGTCTTTAATATCTAGTCTAATATCTTTAATTTTTTTAGTAACAAATTAAACAATCCTTCAGAACTTAAATTTTTAACAAAGGGATAATAATGGGAATTCGCGCAATAGATTTATAAGGGAAAGTAGGTTGCAGCCGTATACACTTTCCCATTATTATCCCTTTGTTATATGTTTATATACGCGCATTAATCTTTCTATTTATGTTAAATTTTTAACTTCAACAAAAAGAACAAACGGTTATACTGGACAACCATCTTGACTACAAAATCTTATTGACAAAGCAAATTGATCCATTCTGCCAATATCGATTGTGTCAACTAAGAAGTGTTTCCTAAAAATCGTACTAATTTCAACGTCTAATAAATTTATTCACTTTAAATGTTAATACAGATATTAAATATCATACAAAATACAATATAATAAAGTACTCATGATGAAGTTATTAAGTTTCTACAATGCCATTTCGATGCACAAAATCGATTCTACTCTGGGTATTCCTTGCTAACTTGTGTACAACATCGCGATCAACTTTTCGAAGGCCATACATGATTCTTGTAATAAGCAGATCAACATTGGACGCTCTCCATCCTTTGTTATACACGTCGCATTTTAATATGCTCTAAAAGTTTTCGATTGGTCGAAGTTCAGTTACATTAGCAGGATTCCAGGATTAACACTCTTCTCCACAAAGTTTGTTTTCATTACGTAAGTACTGGATAACATTTTTGGCATAGTGTGACTTGCCTGATCTGGGGGTCGATTCTTGAATCTCGTATAGCAGTGACGCATACGTGATTCGGTCGATTTTCGCACAAAATAAAATTTTCATATTCTTTACTTACGTATACGAAAAGTCTCGTGTGAAAACCATGCGTAAATAGGTCGAGCGGGTCGCTACTATGCGACTTTTAAAAATTTTGTTCGTCTGTCATTAACGTATTGTCAAAATCCTAAATATCGCCAACGAAGAAGAATTATTTGTTGTATTTAATAATGTAGAAGAAGAGGAAAATTTCGCATGACGACGAAGATATTACAAGAAACAAAATCCATTCGAACAGTTAAGTGACAGACTATTTTTAAGACAATTTCGCTTATCGAAACCTGTAGTTCGCTATGTAATAACTATACTTAAGCCTTATATTCCTCAGCAGTTTCGAACATCAACATTAAATGTGCAAACAAAGGTGAGTTTCACTTTATTTGTACGCACACACATACTATTTTCTTTTTAGGTTCTCATAGCTCTTAATTTGTTTGGATCTGGAAGCTATCAACTTCCTGTGGGAAGTAATATTTTTATGCGGGTCTCACAGGCATCTGTTTCTCATTCAATAGCAGAGGTAACTGCAGCTTTAAATAGACCTGAGATTTTCAATGGTTGGGTACGATTTCCTAAAAGTTTAGAAGAAATGCGAGCTATCTGAAATGAGTTAGTTAATGGACTGTGTTATCACATAGGTACTAATTTATTGCAATCGTTCCACCAAGATCTAACGATCCCCTGCATCCTGAACACATATATGTCAACAGGAAGAGCTATCATTCTATTAATGTGCAGCTCGTAAATAATACTTCAGCTTTTCTTGTGTTATTGTTATCTATTTGTATATTTTACAGATTTGCGACTCTTCTTTAAAGATTTTAAACGTAAATGCGTTATTTCCAGGAAGCACCAATGATGCTTATATTTGGAGAAATAGTGGAGCAAGACTGGTGCTTAGGAATATTTATTTTAATGAACATCACGGTTTTTATCTCTTAGGTGAGCGTGAAAACCCATCATTTATAAGCATGTACTAATTATTATAGATTACATCATCCTAGGAGATTCAGGATATCTGTTGAGGCCATGGCTTATTACTCCAGTACGGGACGCTGTGCCAGGAACTAGGGAGGATAATTTTAACGCCAATCAACGAAGAACGAGATCCATTATAGGTGCAATGGAGTTCTCAAAATGCGATTTCGCTGTTTATTGAAATCTCGTGTTCTTCACTACCATCCAGAAAAAAGTGCACACATAAACGCCTGTGTGGTACTACACAATATCTGTGTTTCCAATGGCTTGCCTCTTCCTGAGGATGAGGAAGCGGAACAAGAAATAGATTTAGGGATAATTAACCCTGAGGATTTCGTAAAGCCAATTGGCATCAATAATAATGGCGAACTTATTGCCAGTAGAAGGTTGCAAAATCAAATCGTTTTGTAATTACTTTTAATATAAGTTATTGTTAATATTTCTCTTTTTTATTATACTTTTAAAACAGCATCTTTGGTTTCATTAAAAAAAACGTTACAATACAATAATGCATTTATTACATAAAATGACGCTATATAATGCATTTATTTTACTGAATTGCTAGAATGTAAAAAATAAATTTCAAAAAAGTATTATTTATTCAATTCAAACGGAAATAAGTTATAACAGAAAACAACAAAACTAATAGTACTACTACAATGGGAGTATAATATTTTTCGCTTTTAAAATTTTTAACTTCTCGTTATAATACTTTTCTTTCATAGCTAGCTTTCTCTTGCACGTTTCGGCTATCATCTCGCTGGAAGTTACGTTTCGTTGTAAACGTTCCGCTGTTACAATTCTTTTTCTTTTGTTTTGAGTTGATGATTTTGTAGTTACCTCCGGCTATACTGGAAACTGGAATTCTGTAACTGACTCAACTGAATTCTTGTGACCACTTATGCACGTTGGGGTGATAATATCCAGCACTTTTTCATCTACTTTTGATAGTTCGGTAGCAGGACCACCTCCTCCGGTACCCTTCCTGTATTTTGCAATACTAGCTCCTTTTGATTTGGTTTTCGTTCTAATATCTTGCCACGTCTAAAAAACGCTTATCCTATAGTCGATAGGCAACAAGAGTTCTAGTCCAACCTTATGGAAATTAACATGGGAAATCGCTAAGGTCCAAGATAGAATTTTTGGTCAATGTCAAGGTCATTCGCGGTCTAGCGCGTGACCTCACCGCGCTCGCGTTATACGCGGATCAGCGTGCGATATTACCACGTATTAGGGTTGCTGTCAATCACATGTCGGATTATCCCTATTGCATTTTGACAAGTGACACAGCGCAACCGCTTATTTTTACAACGACTCGGTTTTACTGTTCTACAATGAGTATACTAAATGTGAACGAAAAAGTTTTCGTCGATAATTCGATCGTAGGTGCCGAATTCCATACCCATCAAGCCTATACAACTCGTTTTGAAAACAATGACGAAATTCGAATACCGATTCAAAAAGACACGTTATTGAAAGAAGATGGTGCCCCATCTACTACGGCTAAACTTATTAACAACGGAATTTCATATCTGTTTAGTGATATTCGCTACGAATTGAATGGTGTTGTGGTGGATTCTGTAATAAAAGTGGGACTCACGTCTACCATGAAAGGCTACCTTTCCTACAACGCAAGCGATAGTGTCAAGTTACAAAATGCGGGATGGTTTCCTGAAGGTAATAGCACTGTGATGGATAGCAAAGGTCATTTTAGCGCCTGTATACCTCTGTCAATGTTATTGGGAATTTTTGAAGACTATGGAAAAATTATTATGAACATTCGTCAAGAATTGGTTTTAATTCGAAGCAATTCCGATATTGATGCTATAATATCCACGGATGCTAATGAAAAACTTAAAGTTAGCTTGAAAAAAATATATTGGAAAGTTCCCCATATTCAACCAGGGCTAGCAGAAGAATTATCATTGACAAAATACATCGGAAAAAATATTGATAGTAAGGTGGCCTTTAGAAGTTGGGAAACGCATATCTATCCAGCTATACCACAAACCGATAAACATAGTTGGTCTATTAAAACATCCACCAGTCTAGAAACACCTCGTTACATTATCCTAGGTTTTCATACTAATCGCGATGGACAGTTACAGAAAGATATGAGTGCATTCGATCCTTGTGATATACAAAATGTGACCGTATTTTTAAATACTGAAAGATATCCATACGATCAGTTGAATATTAATTCAACATAAGGCTTTAAGATTGCTAAGAACAAGTTTTTGCCTAAAGAGTTAGCTATTTACGATGGTTGTAAAATAGCTCATTATGTACTTAAACCACCTTTTCCATTTCCAACGTTACCTGCAGAACTCCGAAAACAAGCACATTGGTTAATAAAGAATCACCACTGCATTTCTTGGTCTAAAGGCGAGACTCCGGCGTTCATGTTTCCAGACATTCTTCGGTACGCGACGACATCAGCTGAAGTGATTTATGTAAAAGGGCGTGAAAAAAAGGAATTCTTACAAAAATATCTTTCAACGTCGATTGTTGAATTTCCAGAACATCCAGCACTACCGGAAGTTAATGAAGTATCATGTTTCTATCATAATAAAAATCTATGTGTATGTGCTTTATCTAATGTTTATTGGTTATATAATGAATTTATAATGAAGTAATGTTTAATAAAATGCATATATTTTTTTAAATATTTTATTTGTTGTTTACGTATTATAGTTTACAAGAATACAAAACTTAAGTACTAAAGCGTTCAAGGTAAATAAAATGTCTGTGCTCTTCACTTAAAATATTATTTAACACTCGACCACAATACTCTATACGTCTTTGAAATCTATACCGATCTAAAGCGGCATTCATCCACATCGATCTTCGCGCTTGCCTGTGGGCATATTCCCACACTACCATGTACCGTACGGAATTATTCGTTTCGTTGAAAGTCACCTTTTTCTTTAGCTTGTCCATGATATTATAACACATAACCCTTAACATCGTTCGCAATTCTATCGGACTGAACTGCTAATAGCTCTAAGCCGCTTATGACATTTCCACTCGTTGGTAAGGAAGTTAAAACTTGTTTCAAATTCTCATACACATCCCCTTCTGCTTCGACAAGACCTTTTACCAAGGTTCGATAAAAGTCTATGAATGTTTCTTCTTCTAACAGCTTCAATCGTGACTTGACCATTGTAAGTAGTTCCATTAACTTAACTACACTTTCGACTCCTAACCATACTTCGGTGTTGTCACGACGATCCTGAATTCTCATAGTTCTCTTATCTTGTACATTTTTAAACGTAATCGTCTTGTAGAGAAGGGGTATCGGTGCATAGTAGTCATAACTATGTAAGAAATGTTTGATAATTGCGTGATTATTTTCGAAATTCTCCCATTCTTCCAGGTTAAATTTAATGTAGTCGTTTTTCAATCCCGACAATCTCACTTCTGGAGTTAACTCTATAGGGCAGAGACCGATGCGGAGTAGTTTACATCTTGATTTGTTTAAATAATGCGTTGTAGCGTAAAACAATGGATTTTGAATGTAGCAACCGTTCGATGACATTAGATGGATGGATGGATGTTGGATGGTGGAGTGTTCGTAACCATCTCGGGATAATTCTGGAGCCGGATCTTTGAACTCTATCGGAACGTTCTTTACAGTTTCAAATGCTTTCTTTAACAAATCCATTATAACAAAACTAATTAATACCAATACCATCCAGTTTATATAGACCCTTATTGATTCGTGGGGGGGAGTTTCAAGGTTAATTAAGGTATCATGATTCAGGGTTATTGATGTGAGGGGGGTATGGTTCAAGGTTACCGTTTGGAGTGGGAGATCTTTACGTTATTCTTACGTAGAGCTTATATCTCAATCGATCCTAATACAATGCCAGTGTGACCTGTTAAGTTGTTGGTGGTGCTTAGTGCGGTGTACGACGGTATTCTGTATGTTGCTCAACAATCGGAATCTGTTTCTGGGTCCATTGTGTTTTCTCGAGATCTTACGAGATACGAATTAACCAGCGATTTCTTCACGATGTTAACGTCAGAAAAAAGATATATCGGCTCAATTTGCATTTTGCGAGGTCTTTATTTAAGAGACTTCCTTCGCTTGGTACGTGACATCCCATGTACGACCGCCATATTTTTCTGGGTTTTTCTCCCGCATCGTATTGATGGATTTTATATGGTGAAGTCGATAGAAAATATCCGGTTAACAGTCTTCTGTTGGAGAAATTATTTTTCGGAAAAGTTGGGTATTTTCTTCTCTCGTTGGAGGATCTAAATGCATGTGGCTTAAACGTATCTTCTCGAAATACATCTAAATTCACCAACTTCGTTGAAAGGGTATACAAAAAAAAACCTTTTCGTAAACAAAACCCTCGTTAGAGGGTTTATTTATTTGGTTAGTTATTTTTTTATATCTTGTTGAGTATTATACAAGAACACTGAGACACGATAATAAATGTATATATAGCATTCAGCGATTTATTTATTTATTTTTGAAGCAACTTTGAATGCTTAATCGAATGAGCACAACTCTAATTGCAGCCAGAGCCTGAAGTCTCTTGAAGTGGATGAACCCCATCACCAAGAATTTACCGCCCTGTTGATAACCTCATGCTAAACTATTCGAGCTAGCCTTTATAAACCTTTTTTAATTTGGGCGTAATAAAATTGGCGCCCAACGTGGGGCTCGAACCTTTTCGTAAACAAAACCCTCGTTAGAGGTAAGTTGATTTTTTTGTGTGGATTGTCCCGAGATTAATTTCGTCCTTTTGGTTTTAGGGTTTATTTATTTGGTTAGTTATTTTTTATATATTATTATTCTTGTTGGAGTGGTATCTTTTGGGCAGAGAGTCCGCCACCGCCACTCAAAAGAAAGCAAGTTGGAAGAATTGTTGATTTTTTTGGGTACAATTTTCTTAATTTCGCTAGTTGAACCAGAGAAACTGACTAAAATATTTTTAATTTCGCCTAGCTTTGCTTCACAAATGTCTAATTCCTCCGACGCATCTCCCTTAAACAAACGTTTTCCAAAAGAGACAGCATCTTTTTCAAGAGCTAAAGCATTACGAAGACTTTTCCTTAAGGAATCGACATTGTCAGACTCAGCAATACCACGAACTTTAAGTTCCCAAATGAGTTCATCCTTACTTAACCTATCGACATCAAGCTTGAAAAACATATTGCAACTACTCATCATTGTATGTTTTCTTAAAAAAACCCCAATTAACAGTTAATTATTCTCTTATTATATTATCTATTACGTACTTAATGTAATAATATACACAATAAAAGTACTGTGAAACTGTCTTAGACCTCTTAAGTAATTTTAAATAACGCAATTCCGATTTGGAATTTCTAAGTTCAAATTTAGAAAAAATTGACAACTCAATTTCAAGATATAAAACAAGCGTAAGGTCATTAGCATTGACCTAACAATACAATCACAACTACGAGTACAATTGATAAATCCCACCAAGAATTCAGGCCACACGCTTTGGAGCGCCAATTTTATTACGCCCAAATTAAAAAATCAACAATTCTTCCAACTTGCTTTCTTTTGAGTGGCGGTGGCGGACTCTCTGCCCAAAAGATACCACTCCAACAAGAATAATAATATATAAAAAATAACTAACCAAATAAATAAACCCTAAAACCAAAAGGACGAAATTAATCTCGGGACAATCCACACAAAAAATCAACTTACCTCTAACGAGGGTTTTGTTTTATTATTAAAGGTTTTTTTGTATCCCCTTTCAACGAAGTTGGTGAATTTAGATGTATTTCTAAAATGGTTGATAAGGAATTAGGATTAAACAATTAAACAGAATGCACTCACACTCACCGAGAAGATACGTTTAAGCCACATGCATTTAGATCCTCCAACGAGAGAAGAAAATACCCAACTTTTCCGAAAAATAATTTCTCCAACAGAAGACTGTTAACCGGATATTTTCTATCGACTTCACCATATAAAATCCATCAATACGATGCGGGAGAAAAACCCAGAAAAATATGGCGGTCGTACATGGGATGTCACGTACCAAGCGAAGGAAGTCTCTTAAAGAAAGTACCTCTCGCAAAATGCAAATTGAGCCGATATATGAGAAATCTTCAATACCGACACCTCTATCAAAACGAATAATCGCAGAGTGTAAACACAACGTAAATTTTTGTAAAAACCCCAAAAAGAATTACTCTCTTATAAATTAATAGATCTTAGTTGATGAAACAACTTCCTCTATGTAAGTAGCTATCAAACTATTAAATCACATACTAATCATGTATAATATTTCCCAGTTGTTATTTATCGCTTGTTTACTTTTAGAATAAGTATAAAAGATGGAAATATTTTGATATTTCAACCAAGAATAAAATTGTATGGAATACAGGGCGTCCCTTCAGACAAAATACTAATTAAGGTAAGTACGAAATAATTTCTAAATAAGATCATTCCCCTTTTCTTTATTTCAGGACAGAATCTTTGGCTAAAGGAGTAAGCTATCCAGATGTGGAAAAGCAATGTATCTAAAGATTTAATTAGACTGTATTTTATATCTTTTCAATAAATACTTAACCATTATCATGTATTTATAATAAAATTGTTAAAGTGAAAATTTGAACTGTTACAATACATCATATCCCTACGCAACGTTTCTCAACCTTCTTCCTTCAAAATTAAATATAGTTATCCTAATTACTCTATCGAATCAAATTGGCAACCTCTCGGGACTAATCGTGATCCTACCATTTGTAACATTCCCGATCCCCCCTTGAGCTCCTGTATAATAACGACAACAATATCAGTTCTATTCGCAGTTATTACTTTACTTTCCCTTATTGTGTACCTAACCATTTATCGGTTTAATTTCAAATTCGTCTGTTGTGAAAGTTAAGTATGAACGACAACGTGATCCAAGGTATGGAGGAGGTGCGGGAACAAATACTACGGCAGTTTCCTCAATTTTTAAAAACCGTTGAGAACGAAGATGTTCTTAATAAACATGTTGAATTACTTGCAGAAGTCACTTTCGTAGTTAGTGGAACACTGATCAATGGAGCATTCGTGGACATTTCGCACACCATAACAACAAATCCGTATTATGTGACTGAACCGTTCGAAGATTGGTTTCAACTTAATGTAATAGAACCAACTTGTCACGAGGGTGAAAAGTGTCTTGAAGATTTAGCTTCTTTGGACGTAGAATTTTCTCACATCTGCATCGTTCGCTTTTTGATAAAGTAAATTATACATTATCTATCTAAAATGTTATTATGTATACTATATAATAAAAATTACATAATATAAGAGTTTTTTATTAATATTCCTTTAAATAAACAACATATGCTAGAAAAGTTTTGTGTTATTGCACTTATATCCTCGCCTCACCATTACAAACGACATCTTTAGGCATGAGTTACACCAAAGGGAAGAACTGCTTAATAATAGAGAAACTGCATATGGTTGTATGTAATGATGAAATTCATAATATTTTACATACGCGATCGATGCAAATATTAAATAGTTTACGAGGATTATATACACTTATATCCCAATCTATGTAAGTTTCTATGCTGTATCGCGGCACTGACATTGTATTTGATATTACTTACAATTTATCTTTTCAATATTATAATAGAAAAATTATGTTGGGGTGTTTGATTTCGAATAACAAAAGCCACTCATAATATTCTTAGACGAGTATAGTTCCGAGAGCCAGAGTTTGAGGCTATGTATAGGCTAAGGGTGTGGCCAATGAAACAATTGCTTTCCCCACTCTTCTCAAATTCTGGTGGGGTGTTTGAGTTTGATTTCAGTCAAGATTCTGTATTACTCATTCAAGATTCTGTATTACTCAGTTACACATCGAAATGGGTTGGTTGCATTCTTGGACATTTGAAACGACTGTTGATGATGGTGAAATCGTGTTTTCTCGTTATAAAACACACAACACTGGTTTGTTAATTGAAAGAAGAAGACTTCCGGATACAATAGTTATATTAAGTGAAGCCGATGAAGGTTATTCTTCGTGTTCTGGTTTAGAAATTCTATATTTAAAAGAAGATGGTGAAGTCATGAATACTCAAGGAGTCATATGTATCGAACGTGCTTTGGAACATCGCCATGCTATTAACCTTTTGCCTGATAAATGCGACTTCATCTTCTTCAAAGGCATCTGCACTTCAGATTGGAATGAATTGAGTGATGAACCTGAACGGAACATTTGGTGTAATAAACCTTACAAACCGAATTGGGCAACGTTCACTGCAACAAAGT
Source organism: Agrypnus murinus (assembly GCA_929113105.1). Taxonomy (NCBI): domain Eukaryota; kingdom Metazoa; phylum Arthropoda; class Insecta; order Coleoptera; family Elateridae; genus Agrypnus; species Agrypnus murinus. The sequence goes on along the minus strand of OV816026.1, from coordinate 106,578,427 downwards.
GGTTAACGGAAAAAGAATTTAACGATGAAAGAGAACTCGGATTTCGTGAAAAACGTTTTCCTTCGGGAGTCACGCCTTACCTGACGAGAGATATGGATTCAAATAATTGTTATGTATTTAATTGTTTACGAGATATTGTTGTAAGCAAATGAATTCAAATAATTGTTAATATTAAATTAAAATACATATGCTACTTAATGTATTTATAATAATAAATGTTTATGCACCATCTTTCATTTTTATTTATTACCTTAACCTCAGCAGAAGTGGTGAGGCGGGAGGTCCAGAAAATCTAACCTTGAAGCGCTAAAATCTAACCTTAGTTCAATCAAGTTCTCAATCTTAGTTCTTAAAGTCAGAGAAGGCTTGACCTTTAACCGGCAGAAAATCTAACCTTGAAGCATGACCTTGACAAAAAGCAGAAAGTGGAGGGGGGAGGTTTAGAAACCCATTCCTTCCCTACTACGTTTGACGTATTGCGTTTGACAAATTTCGAAACGTTTAATACTATTCCGAACGTAACGGATAAAAACAACGTGTTTAAAATTGGTAAAAGAATAATAAAGATACCTACAGGGTCGTATGAGCTTGCTGATATAGCTCAATACATTAATTCTCAAGTAAACAGTGAGTCTGTTAACATCGATCCGAATCATAACACCCTAAAATTGATTATAAAAGCCGATCACGACATTGACTTTACAGTTGAACACTCTATCGGAACATTGTTACGGTTTAAGAATAGAACCTTAAAAGATAAGGAACGTCACATATCTGATTTTCCAGTTAAAATTATCAAGGTTAACTCGCTAATGATAGAATGTAATATAATAACAGGAAATTATATTAATGGTACACCGGCCCATATGATACATCAATTCTTTCCCAGTGTTCCTCCTGGATTCAAAATAATAGAAGCACCTGAGACTGCATCCTATTTACCAATTAATGTCAATACTATTTCAAACATTACCCTTAAAATATTGGATCAAGACGGGGACTTGGTTAATTTCCAAGGGGAAACCGTGACGATAGGACTTCATTTGAAAAGCGTGAATGAAGGTGTTCAAATGTAACACTCCTCGATGTTGCACTGATCGATCTGGCTATAAAAGATCGTGTTGGAAGCGGAAAATGGTTAGTCAGGCATCGGTCGCTACTAAATTGACAAGGGGTAACCGCTTATTCTTGCAAACCTTGGGCTTTCTTATCACAAAATGAATGTGCTAAATGTCAACGAAAACGTGCTCGTCGATAACTCGATTGTTGGAGCTGAATTTCACACTCACCAACCTTATACCACTCGTTTTGAGAATAATGATGAAATTCGAATACCTATTCAAGAGGATATGTCCACTTTGCCTTCGCGTAGTTATCTATATGTAGAAGGTACTGTACTGAAAGAAGATGGTAAACCATCAGCGAGTGGTAAATTTATAAACAATGGTATTACATATCTTTTTAGTGAGATTCGGTACGAAATGAATGGAGTTGTGGTGGATTCGGTAACAAAAGTTGGTCTAACAACCACCATGAAGCTCACCTTTCCGACAATTCGAATGAAAGCATTAAGTTACAAAACGCTGGTTGGTTTCCGGATGGTACCAGCACCTTGCTAAATAGTAAAGGTAATTTTTGCGCCTGCATACCTTTATCAACACTGTTGGGGATTTTTGAAGACTATGGAAAGATTATTATGAATATTCGTCAAGAATTGGTATTAATTAGAAGCAATTCTGATGTCGATGCCCTAATATCCACCGATGCTAATGAAAAGCTTAAGGTTAACTTGCAAAAAATATATTGAAAAGTTCCACATATTCAACCAGGATTGGCGGAAGAATTATCATTAAAAAATATATTGGGAGAAATATTGACACTCAAGTGGCATTTAGAAGCTGAGATTTAGAACACATATTTACCCCGCTGTACCGCAAATGGATAAGCACAGTTGGTCTATCAAAACATCGACCATTCTGGAAACTCCCCGTTACGTTATCATAGGGTTTCAAACTGATCGTGATGGTCAGTTGCAGAAAGATATGAGCGCATTAGACGCCTGTGATATTCAAAACGTGACGGTATATTTAAATGCGGAAAGATATCCTTATGATCAATTAAATATTAATTATGCCGAAAATCGATTTGCTACTTTATACGAAATGTATGCTAACTTTCAACGATCGTACTATGATACACCCAGCGAACCTCTACTGGCTCCTGATAGATTTAAGGCACTTACACCTCTAATCGTCATCGACTGTTCGCGACAGAAAGATTCCTTGCTAGGGAAAGCTGTCGTTCTTCGAGTTACTTTCGAAATTCACAAAAGCGAACACTACTGCTTACTGTCTCATTTTGCACTGTCGTGTATTTACGTATAATGCATTGACGAAGCAAGTACGTCAACTATAAAGGAAATATATACGTCCAAGGACCTGTTACCTTTATTAGTATAGTCGCACGCTTCGATCATGCTAGTTATCGATGTGCAACGTTTCAAGACTTCAGAAAAAGACTTTGCACCAAAGGAATTAGCCGTGTTTGATGGACATCGTGTGTCTCACTACGCTTTCAAACCTCCGTTCGCCTTTCGCAACTTACCACCCACGTTTCGTCAACAAGCTACTTGGTTAATGCGTAATCATCATTGTCTTGATTGGAATGAAGGATTCACTCCTCCCTTTATGCTTCCTGTAATTCTGCAACGCTTGACTCAGCAGGCGGATACCGTTTACGTGAAGGGATCTGAAAAGAGCAACTACATTCGACGTATCGTATCACAACCGGTGGTGGAGTTACCAGAGGAACCAGCTCTCCAGGCTATGCTTCCATCATGCTTTTATCATCATCATTCACTTTGCTATTGTGCATTAAGTAATGTATACTACTTATATAAAACTCATGTAATGGATTGTTCAGAATAAAGTTTTTAAATTCTTTATGGTTTTATTAAAACAACATAATATGATTATAACTATTTATTCATTGTCTATTACAAACTTATATAACTATTCACAATTGAATATATAACAATTACTACCCTTTAATTCCCAATCCAGATAAAGCACCAAACCCGCAGAAAACCAGCAGCAAGGTTGCCAAGTGCAAGTTGAGTTGCAGCAAACCATTCACTATATGATGTAACACACTTACATTTGAAAAGAATGAAATCACATTTATCAGGCAACAAGTTAATAGTATGACGATGTTGGAACGAATCATGTTCTGTACATGTGAAATTTTGTATATTTATAAGTTTACCATTTTTTAACAAATAATGGACTTCTACACCTGCACACGAAGTGTATCAATAATCGTCTTCACTACGTATAGCCACAGTGTTCGAAAGTTTAACTCTTTCGATTAACAACCCGGTATTGTGAGTTTTATAACGCGAAAATTTAATTTCATCCTTATCTGTTGTTTCAAGAACCCAGTAATGTTGCCAACCCACTTTGATTGAACCCATTTCTGTAACTGAGGGTAAGCGACTGGCGTGACTATTTAAACTATACTCCCACCACTTTTAATATGTGTATTATATATACCCTCTCTATACTCTTCTTTCAAAACTGGAGCGATTACATTTTCCACGTAGCTTATTCGTCTCTGAAATCATACCCTATCCCTTGCTACTATCTCCCATTGACTTCTGCGTGCTTGACGATGTGCATACTCCCATGTTAAGATGTAATGCATTTTGTTTTTACTTTCATCAAATGTCACTAAACCACCCATTTAATCCTCCTCCTCCTCCTCTACTAAGTCATATGCAAAGTCCTGTAGCTGTTCCTCAATGAGTTCTTTTACCAAACACTCATCACACATCTCACCTCTAATGAAGTCTTGAAACAACTGCACGCCTTTTCTATATCGTTGTGCTAACTCTTGACAATATTCCGGACTGAATATCCCCGTACCATGAAGAGCTTCGTGTGCCGCATCCTCCTCTAGCGCTTCTAATTCACACCGTAGTTTTACCACAGCATTCAGTTTATCAATAGCTTTGCTTGATATGTCTTCACTGTTACGCGTCCCCATTCTGTTTCACTACGTTACGCCTAGATCATGTGTTCTTATATTCACCCGCTCCCACCCTTTCCCCTCTTCATTCTTCCATTACACAACACACTTTTTGACTTCCACATCCACTATTATCTTTTCTGGTAGATAATGCACAACTTCTAACATTCCAAACACGTTCGGGATTTACATCTTCATTAACGGTTCCAATATGTTTGTGATGTTCATTATGCAGTCCCCCGGCATGTCTACAACACCATCTATTATGCTATGGTAGAAATTGAAAAAATCCAAGCCCTTCAGAAGGTTTAATCGATATATCAGTAACGGTATTAACTGCCACAGCTCATATAAGGACTCCCACGCTAAATATAATTCATCACCTCCTGTTTTATCGTAAGTTCTGTTAACACGCTCAAACGAGATAGTTTTTGTACCAATTTTCAAAGGAACACCGACCTCTTCTCCTGCGTTAAAGTACTTATTAATGACTCCTTCATTGGTTATTAACGCGTTCCACTCCGTTCCAGCAAACAGCATACACTGATTCTTTACTCCAGCTACTTTTATTACAGGAGCGAATCCCAAATGTGCACATAATCCAACAAATGCAACTTTACTTCTTGATTTATTTAAATAAAACACTGATTGATTCACTAGCGGTGCCCATTTAGCATCCTTAGGAAGCTCGTTTGGAGCCATCAACTGCTTTTCTAGGGCTTGCTCTTTCGCATTCTCAATTGATTTAGCGAGGCTTTCTATTGTAACACTGCACTGTACACTGCAACTGCAAACGCTTTACACTTCCCATACTTGCAACCTGCTATATATACCTACAGCTTGACCTTGAATGTTGTTGGTGACCTTAAAGGTACATTATTTGATGACCATGACTATACATTGTTGCCATATGGATGAGGTCACCAACATCAAGGTCACCAACATTGTTGCCGTTTGGATGACCTTGGGTTCAAGGTCATCGACTTTGTTGCCATATTGATGACCTTGAAGATACATTGTTGCCATTTTGATGACCTTGACGATACATTGTTGTCATATTGTTGACCTTGAGAATGTGTTGTTGCCACGTTTAGGTGACAGAGATAGGTTCAAGGTCACCATGTGATAGAGAGATAGGTTCAAGGTCACCAATATTGTTGCCATATTGATGACCTTGAAGATACATTGTTGCCATTTTGATGACCATGACTATACATTGTTGCCATATGGATGAGGTCACCAACATTGTTGCCGTTTGGATGACCTTGGGTTCAAGGTCATCGACTTTGTTGTCATATTGATGACCTTGAAGATACATTGCTGCCATTTTGATGACCTTGACGATACATTGTTGTCATATTGTTGACCTTGAGAATGTGTTGTTGCCACGTTTAGGTGACGGAGATAGGTTCAAGGTCACCATGTGTTAGAGAGATAGGTTCAAGGTCACCAATATTGTTGCCATATTGATGACCTTGAAGATACATTGTTGCCATTTTGATGACCTTGACGATACATTGTTGTCATATTGTTGATCTTGAGAATGCGTTGTTGCCACATTTAGGTGACAGAGATAGGTTCAAGGTCACCATGTGCTAGAGAGAGTTAGGTTCAAGGTCACCAACATTGTTGCCATATTGATGACCTTTAAGTTACATTGTTGCCATTTTGATGACCTTGGGTTCAAGGTCAAGGTCAGGAGAGGGGGGTGATTTCAGAACTCCCTATTTTTCCCTACTGAAATCCAATCAGCTCTATGGTCGAGAAGTAGTGTCTTATTGTTTACGGTAGCTGTGTTTTATAAGAATAACTGCAAGACGTTTATTTCTTGTTCAGATCATCAAAATAGAGATACAATTTATGTATTTTTATATAAACTTTTTGAAATTTTAAAAGAAGACCAGTTTATACTAACTGCGGATATAATTTGGAGTGATGGTCCCTCCAGTGAATTTAAAAACCGGTATATGGTGAAACTGCTATCAGATTTCAGTGCTAAATACAATCGTGAATTCTAATGGAAATACTTTGCCACTTCGCACGGAAAGGGTGTTGTAGATGGTATTGGGGGTAATGTTAAACGTTTGGCCCGGCAAAAGATGATGTGACAGGGTAAAGAAACCGTAACAATACAGTTAGCTGAAGATTTCGCTAAACTCGCTTTACACAGAGAGAAATACTTCATAAGAGCTTTGCACAATATTGTTCTAAACGGTGTTGGAGAAATTTATATTATAATTGTAGAATCGTATTGTCCAGCGTTGTGTAGGTTTTCGTTACTGAATTGTCTAACAGGAACGTACGACAATTATTTAACACAGTCAGATTTAGTTCTGCATTCTTTGGAACAATGTTGTAGAGGATAAGCTAGCATATTATGTTGAAGTATAATTGTAAAAAATGTTTAGAAAAATACAATATTTTGTTTGAATGAAATCATAATCCAGTGTTCAAACTGCTTGCTACTAATTATTGTGTTTCACAAAGTTTATGGATGACATCTTATAGATGTCACCACTTGTAATTGTCGCTATTAATGTAAATTCGAGATTTGTATATAAACAGGCGACAGCAAAAGGGAATTTTAGTGCTATACCTGTATAAACTATACATTGTATAGTTATATACATATTAGTTACATATTGTGATGTATTGCGCAGAAATGTACTGCTATATTAATAAGAGGATACTTCCGGTTTGACAATGTATGAGTTGAGACGTACTTGGTAAATATTCCAATGTTTTATGTGGTCCACGTGCACAAGTTATACTAATAAATGTATTAATGAATAGTAGTTGTATGTGTTTATTTTAATGAGCAACAATGATATTACATGGCGACGAGGATAAAAAGTATCGAAAATAGGAAAACGTAGCGATTAGGGAGATAAAAACATCCATATACGTGCGGACAAGTGATAGAATCATGGCGACCGGAATTATTGAACATGTGGATGAATTTAACCATTTAAGAGATGATTGGGTGGTACACTCTAAAAAATTCCCCTTGAAGTTGCCTCCATTTCTTGGGGTAAATTTACTTCAAAGTGTAATTTTCATAGGAAGTGGGAAATTTCAATATTAGGTTAAATTTGCATTGTCATGTTTCCTTTTTAAATAAATTTACAGATTAAAATTACGATCTCAATGCAATCTTACATTTCATTTTAACATTAAAACACCTGCGTAAAGTTATAACTTTACCTAATATTGACCTAATATTGAAATTTCCACTTCCTATGAAAATTACATTGGAAGTAAATTTACCCCAAAAAATGGAGGTAACAAAGTATACTTTATAAAAGCTTGTGCTTGTTCTAGAGCACAATTTCACTATAAGGTCAAGTCCAATAAATATAAATATTTAAAAATAGGGTACATTCTATGTAATTATTATTGAATCATTGTTTAATTGCGTATAGAATGCATATGTTCAACAAATTCGGTATTATATGCCATGCATATATAATATTGAAATTTCCCACTTCCTATGAAAATTACACTTTGAAGTAAATTTACCCCAAGAAATGGAGGCAACTTCAAGGGGAATTTTTTAGAGTGATATACAGTGAAAGATTGGAACAGTATCTTTTAGCGAATAGCATTACTGATCCAAAAATAAAAGTCGCGACGTTAATTAGTGCAATCGGGGCAAGTTGTTATAAACTGTTACGTGATTTGTGCTATCCAAGTGCACCGAAAGATAAATCGTATGAACAGTTATCTGAGCTGTTAAAAAAGCAATTCAGTGCACATACATCGGTATGGCGCGAAAGAATAAAATTTTTCGAGGCAAAACAAGAGCACGGAGAATCTGTGGGGGAATGGTATGCCAGGTTAAAAAGTTTAGCTGTCAGCTGCAACTTGGGCAACAATTTGAACGAAGTCTTGAAGAATCAATTCGTAACAAGGTTACAAAAAGGGCCAGTATTGGACAGGCTTTGTGAAGAAGGAATAGAGAAAACTCTGGAGGAAATAATCAAGTTAGCCGTACAAAAAGAAGCCGGATTGAAGGCAACAGAGCGACAGGTCCACATCATGAATTCAAAATTCCCGCCGAAGGGGAGGAGCAATCACGAATGGAACAGAAGAGACGCGCAGGCTCCAAGAAGGTCATCTGGCGGGCTGCGCATAGATGGATCGACATCGTTGAAACAACAAAATGGTCGGCGTTCAAACCCGCGTTCGTGTGATGTAAATTCGAGTAAGGGTTGTGTGCATTGTGCTAAGGTCCATAATGAGAAATGTAAGTACAAAAATTATTATTGCAATAGATGTAACAAGAAAGGTCATTTAGCTAGGGCGTGCCAAAGAACGAGACAATTTAATAATTATACACAAGCAGAGGATCACAACACAGAAGTTCTGAATGAAGAAGGAGAAATTTTTAGTTTATTTTCAGAGGGAGAAAATCCGTTTATAGCGAAAATAAGCATAGATAATAAAGTTTTTAACACTAATATAGATAGCGGAACGAGTGTTAGTGCATGCAGCGAAATGGCGTACAAGAAATATTTTAAAAGATTCTCGTTGTTTTCTTTTCCCAAAATTATTATGTATGATGGTATTTCTTCGGAAGAGGGAATAATAAAGAGATTTATGCTTTTTTGTATTTATTAGTCGACGTTTCAAATATATATATATTCCTTTTCTAGACTGTAAGTTAAAATTTACACTAAAATATAGAATGTGCTTAATATATTAACAATTTACTACCTAATTTACATCTGCAAAAATCTTGTCCAGTTCGTGAGTCAGTTCTACCATATTTTTTCATCTTATTCTCTAGGATATCACAGGATGTTTATTAGTATTCGTTTACTTATTTTAATTATTACTAAACTTATTTTATTTTAGTTAATTTTGTGTCACAGGTGACATACATTAATTCTGTATAATACAAAATGGATGTTTGACATATATTACAACTGCGTCTTGACACCTACATTTGTCATGCGCAAGACCATTCTATTATTCAATGTACAGTATATGTTAAAATTAACTTGGAACTATTATTAAATCTCTAATTAAGTGCTATTATATTTTTATAAAATTTGCTAAGTTGTTCTGTGTCGGTTCTGAAATTCACTGCGAGTGGATCTTCACTTATTCTTATCATTTCTAATAAATTTCTTTTTTTGGGGTTATTCTCCACATCCACAATTTTGGCGTTATTAAAATCAAATTTATGTCCCTGTTCATGGCAATGTAGTGCTAATGCCGTTGTGGTTTTATTAGTATTCTTGACATCGTTTTTATGTTGTGATAGCCTTTTTTTTAAATATTGTGAGGTCTGTCCATAGTAAGTTTTGTTGCAGTCCAAACAATTGATTTTGTACACTACATTTGATTTGTCTAATTGTGGCACGGTATCTTTCATTTGGCTAAAAAGCGTTTTGATCTTTTTAACATTGTAAAATGCTATTTGTATATTATTTTGTTTTAGAATATTAGATATTTGATATGATATATTTTTGATCATCGGTAGTTTGTAATAGTTATTATTCTTTTCTATATCATTATGTTTAATGATTGTAAATTGTAAACATAGCACACCAAATGTATCATAAGAAGAATTTAGATGACTTAATAGATAGATGTATAAGGTATGGTTACCCCAGAAAATTTACCACAAACATATAGTTAATAAGTATTATGAAAAATTTGTAAATGACAATTGTAAACATAATGATATAGAAAAGAATAATAACTATTACAAACTACCGATGATCAAAAATATATCATATCAAATATCTAATATTCTAAAACAAAATAATATACAAATAGCATTTTACAATGTTAAAAAGATCAAAACGCTTTTTAGCCAAATGAAAGATACCGTGCCACAATTAGACAAATCAAATGTAGTGTACAAAATCAATTGTTTGGACTGCAACAAAACTTACTATGGACAGACCTCACAATATTTAAAAAAAAGGCTATCACAACATAAAAACGATGTCAAGAATACTAATAAAACCACAACGGCATTAGCACTACATTGCCATGAACAGGGACATAAATTTGATTTTAATAACGCCAAAATTGTGGATGTGGAGAATAACCCCAAAAAAAGAAATTTATTAGAAATGATAAGAATAAGTGAAGATCCACTCGCAGTGAATTTCAGAACCGACACAGAACAACTTAGCAAATTTTATAAAAATATAATAGCACTTAATTAGAGATTTAATAATAGTTCCAAGTTAATTTTAACATATACTGTACATTGAATAATAGAATGGTCTTGCGCATGACAAATGTAGGTGTCAAGACGCAGTTGTAATATATGTCAAACATCCATTTTGTATTATACAGAATTAATGTATGTCACCTGTGACACAAAATTAACTAAAATAAAATAAGTTTAGTAATAATTAAAATAAGTAAACGAATACTAATAAACATCCTGTGATATCCTAGAGAATAAGATGAAAAAATATGGTAGAACTGACTCACGAACTGGACAAGATTTTTGCAGATGTAAATTAGGTAGTAAATTGTTAATATATTAAGCACATTCTATATTTTAGTGTAAATTTTAACTTACAGTCTAGAAAAGGAATATATATATTCGAAACGTCGACTAATAAATACAAAAAAGCATAAATCTCTTTATTATTCCCTCTTCCGAAGAAATACCATCATACATTTTAAAAGATATTTTCTAAAAGAGGACGGTGTTATTTTGAAAGGGTACGATGGACAGAAATTTAACATTCTAGGGTATTCTGAGTGTGTTGTATTATTTAGCAGTCGAAAGGAGAAAATCAGATTTTACGTAGTGCGAGATGGGGGTCCAATGATCGTAGGAAGGGAGTTTATCACAAAATTTAAAATGCATTTAAAAACAGTAAATAACATTTCAATAAATAGAAATGTAAACGACTTAATTAATAAAGGACGTTTTTAGTGACAAATTAGGACTGTTTAAATAAGCTACTATTTCATTACAGTTGAAACCGAATGCCAAGCCAGTATTCTGCAAGCCTCGCAACGTTCCCTTTGCATTGCGTAAGAAGTTGGAAGAAGAGTTGGAGCGTTTAGAAGCAGAAGGTATTATTATGCCAGTCCACACCAGTGAATGGGGTACACCGCTGGTAGCAGTGCCGAAAAATGATGGAAATCTACGTCTTTGTGGTGATTTCAAATCAACGTTGAATAAGCACCTAGAACAAGTTATCTTTCCAATACCGCTAGTGGAAGATTTATTTGCCAAGTTATATAAGGGTGAGAAATTTTCGAAAATAGATTTATCACAAGCTTATGCACAATTTCCATTGGACGAAAGGTCTCAACAGATGTGCATTTTAAGTACACACAAGGGTCTATTTAAATGTACTCGCATGCCATTTGGTATATCTCCGGGATCGGCAATCTGTCAAAGGAACATTGAGCAGATTTTCCAAGGTATGGAGAATACCTGTGTTTTTTTAGATGACATATTGATCACAGCGGAAAATGATGAAGAGCATTTTAAAACTTTGGAACACGTATTCAACAGATTTAAGAGAATCTGGGCTTACAGTGCGTCGAAAGGGAAGCGGCGTCGTCACCGCCGTATGACACCGGAGCGCCGTTCCACGAGACCCAAAAGGCGACGCGAAGGTCGGAGCCGTAGCAGCACTGAATGTGCTTCGACCGGCGATGGGTCGAAGCAGCTTCCGACGTGCGGAGGAAACGGTTTCCCTTCTGAGTGAGGCTATTGTTAAGGGGATGTCTGAGGTAGTAAAACAGGTAAAACCGCGAGACGACAGGGTAAGTGTAAGTACCATGTCTAATAGTATCATTAAGGTAGAAAGTCACCCAAACCTTACAACTCAAGAATTACATAATTTAAGTATATTTGGTAAATTTAATGTTGCTCTTTCGATTGATACCCGAAAAACGGCATTTCACCAAGTATGTACCGAGAAAACGATTAACAAAGTTGCAGTCAAATACATTGATGTATATGGGCTTACACAGTATGACCAAGAACAACTTAAAAGTTTTATATTTAAACAACTCACCATGTATATGAAAAACTATGTAACAATAGTTTAGAAATTGTATTTTATATTGACGTTGAAAAAACTGCAATTTACCTCTTAGTTATTGAGATATTTCGATTATAAACTTGTATTCCAGCTGTAACCGGAAACTGATGACTGAAGTTCCTGCACATGCAAAACCCTATTATATGATCTGGCAACGTTGCTTCGCGCGGAAATTCAAATTTAATATGTTAGATGAATTGTATGTTGGTATTTTTTATATTACTTGAAAATAATGATATACGTAAATAAATTAAATAGATGAAGTCAAATGTAATAAATAAAACTGAATGAAATAAAATGAAAATTGTATTAACACTGATTTTTCTCATTACTTATACGTGATCCCAGACGTGGTTCGGCGATGTGGTCGCGGACTACTGAGTGCGTGCTCTATATTAAAGAGACACTTTCAGTGGACAAATCAGTCTAATTTTTGATTAATAAGTGAGTAAATATGAAGTTCATTAGTAACCGTTTATATGTGTATAAAAAGGATTGAAGTTCTGTACTGCAATATTAAAAAACAGTGATAAACTTACAACGGCTTTTTTATTGTTAGTTCCCGCTCTTGAAGCAAAGCTTTCTCGCAACTTTTTCTCGCTACTTGACTTCCCTATAATATCCCCTACTTGCTTCAACGTTGTTTTGCTCACAGCAGACATGTCAAGTGAGAATCGCGTTGATTTGACTTGCCCCAATACCGGCATCGTTCATCGTTGAAGATCAATTTTTGATTAATTAATGTTATACACAAAAAATGATAATGATAATAGGAAATAGGAAATAGTATTAAGAATCTTCTACCTGCAGCAAGTTTTATATTCAAAACATGACGTTTTGTAGAATCATCATTGGGGGAGTAAGTTTCTGATGTGTGAACGTATTTGACAACTTGGCAAGGACAGCGAATCGACCAAATTGAAGCTATACCACACACTTGTTCTTTTATGATGTCATCCAAAAATAATTTTTGGTCACAATCATATTCATAACACCGCATATATCTATTTAACGTGCAGCAGTCAATAATTTTACCAAACTCTAACCTCACTTTGGGTTTACGTCAAATACTGATCGTGCATTGCGTTGCCAAATCTTACGCATCAATGTATACTACGTTAGTAAATCGAACAACGATGTTATCATTATTAATTTGTTTTCTGATATAAAATGACAATTTTTGTGTGCTAAACAACAAATAAATCATTTTTTAATTTTCTATAATGTTCATATGTGAATTAGAATTTGTTGATTTTATTCATATACAGCAGCTAGCTTGACTTTAGATTTGGGTGACTTTCTACCTTAAAGAATTTGATCCCTTAACGGATAGTGTTAACGACTGGATAAGTGCAGTCGATGAATATGCGTATATTTATGGGTGGGATGATAAAATAACAAGCCATTTAGCCCTGATTAAATTACGGGGACCAGCGGAGGTTTGGTACAGGGGTCTACCGACTCGTCTTTTCACATGGCCCGAGTGGAAAGATATGTTACAAAATTTTATTCCGAAACGCGATTTGCATAAATCATTAGTGAAAATGATATCTTGTGTAGTAAGGCCAAATCAGATATTGTATGAATAAGCATTTGAAAAGTTAGCGCTCATTCACCAATTAAAAATCCCTCTAAGTTCGAAGACCAGGTCAATTTAATTATGGGAGGCATCGATAACGAACAAATTAAATTCGCAGTAGAAACCGTATTAAAGATCCAAATACGCTAGCAAGTCATTTAACCCTGGTACTACCAACAGGGGTGCAACCGCACCCCAAGCACCCTTTTTTTGTTGTAATTTTTTTAATATTTGTATGCTACGTTCATGCTGCCTATTTATTGTTGTTTAGTGTTTATACTTTCACTGTAGAAACAAATTTACGATAGATAAATTTGTTTTTTTAAGTTTGTTAACTTTCTTTGTTATGGGGTGCACCTGCACCCCTGTTGGTGCTCTATGTTGTCATGAATATTGACGGTTGCGCATTGCAAATTCGTGATGGAACTCGTTCAGAACGCGTAGGCGCAGCACCTCCTATACCGGAATTTCTGGTGCATGTCGGTGTGAATGATTATAAATACCGGTGCATAGTTGCAGCGCATTTCAGGGTCTTTTTGAAGTGTTGCAGTGTTATATAGTGACATATTTCTATTGCAACGGTGTGAATATGTCTTTTGAACCACGAAATTGTGCAAAGCCAAGTGATGCTGAATTAGAAAGGTATCTACTACTTGGTGATGATGAATTTGAATTGGAATTCAACAGGAATTAAAGCGCATTAATGTTGAAGAAAATGAGGCCGAGGAAGATAACGTAGAAGATATTGACAACGAAAGCAGTAGTGCGGAGTACGCGTCTTCTAGTGAAAGTGAGGATGAAAATGTGTCTAACGTTTATAAAGCTAAAAATGGCGAGGTATGGTCAAAAGTACCTATCAAAACATCAAGACGCAGTATGGCGAACAATGTAAGAGTTGGCTCTGGACTGACGGAATATAGTTCAACATATGAAAGTATGACTGAGGTTTTCCAGTTATTTGTATCTGATGACATTATCGATATCATAGTACTCGAAACTAATAGAAAAGCTCATCATTTTTACAATGGATTGAAATCAAAGAATTTACCCAATAAAAGGGTTTGGTCCGATACCAACAAAATCGAAATCCGAGCTTACATCGGTTTAATTATATCAATGGGAGCATTACAAGCAAGAAAGGAACCTGTTGAGATGTTGTGGAATACAGAGCCTTCATACTGCCGACCAATATTTCCTGCAATAATGTCTCGAAGCAGGTTTGAACAGCTTACGGTGTTTATGAGGTTCGACAATTTCGAAACAAGGGAAGTGCGCAAAAAAACAAGATAGACTCGCTCCAATCAGAGACGTATTTGATATTTTTGTGGAAAACTGCAGAAAGGCTTACAATACAGGAACCCATCTTACTGTTGATGAACAACTGGTCAGTTTTAGGGGAAGGGCACCCTTTCGAATATATATGAAAAGCAAGCCCGATAAGTATGGCATCGAAGTGTGGGCCCTGGTCGATTGCGAATCTCGTTATGTTGTAAATTTCCAAGTTTATTTATGAAAACAGGAAGGTAAGTCAGAGAAGAACCAGGGGCAAAGAGTGGTTATGGACATGGTGCAGCACCTACAAAAGCCTGGATATAGTATAACTGTAGATCAATTTTTCACTTCTTTACCATTAGCTAAAGCTCTTCTAGCTAAAAACTTTACTTTATGTGGAACGCTAAATAAGAATAAACCTTATATTCCGAAAGAACTTCTACCTCGTTATGACAAGCCAATATACTCCACCATCTTTGCCTTCAAAAAGAATGTAACATTAGCGTCGTATGTACCGCAAAAGGGAAAATCAGTAATTATGCTGTCAACTGAACACCACGATGATGTCACTTCCGGGGAAGATACCAACTACAAACCGGATATCATCCTCCATTATAATGCAACAAAAGGATCGGTTGATGCCGTAGACTATATGGCAAAGCAATATTCAGTGCGTAGGAAAACAAATCGTTGGCCAATGGTAATATTCGGTCATTTGATTGATATGGCAGGATTTAATTCTTATAAACTGTGGTTATAAGCACTTGCTGGACCTCATATTATCGCACGCTACCAAAAAAGTAAGTCTAAACTTCAAAAGAATATAAAGAGAGCCATTTTTACTGTGGTGCCACAACTAGAAGATTCAGAAACAAAATCAGAAGCACCAACCGAAGTACAAGGTAGACAACGATACATATACAAACTGGATGCCTGACTGCAATACTTCTACGCATACCAATAATGAAGCCGCATGACGTCACGGCGGCCATGATAGTTGTGGGCAAAATTCAAAGGACTAGGCACCACTTAAATGGAAATCTAAGGACCAGTCGATTTTGTTGATTTTTATACCATTGGAAAGATAATGAAAAAACGAAAAATTCATATCCTTGGCCCAACACGGAGAAATTCCTAGCAAAGCCGCAATTCGGGATTTTAGAGTAATATAATTCCCATTTAAAATGCATTGCTGTCAATCAATTCGTCTCAACAATAGAATCTGATACTAACTCTGTCAGTGGCTCTAAAACTTTTTAAAATTTTGAATGTAACAATATAAGGTTTTAGTAAGCTTTGTTTTCTCAAGTTGCACATACTTAAAAATTTCAAAATTTGATTGACATTGGTTTGGCAATTTATTCTAACCTTCTTGGAATAAATATTCGAAAATAAATAGGGTTTCTTGAAATAAATACACATGAAAAATATCGAATAATAATTTTATTGGGGCAGGAACAAGAGGCAATTTTAAATATTACATCAAAAAATAAAAAGAAACTTCTAATTTTACTAAACCTGCAAGCATAATTTCAGTAAGTACTGATTTCATGTAATATAGCTGTACATTAGGGTGTTTCTTATTTTTCGACTTTTGAAATATAACCGCGTCACCCCATCATTCCCTTCTATCATCTAAAAAACAAACCTGTTTTTTTTATTTATTTTTTAAAATGAATTTTAGGGGTCGCTACCACATGTCAAAGTTTGAATAAAAATAATTAGTAGTAACAACTTTCATGTACGACGCCCATCGCGTAAACGTTTAATTTTAACTCAAAAACCATTATTGTTGTGTCTTATTAAGAGATCCTACTCCCTTCCCCCACTCTTCCGCAACCCTGTAAAAAGCATCTTACGCATGAGGCAACTACTTAGTAAAACGTGCGCTAAGAGCGACAGTGTCCGTACATTTTACTGTTACTGCGCATCGCATTATTGTATCATGGCGTCTTCTAGTAGTTCGTCTTTAATGACAAGAAATAAAACAAGTGTCTGGTTAGTAGGTCAAACATCAGAACACTTAATTCAAAGCAAGTTGCCGTCGATAAAAGAAGTGCTGAGTTTATTTTTTCACTTTAAAATTGAAATGAAACAAACCAATCGTAGTTCGGCAACTTCTACTGCGTGTGATGTCATGGCAGTATGGGAATGAGCGGGCATTCCTACAAAATTAAAGAAAGACGTCATAAAGAAGATTGAGAAAAACTTTATAGAGTGGCAGAAGTTAAAAAAAAAATAAGGAAAACAAAACCAAGCGCTCGAAAGGACTACAAAGCAGAGAACAAGAGTGGCAACATAAACTGGACGATCTTTTTGATATAGCTCATGCCGATGCTTTAAACATGATTACCATTGAAGAAGACAGACAGTTTTTAATCGCTCAGCGACGAAAAGGTCGCCCTGGTTTAATTGGCAGTGTAGACAAGACAAGATTAAAAAAAGAAGCCACAAAACAGAAGAAACAAGCTCGAGCCCAACGGCTTCTTGAGCGAGAAAAAAACTATATCAGATCCGTAACTGAAAAGTGCACACTTTCTTCTTCGAGTATTAGCAGTAGTAGCAGTGATGATGAAAGCAAAATGTCGGTGGCAGAAAGACCTTCGACATCGACAGCAGATCCACCTCTGCCTAAGCGTAAACGCGGCACGAAAAATCTTGTCGATGAGCGTTTAGCCGCAAGTTTAGATTTTGCTAAAATGAGCGATAGAAAGGCAACTGTCGTTTTGACATCAACGCTCAAAAGTGCTGGATCCGATCCTTCTAAATTCAATATAAATTCATCGTCCATTCGTCGCCAGCGTATGAAGCAGAGGCAAAAAGTAGCAGAGTCTTTAAAAAGTGAATTCAAGCCTGAAGTGCCTCTCACTATTCATTGGGACGGTAAAATGATAGAAGATATTACAGGACACGAAAGTGTGGATCGTCTACCTATCTTGGTGTCAGGAAAGGGCGTCGATCAACTTCTGTCAGTTCCTAAACTTAGTCGAGGAACAGGGGAAGCATGTGCTTCGGCTGTTCATGAAGCTATTCTATCGTGGAACTTAAGCGACCAAATAAAATGCTTGTGCTTCGACACTACTACGGTAAACACCGGATTAAGAAATGGTGCTTGTATTCTGTTAGAGCAGAAGATGGAAAAAGATATGCTTTGGTTAGCCTGTCGCCACCATATAATGGAAATAATGCTAGAAGCAGTCGTAGTACAAGCTCTTGGTCCATCAAGTGGGCCAGACATATTGGTTTTCAAACGTTTTAGAACTGCTTGGACTAATATTGATCAGAACAAGTTTAGCACAATCTTGTCAGATCCAGACGTATTCAGATGTGTGGAAAATATAGCAAGAAGCACAATTTCATTCGCTGAGAAACAGCTTACCGATTATCAACCTCGCGATGACTACAAGGAGTTGTTAAAACTCACAATTATATTTTTGGGAGGCGTGCCTAACAAAGGAATATCATTCAGGGCTCCAGCTGGTCTTCATCGTGCACGATGGATGGCGAAGGCTATTTACTGCTTAAAAATTTTCATGTTTAAGGACCAATTTAAATTGACAAAGCGGGAACTTAAAGCAATTACGGAAATTTGTGTTTTCGTTGTTGTAATTTATGTGAGATGCTGGTTTCAAGCTCCTGCGGCATGCTTGGCACCAAGAAACGACTTGTGGCTTTTAAAGGAGCTTAAAAACTTTGAAAACATAAACAAAGCTATGGCAGAAGTGGCCTTGAAAAAGATCTTAGGCCATTTGTGGTATCTGTCCGAAGAGCTTGTCGCACTCTCTTTTTTCGACGACGAACTTTCTTTGGAAACCAAACAAAAAATGGTGACCGCGCTAAATGAAGAAGGTTTGGACTACAGTCCCAAGCGCTTAACCTTAGATGCAAATCACATAGCTGAAAAAAATATTGACGGCTTTGTTTCCAGCAACACATTGAGATTTTTTAAGATTCTTGGGATTTCAGCAGACTTTTTAAAAAAAGAAGTTTGTCTTTGGAAAGAAGATGCAGGCTACAAAGCTGCCAGGGAGATAGTACATTCTATGCGAGTTGTAAACGATATTGCGGAGCGAGGTGTGGCGTTAATTGAAGAATATAATAAACTAATCACCACAAACGAAGAACAAAAACAATACCTTCTTTTGGTCGTCAAACAACACCGACAACAGTACCCTAACACAAAAAAATCTACATTGTTAGCCTAGTTTACTGATTTCTTTTACGCTAAATTGTTTAATTTGCCCAATATTGTTCGTTTTTTTATTACAATTGTAACTGTCTATTGTCTAATGTTAATAAAAAAATATATAAAAAAAAGATTTTTCATTTGCTGGTAGCGACCCTTAAATTTAAGATTAAAATTACGAAAAAAATTATTTAATGCTTTTTTAGGTCTTAGGATCGAACAAAAGGGTGACGCGCAAAATTATTAAAAATTTTTTTTATTGGGCCAAATAAGAAGCACCCTACTGTACATGCTTTTATTCTATGGGATATGTACGCTTCTTAAATGAAGAGTTATCAAGGAAAAACTGCAATTTTCTTAAAAAGAAACCACACTTTACTTATTCAAATGATTTATTTCCTTATGCTAAACAAGATTTAGATTATCAAATGGGAAGAACTACGTTGTATCGTTCTATAAAATACCCAAATGTAACCAGATTGTATTAACAGTTGTTCTTTTTAGAACAACTACATATTAAAACATAAAAATAAAATTTTAAAAACTATTTAGGTACAGTATTTATTAAGTATTGAAACAATAATTTTTTACACATTTAGATGAAAGTGGGATACATTAAAATGGTAGCCAGCATTGAACGTGGCTACATACCACAGATTTAGAAGCAAAATCCTTCTAAAATTAAAAATGAGGGTAAAAGATTTACAGCTTTGCATGCTGAAGATAAAGTTTATGGATTAATAATAGGCATTTACTTATACAAACATGCAGTTTTTTTGTCTTGTAAAAAGTTGATTTTAAACTAAGTATTTGTGTATGTTATTTATTTCATTTTAACTTTTGTATTAACGATTATTATATCATCATTATGTAACCAACTAGTTACATAGCCGTTCTGTATCTTCACATCGTCTTCTATTCTCATGTGGTGTTCTTAATAAAGCTGCATTGTTATTTTTATAATCAGAAAAATACAGTCTGTGAACGTCTAAAATATATCCATCAGGTGCGACGACTAATACAGGTTTCAGCATATGGTAGCCCTTGTGAAAACAATAAGATGTGCTGAATTGATCGACGATATTTTGGGGAACATGTCTTTTCATGCAGAACCCATTTCTGGAAATAAAGAAGGTCCTCCTTGTAAGAGTAAACTTCCAATCTTACTTCAAAGAGCGCTTCCCGAGTAATTTTTGCCTATTGTATATAAAATATTTATTTCGTCTTTGAACTATGCAGTTGAATTTGAGATTGTCTTCATCACCTACATCCACATCAATGTTGCAGTGTTTGCACTATACTTAAGTGTGTGGCAATTTGCATGAATAATAAAACGTCATCATTTCTGTCCATATCTCTGGGTTGTAATCCATTGTTTAACCGATGTTTGGTTGCAAGTTGTTGATATTCTTGATAAATATCTAAATTACTAAAACGTTGAAATTCTTTTAGACGTCCTTCTCGTTCACAAACGTAATACTGCATCTTACAAAACTTGTATTAAATAGAATTAGTTAAAAATGGATATTGTCGATTTTCAACAGCACTACTAGCATACAATTCAATCATTTTGACAATAATGCCATTAGCAGAAAAATGATTTATTTAAATTATTGGTTTCTAAAATAGTTGTAATATTATTATACGCAAATACCTTTTCGTATGCAATATTTTTATATCTTCAATTGATTTAAATTCAGTTACATTCTGCTTAATACAAAAACTAAAAAGAAAAAGAAAATACACAAATTGTAGTTTAAAATCTACTTTTTACAATAGCCAATTACAAAAACTGCATGTTTGTATAAGTCAATACCTAACTGATTTCTATTTAGGCTTTATTCGATTTCTTTCATGAGCATTTACTTCAAGAAAGGCTATTTATTTTTGAATATTTATTATAAAAAGGTTAGAATAAATTGTCAAACCAATGTCAATCAAATTTTGAAATATTTAAGTATGTGCAACTTGAGAAAACAAAACTTACTAAAACCTTATATTGTTTCGTTCAAAATTTTAAAAAGTTTTAGAGCCACTGACAGGGTTAGTATCAGATTCTATTGTTGAGACGAATTGATTGACAGCAATGCATTTTAAATGGGAATTATGTTGCTCTAAAATCCCGAATTGCGGCTTTCCTATAAATTTCTCCGTGTTGGGCCAATGATATGAATTTTTCGTTTTTTTATTATCTATTCAATGGTATAAAAATCAACAAAATCGACTGGTCCTTAGATTTCCATTTAAGTGGTGCCTAGTCCTTTACGTATTTATTACGTTATCTGATTAATCCATTTAAATTATGTATATAACTAGTAAAAGACGTTGTTTTGTGTACTTATAAAATATTTTGGGCCATTTTCTATTGAAAAGAAGGATTCTGAGAAAAAAGCTGTAGTAGATAATTTTAATTCAGAAATAAAATAAAATCCTGTTGTAGGAATCATCAAAACATAATTTTTACTAATGCAGTTTTATTAGTTTTATAAACTTGTAAATATTATATTTAAAAAATAGTACAAAAACAAACTTAGTCACTATTAAATAAAATTAATTTACTAAACTTATGCCGATTACTAACTGGTTTTAATAATTCATTTGTATAAAATTTGCCAAAAGAAAATAATCTAATTTTTAAATATCTTGCAATGACAATTTTTATTAATTGCAATTTGTGGGGTGTTGCAATGCCTATCTCTACAAAATTACATTTAGAATGGTTTTGAAAAATACTACCGTCAAGTGCAAATTTATTGACTACTTTATTGATAATTATTTTATCCAGATCTGTTTTATTTAACGTGGAAGTGTTATTTGTAAGTAATAGAAATTGATTTTCAGTTTCAGTTACTATTTTAAAAACACTTGCTGAAGCCGACACAAGGCCTCCTCTATTAATTATGTCTACAAATCTTGTGTAACATGCTACGTGTGTATAACTGTGTTCTCTAAAACCGGACATAAGCATATTTGCACAATTAGCACAACTCACTATTTTCACAATTTTCTTTACAAGGTAGCCACATATGTAATATAAAATATTATCTTTTATTTCTTTTAATTCTGGGCTTAAAAAACTTAGAATCAATTGGTGCTCAAGACTGCCGTTGTCCTCAATAGTGTTTTCATTAGAAATAAGTGGTCAACTTCTTCGATTCCACTTGACCTCAAAAACAGAACCAACTGAATCAGAATCCAGTGCTGCACAATTGCTACTGGTAGAACCAGAAATTGCGTTTTTCATTAATATCTGCTTCATGGCAGTTCGAAATTGTCCTACGTTAGGATTGTTATTAGATCCAAACCTCTGTCGAATTCTTGCAAACAACAGTTCAATGTGATCCTGACTGAACTTGTAGGTCAATATATATTTAAATTTAGTTTCTGGTTCAGCAAGCATTTCTTTGGCAATGTCAATCACAGATTTTATAGCTGTTGCTAATCCTATTATAAATGTTTTCCTTCCGGACTGACATAATAATTTTCCACTTGGGTCCCTCAATTTGAATAAATAGTCAACATGCTCCATCATTCTTTTTTCTAGATAACTTATATTGTTATAGAAAATTGGGCTTTTGTAGCCTTTACCGAAAGGGTTTCTAGAATTTAAAAAATCAAAAATTTCATCAATGACCCGAATAAAATGAATCGTCTCCTAAACTATCCAAAAAGTAGAGTGCATCAGCTACCGATGAACTAAAAGTTTGCGCAGCTAGCTTTACCTTCATCACATTTTTTGACCACTCAATGTGAGCTTGGCCCAATTTGTTGCCCAATTTTAAACTCATGTCTGTTTGAATCGATACTAATTTTTCAAAATAGTGCCATTTAATTTGCCCATTTGGTGATAAAAAGTTCTTATATGTACCTAAAGCATTTCTTGCTAGCTTTAAATTATGACATGCGTCAGGTACAAAAAAAACTCTATATCCAGCTGTTGGATGATTAAAAAAATGCTTAATACCTATTATTAATATTGGTTTTATATAGAGCACATCCTAGTTCGTGCATAGTATCATAATTGGTGGCAGTTCCATCACAAGTAACGCCCCAAACTCTCAATCCTGCTTTGTTTGATAATATGAGAGCAGTGCGAATTAGCTGGGCTTGGGTTGCTGCATTTATTTTATTAATAAAAAAATAAGCTATTGGCCATTTCCATTTGCCGTTCAAGCCAACTAGCATAAACACAAGGGCTTCAGTTGTTGGTGTTTCTGCTCCTTCAAGTCTAAGTTCATTACCAAAATCGCAATATCCTGTGAACTGATGTGCCTTGCTGTCCCACAAAATCTGTTTTCGGATGGCCATTCCATCAACAACAAGATTACAATTTTTGTCTTCTGCTGGTAATTTTGACAGTTCCGTAAACACATCACTAATGAATCCTGGTTCTGCATTAACTGAAGATGTCCAGTTCCGGATTGAAGTTGGATGTGGCAATGACAATATCTAATATGAAAGTTAGTGTAATGTGAAATAAAATATTAATACTTTGTTACCTGCAAAAATTGTAAGCTTTTGGAGAGTAGTACAGCAATGTTAATGCAAAGTGCTTAATTTCTCTGGAGTATCTTCGACCTTTTGTAGTTTTATTTTTATTTAATGATTCATTCTTAAAAATTTCATTTACTGTTTCAGAAAACTCATTTTTAATAACATTGCTTGGGTAATTTTCCAAAACTCCCTTTTTCTGCAGAAGAGCAAGTAACTGCTTCATAGAAGTTATCTTTCTATTTCGCCTTCTAAGTTTCTGATTTAATATTTTAATTTTTAATTTAAGGCGTTTCGTCTTAGGGCTTGGCTGCAGTTTCACTTTCTTTAATGGCACTTCTGAATTTACCCAGAAGTCGGCTGGTTGGTTTTTATTAATTTCCGCTTGGGTTTCTAAAATAGGAGTAACAAAATTCTCCACTTCGGGAATTCGCCTTTTTCTTATCCTAGGTGTAGGTTTTTTCTTCTGTAGATGTTTAGGAAATCCTTTAAAAACAGAGGGCACAGCAGTGTCTTTTAAATAAGGAACATTCATGCCCGGTCCATTATAGTCATCTGCAGTAAAATGTTCGCTACAAATTCTTGAGTGTTTTTTAGGTTCCCAATTTTCTCTGCGCATTGCATGTAACCATTTTCGTAACCTTTCTTCATTTTTCAGTGGAAAACTATAAGAATTGTTATAATTATTAATTGTAATTCTTTAATTTACATCAGAAATAACAATATTACAAAAGACAGCTACTTACGAAAAGAATTGTAATTTTATCCCTTTGGTATATCGATTTGTACATCCAACAGCTGTACACGATTGCGGCATTTTTAATCAAATGTTAAAAAAATACAAAACACACTATATATACACGAACTATTTAAGCAAATAAGTACTATATACAGGAACTATTTTTAAACAAATACTATACATAATCGAAGTAATGATTATTTATAAATACAAATATACCTCTACACGAATTATTATTTAAACAAATACACCTATATATACGAAGTAATCACTATTAGAGTAACTATTTTATGGTTCAAGATCAGTCTAAAATAATAATTATACCTAGAACACAAACGCGATAAGCGACCCACAAAACAGAACGACTACTGCCACCTGCTACCGGGATATCACTGACTGAGTACCTACCGCTATATTCTGCCCACAACTAACATGGCCGCCGCATGCTTCACTTTTCAAACAGCTGACAGAGATCCAGTTTGTATATATATCGTTGAAGGTAGATGCTACTTGTGTGACAGAAAAAAAGACAGAAAATCCAGACAACACTGCTTAAAATGCAAAAAATTTGTTTGTAGTGAACATTCTTGTCGAAAAGTTATTTGTAAAAACTGCGAAACTAACACTCAAGAAAGTTCAACAGCAAATAGTTCAAACTGATGTATAAGTGTATATTTCTGTTTCATATTGGTTTTTGTATTTACTGATGTTATAGTAATGTAATATTTAATAATCAAATAAGTAAAATTAAACAACTGTCATAATATAAACTGGTTTAATTATTTATAAAGCAACAAATAACTAAACTATCTGTTGGGGTGCATTTGCACCCCTGTTCAAGCTCAATCTAAGGAAAAAGTGTTGGTAGTACCAGGGTTAAAGACGCTGGAACCATCAGTTTCATTATCGGTGCCGGAAGCGGTAATAGAAGCAGGTACTGACAGCAACATCGCAACGAAAACATACTAAAACTTGCTAAAACCATAAGATGCTTCTCATATCATGAAATAGGACACATGCGTCGAGGATGCCCTAAACCAGCGCCAACAAGTAAGAAATTAGCTATCGAATAGAAAAATGTTAAATTAATAAATATAAATTTATAAGTGAACAAATAATAAAATTAGATGTAATTAGAGTAACGTCTATAATTCGTACACACTTATTCTTTTTAGTGGGTAATCGACTTATATTTTCCCCTTATTAACAAAAATGTTAATTTCCTTGGCCGTGACACCAATGTAAAATTCTTTAAAACTATTCGGTTAAATGGTAACCATATAAGATCTTTTCTCGACTTTGGGAGTGAATGCTCACTTATAACTGCTAATGCAGTGGAAAAACTAATGTTAACCTTACGACCCCTTGAACGAATGGTTGTTTTAAATAGGTGGACCAAGTTTGAAACCCGAAACCTACAAATGTGCCGATGGGGTGTCACGCACAATAGCATTTTTATGTTATCTAAAATTGTGTTTTGGGTGTCGATGTCTTAACAGAACAACATTTCACCGATTTGTTGGATGTTGAATATTTAAGATTTGGAAATAGTTTGACTTTAAACGACAGGGTTGAATCTGATAATTTACTAACGAATACAAAAAATTATTAATGTAGGTAGGCCTTTATGAATTCGAGGTGGTTTCGAATTTTTTTGGATATTCTTAATGAGTTTCCGGGGTGAGCAACTTCTCGGAAACGGGAATTACTTCCTTGGCCAAAAGGGAAACACATATAATAGAGTTATTCGCGGATCGCAATCAGCATGTGCGAGTAGAGTTATTTTAACAACGAAGAAAACTGGTAACAAGCGCTTATGTATAGATTATAGAGATTAAGATAACTGTTCGGAAAATCGAATCAAATAATTAACCATTTTCAAATATTATAAGAGTCTCCAGTTTTCTCTGGTTATTTTCATGTACCCATGGACGAAGCATTTATCATTTGCAGCATTTATCACTCAACACGTCCATTACTATTACAGCTTTGGGTCAATTACGTTTTATTAAACTACTTGTTTATCTTAACGCCATATCAATTCCAATAAACAAATTTTCCAAAATTAAATATGCATAAAAGGGTAGTAAAGACTATAAGATCACCGCGTATGGTCTCCAGTGCGTGGTGCCAAGCTTGGGCAAATATCAAATATTTGCGTTGGGTACACGATGAGACCGGTCATTTTGCATTTGATAAGAGGTATGAACTCATATCCAGCCAGTATTGGTTTAAAGGCATGAGACGATTCACAAGACAATACATCACAAATTGTTCGAATTGTATATTTTTCAAATCACCTGGTGGCAAAAAAAATACCGGGTGAACTGCATTCCATATCAAAAACCCCAAACCATTTCATAAGATTCATATCGACAATCCGGAAAATTTTATTAAAACTAAAAGTGGTAATACACATGTTTCCGCAACGCCTAATCAGCGACTAGGGTACTGCCTTTACTAGTTCGACGATTACTCAGTTTTTCCGGGACAAGGATTTAGGATATCAGTTCAACGTTACGGGTATTCCACGGGGAAATAAGACAAGTAGAGCGTTACAATCGTAACATAATCTATTCGCTTGCTACTATGGGTGCTATTATCAATAATAATCGGTAATCGGTGGGATGCAAACTTTATAAATTTTCAACTGGGGCTAAATAAATAATGGCATAAATAAATGCTAAATGGCACAATAAATAAATCTACCGGGTTAACACCAAGCTTAATATTAATGAGATATCGGGTTATGTCACAGGGTATGCTGGAACGAAAATATCGGGAAGTTGCCTAAGTAACAGCCATACGGAAGCGTATAGAGGGAGGAACTGCCAAATACCAGGCTGAGCAAAATCAACGTTTTGACCAACGGCGCGCGGCGGTGCCGAGCTAGACATATGCTGTTGGGGATCTGGTGATGATCCGAGTTGGCAGTACACCTCCTACCGGTTCCAGTCGGAAGTTGCTAGTGGACGGCCGAGAAAGGTAGCCGTAGATCCACTATGCGGAGCAGTACTGGTCCAGGTACTGGCGGAGAAGTCGCAGTTCGAGTATAGTGGAGTGGCGGCGGCCGAGAAATGAAGTCGTGGATCCACTATGCAGCGCAGTACTGGTCCAGGTACTGGCGGGGAAGGGTGGTGAGTCCCTTCCCTGGAGGCTCAGCCCTGGGCGGTCGCTGGGGGGAATGATCACCGAGCGGGGTGGTTGTTTATGGAGAATGACCACAGGGCAAGGTGGTCGTTCATTTTTCCACCTCCTTATGAGGTGTTGAGACCAGCTTGATACGCGGGTGTCTGAGCCTGGGTCACACGGTCCGCACCTTGGTAGGGAGCAAGGTGACCACGTAGTTTAAGTCCTCATCCCGAGTTAAGTACCCATTAGTATTAAGTTAGTTTAAGAGGTTTATCGTTCCCTTTTTACCTTAGTCATAATTTACATGTATTAATATTAATTTTGCGACTTGGTGCCAAGTACAAAACTTACAGATTAAGGTACGCTCCTGGAACTCCAAAGAGACATCATCAAATCATAAATAAATTGTTTTCCCGCAGTTACTTAGTCTGGTGTCTAAGTTTCAGATTGGTTCTGTCATGTCAGTCAGTTGGATTGCCTGTCGAGTGAGGACACTCTGACAGATCAGGAAAGGCCGTGTTAACTTGTCGTTTCCATCTTCACCATGCCGTGATGACCTGTACGATCTCGGGGGTGGAGAACCTAACTTCACGGTCCAAGACGGAAGTGGGACGGGCAGTAGCAGAGGACAACCCTACCAGACGAAGGACTGCCGAGGGCATTGGTTACCCAACGACCGACTAATTAAGACGCATTGACGCTGTTAACTGAGATACGAAGTTAAATAAATCTTCTTTGGTTGATATTGTGTTTTCTTTTGTTTTATAATAATTGAAACTTCCAACAAATAAACCCTTTTTACACATTTGCACATTTCTATGGCTTAAAAAGATTATGTTAACATTGTGGTGGTTATTTTATAGTTAATTTACATTATTAATTTAACAAAGAAGTGATACATTTTTTTATATACTTCCTTTGTATATAAATTTGTGAAACCACTTCTACAATTCAAAGAATAGTGGATACATATATAATTTATATTGGAACTATAGTAGAATTCAGCTAAAGGTGGGTACACATACAGAGAATGAAGGCGAACGAAGAGTGGCAAACGAATTCGTTCGCTTAATGTATACGTAAAAATGAACGTCACCGAACGTGACCGAAGGCATTTGTTCGCCTTCGCCAAGGTTCGCTCACTGGTCCGTACATCAAAGGAAGTTCGTTAGGAGTCTGTTGGCAATGTGTACGCATTTTATTTCGTTGCAACGTTCGCTGCAATGCCAGAGTAGATGGTTTTATGATTATTTTAGGAGTGTTATGGTTTAAATCAATTTTTAATAATTATATATATATATATATATATATATACAAGAAAGTGTTATAATAATGGGATATCGCGCAACAGAGAAGAAAGAAAAAACAAGTTGCAGCCGTCTACACGTGTTTCACACTTATTAGTGATCATCAGGACGGCATAGCAGATGGAATAAATATAAAAGCAACTCACTCAGAAAGATGTAACAACACAAGGTTTCACTGATAGCAGCCAACCGCACATTTGCAGTATCGGCCTGAAGACACTGAGTTTTCAGTGCAACAACAAACGTCACTACGGAGGCAGCTAAAGCCACTACCGTGAGACAACCAATCCCAAGGTATATTATCAATGATTAGAACTAATAATGCGCGTAGAGATATACAAGAAAGTGTTATAATAATGGGATATCGCGCAACAGAGAAGAAAGAAAAAACAAGTTGCAGCCGTCTACACGTGTTTCACACTTATTAGTGATCATCAGGACGGCATAGCAGATGGAATAAATATAAAAGCAACTCACTCAGAAAGATGTAACAACACAAGGTTTCACTGATAGCAGCCAACCGCACATTTGCAGTATCGGCCTGAAGACACTGAGTTTTCAGTGCAACAACAAACGTAGTGACGTTTGTTGTTGCACTGAAAACTCAGTGTCTTCAGGCCGATACTGCAAATGTGCGGTTGGCTGCTATCAGTGAAACCTTGTGTTGTTACATCTTTCTGAGTGAGTTGCTTTTATATTTATTCCATCTGCTATGCCGTCCTGATGATCACTAATAAGTGTGAAACACGTGTAGACGGCTGCAACTTGTTTTTTCTTTCTTCTCTGTTGCGCGATATCCCATTATTATAACACTTTCTTGTATATCTCTACGCGCATTATTAGTTCTAATCATTAATATATATATATATATATATATATATATATATATATATATATATATATATATATATATATATATATATATATATATATATATATATATATATATATATATATATATATATATATATATATATATATATATATATATATATATATATTGATGCCTGTTAAGCTGTCACCTCCGTCATACAGAGGAGACGGCCTGACTTCCGGGTATTCCCGTGGATATATTGCTAAAAATTTGTTATATTTGTGATGAGGGGAACCTCTAGAATCCGAATCTCAAGAAAGGGGAAATTATTTCCCTTGTTTTATTTTGTCATATATAGAGTATACAGAAGACACGAACCGACCTCCAAAATTTATATATAAGAAGATACTTATAGTTCGCTGTTACCTCCAGCAGCGCTGCCAAGTGTTCGGAGGTCAGAAGATACCACCGTTATGTGTTATATATACAGAGCGTTGACTCCACATTCCATAGATGCACATTTCATAAAAAGGTTCTCTTGTGGGTCTCCAGATGTTGAAATCGGGTGGTTTAAATTGCTCGCCGAGGGCATTTTAGTGGCCAGATAACAAAAGAAAACAAGCGAGCATTCTCGATCTACTTATTTTTTATTTTTTGAGTTATAGGAAATTGTCGTTTTTGTATTTCTTATGAATTGCTATTAAAGATATTAAAAAGCCGTTTCGACACTATTAAAGCGTCTTTATGAGTAGCACTGACTAGTTGAATAAGGCTTTTCTAATTATAATCATTGATTTCTGGTTTACTTCATAAAGTTGTATTTTTTAAATGAAAACTTTAGTAATTTGATTAGAAATACTTAGATCGGTTATATATTAGAAAGAAATTTCTTTCTGTAATGAATTGAAAATATAACAAAACCAGAAAAAGGGAATTCTTTTGTTATTGTCAATAAAAGTCAATAAGAACGCAACCAGTACCAATATTGCGTATAATTAGTATAGCACATTTTTGAAATTTAGATGTATTAGACATAAATCAGTTATGTAACGTAGTATTTGTATAAATATGATATTCTACAAAGTTTCTTTTAATCTCGGGAATAACGGTTAAATTGAATATGCTTTTATCCAGATTCCATTTCGATTGAAATAAAGGCAGATACTCTTTTAATTTTTGCTAAACTCGATAAGAGTTTAATATAAACAAATTAAATATTGTGTTTTTTACAACAAATGCTTGTTGTTTCCGAAGTCACGCACGTATCATGTAGGACCATTGAATTTCCCGTGATTTGATTAACAAAAAGAGTTACCAACTTTATTAAGATTAAAACAAATCGAAACACAACAAATTAATCAACATTTTTATAGAATTTTTGCTTAAGACATTTTTTCCAGCATTTGTTGATCTAACGAAATACAGAATACGTATGTTACACTGTTATACATGTACCTACCTCTTGTAAATTTATGTTTTAACTTATGTTTTAAATAAAGCACTTACTAACGACAAAACATGTACGTTTTATGGAACGTGTACTTTAAGTCCACATTAAAGACAGGTTTAACTTAATGTAGTCTTTTTTGATAACATTGTATAAACCATAGATAAATAGTAGGTATATTGCGTTATCAGAATTAAAAGTGGCAGTTTATTTGACGCTTAATTATGTTAGCAATCGCGGCTCTCCATTTAAAACAAAATACCACTATAAGCTTTTGTTTGAAACAATGTTTATCAACCTTGGCGCAACCTTAATATCCGAAAATGGCCCACTGCTAGACTAAAGTAGGGATGATAATTTGATACCAAGCTTGGTCTCAGACATGGAAAGATCAGAGTTACCCAATATTGGTTGTTATTGGCTAAAACCAATACGTTATGCAATGTTTTGGACAATAAATGACACCGATATCGCAATAAAACTAAAGTTAGTCTTGGACCGATCTTGAATGTTAATGTAGTACCAAGGCTGGTAATTGAGAAACAAAGCAACTATTACACAATCCTTTTCCTTTAATGAATGCTAGTGCAAACAAGCAACGAAGTCTACCATTACTGTTTCGCCGTAACTGAATGCAAAGTCGATTTTTGTGTTGGATATAAAATGTTCATTAACAAAATAAATACGAAGAAATCGAAAATTCGTATAAATGATTAATGTCTTAGACTCTCAACACATATTGAGACCGTACAAACCTAACACTTTCATAGTGTACGTCTTCTTGTGCAAATACATATGTACAGTCGGTAAGTCAATATAGTTTACACTTTAGTCTTGCCAGTGTAAGTTTAAGTTCATAAAAATTCAGTAGGTTAGCAACCACTAATCCATCTTTACAATAAACCACATTTACAGAAATTTAGCAAAATATAATATGAATATTGACCCAACCTTAGCCGAAGGGTAAGAAACCAAGATTTTGAATTTTGAAGATTGCTAAAACTGGAGTTAGTTTAGCGAACCTAAGATTCAAAGTTGGCTAAGGTTTTGAGTGATAAGTATGTAACCGGCACTTGATATGTAGAGATTGACTAAAGGTAAGTACTCACAGCAGCGGATCCGCAGGCGGATGTCATACGATTGGTCGGTTTGAATCAAATCGACTCAATCCGACCAATCGTATGACATCCGCCTGCGGATCCGCTGCTGTGAGTACTTAGCTTTAGACTAGCTAAAGCAAATTAGCGAAATAGTATCTGATATTTGACTTAAGTATATTCTATGGGTAACTGGCATTGACCTAACGGGTGAAAATTGGCTGAAGCTTGGGCAAGTTAAGGAACCCTGATTCGGTTTCTGAACATTGGCTCCGACTTGTACAACGTTTAGTGAACCGAAAATTAGTATCAGGTTGTTGATTAACCCTCGAGTGACAATTAAACAACCGAGACTCAGAATCTGAAAATTGCTTGAAACGTGGGTGAAAATCGGTGCGTCCAACACACCGCTGGAAATATAGCGATGCAGCAGTTTTCACAGCCGTCTTAGATTTAACAATCACCCAAGCAATAATATTGTTTGAAGTACATCATCATTTTATACATATAAAACGCTTAAAAATAAATACATATTAAACATGAGTTAGAGAACCAAGATTCGATATCTGAAAATTCGCCTACACTTGGATCAATGTCGAGAAAACGACATTTGACTGTCCAGTATTCAGCCACGCTGGGGTTTATTCAAAGACCTTTGTTTTAATTTTTTTTCTTCTAATAAAAAATTGTTGGTATTGCTAGACTAAACTTCTAATCATAGAGAGGAGGCACTTTTACCCTAGTGGAAAAAAATAGTATGTTTTATTTGGATTTAAAGTGACTTTGTTTGTTGCTGTTTACGAGCGATAAATAACTCCGCCTAAATAATAAATAAATAATAATCTTATCATGTGAACAACTCCGCTATAGGGTAAATACAAGTATTTTACTTAATTGTGCTCGATTCCTATAAGGAATCTAGAATGACTTTAGGAGAGTTCACGCATCCTAGCTGCGATGTGCAAACGGGTTTTCCAAATCAACTATGTGGATTGTTTGACAATTACTTTAATTGTAATCATAATGCATCAATCCTAAATTCAAATATAAAATGCAGGGAAACAAGATTGGGCGATGAAAATTTTTCACCTATCTCTGCAAATGAGACTTGTCTCCAACTCTTCTTATTTCATTATGTCGAGCTGTTAACAAGTGTCCAGTCCTCATACTAAGGTCTTCCTTGATCAGTGGCGACATAGATCTGGAGCTCATGTCCATTTCCTTCGCCAACAAACGAATAGGATAGATAATAGGATGTTAATATAGGATTTTTTTACGAATAGAATGTTATAAA
Organism: Agrypnus murinus; assembly: GCA_929113105.1. Classification (NCBI taxonomy): domain Eukaryota; kingdom Metazoa; phylum Arthropoda; class Insecta; order Coleoptera; family Elateridae; genus Agrypnus; species Agrypnus murinus. Next base: position 106,545,004 of record OV816026.1, on the reverse strand, counting down.
AAGAAACATTTTTGATTTATAGTTATTTATGTTATAAATCCGGCAATGAAACTTTACAGAACGAGTTTGATCTCTGAAGGAAGACAGAAGTCGCGTCTGAAATCTTGAAACGATAACTAAGGAAAATCATTTACAGGACCTATAACGTTTTTTTTCATGTGTTGCAATTTTTTCTCTTTGAACGAAAGTTCATTCATCCCCTGCTTTATAATAATCTAGTCATTCTATATAGTAGAGTAAATTTTTGCAAAAAACATGCCTAAGTTCTTATTTTTTACTATCTAAAGATAGAGACTTGAAATCTTCTGTAATACCTTCAGTACTGGACCAGTATAAAATGTACTATGTTTAAAATGGGGGCACGCCCCCCCCCCTAGTGGTTGAGACCCCCATTTTGTACCCTTAATTTAATAACGCAAACAAATTGAGCGAAATTTATGTTGTGAGGGTTCTTGGAGTCACTGATTATGAATCCAATGAGAAAATTGAAAAATTCAAAATGGCGGTCCTAAAATAACGGCCTTTGAGATTCAGAATGCGATTTACGCCGTTTCTATTGATTTTAGAGAAAAATTCATGTGATTTTGCAAAGGAATACACTATTTCGATTACCTTATTATGTAACCCCTTTGCTCTGCCCTAGTAGTAAAGTCAATTTTTGCATAAGTTCCTATTTTTTACTATCTAAAGATAGAGACTTGAGATCTTTTCTAATGCCTTCAGTACTGAACCAATATGAAATGTAATATGTTTAAAGTGGGGTTTTACCCCTCGGGGGGTTGAAACCCCCATTTTACACTCCCAATTTAATAACTCGGGAAGTTTTCCATTAACTTGAGTGAAATTCATGTTGGGGGGCTTTTGGTGTTCCTGATTATGAGTCCAATGAGAAAATTAAGAAATACAAAATGGCGAACTCAAAATGGCGGTATTTGAGATTGAAACTGCGATTTACGCCCGTTTCTATTGATTTTAGAGAAAAATCCAAAGAGTCAAAAAGTGTTTAGAATGTAATCTTGCATAGGAATACACTATTTTGGTTACCTTATTATGTAACCCCCTTCAATCAACCCTAGTGCGCTTCTCAGTAGGGGAGAGTGAAGGGGTTACATAATAAGGTAACCGGAATTATGTATTCCTATGCAGAATCACATTCTAAACACTTTCTGGCTTTTCTCATTTTTCTCTAAAATCAATAGGACAGGCGTAAATCGAATTTTCAATCTAAAATACCGCCATTTTGTGTCCGCCATTTTGAATTTTGTGATTTTCTTATTTGATTCATAATCAACGACCTCACAGCTTCCTCCAACATAGTTTTTGCTCAACTTGGTTGAAAACTTCCCGAGTTGTTAAATTGGGAGTTTAAAATGGGGATTTCAACCCCCCGAGGGGGCGTGTCCCTATCTTAAACATATTACATTTGATATTGGTCTAGTACTAAAGGCATTACAAAAGATTTCAAGTCTCTATCTTTAAATAGTAAAAAATAAGAACTTAATGCAGAAATTGACTCTACTACTAGGGCAGAGCGAAGGGGTTACATAATAAGGTAACCAAAATAGCGTAGTCCTTTGCAAAATCACATTATAAACACTTTTTGATTCTTTGAATTTCTCTCTAGAATCAATAGAAATGGCGTAAATCGCATTCTCAATATCAAAGGCCGTTATTTTAGAGCCGCCATTTTGGGTCTGCTATTTGAATTTTTTAATTTTCTCATTGGATTCATAATCAGCGACCCCAAGAACACTCCCAACACAACTTTGCTCAATTTGGTTGCGTTATTAAATCAGGGGTACAAAATGGGGGTCTCAACCACCAGGGGGGCGTGCCCCCATATTAAACATATTACATTTTATATTGGTCCAGTACTAAAGGCATTAGAAAAGATTTCAAGTCTCTATCTTTAGATAGTAAAAAATAAGAACTTAATGCAAAAATTGACTATACTAATAATAAAAATACGACACTTTATGTTAAACTGACGTTTGTTTAAGCCTTTCAGTACGTAAAGTTTCATGTCAAGATTATGACGTAAGGTTTTATTTTCCGCTACAATATGGAATTTAATAGAAAATATGTTTTAGTCGTAATTATGTAAAAATATAAACAGTTAATATTTTTTATTTCATTTCGTATTTCAAACAATTCTTTATATACCACAATTAGTAATATAAAGTATATCTTGATCTCCGTTGTCAATGATACCGGAGTTCAAGACGTTCTTGATCTCCGTTGTTGTTGGCAACGTAAATAATTTGATGTTGCATTATAGCCACATGCATGCATGCATGCTGCTTTTTATCTCCTTAGTTACGCGTATGATGACACAGACAAGGCAACTTGCTTCTTTATACAATAAATTCGGATGGATTTTAAAAGGGAGAAATTAGGATTGAAATACGAAATAAAATAAAACAACTTATGCAATACGGAGATCAAGCTTCTTTAAATCCTCAAAGATGTTATAACGCCTCGGCTGGCGCCTCGGCGTTAAACATCTTCTTGGATTTAAAATATCGCTTGATCTCCTAATTACATAATATATATTACAAAATGAGTATTTCAGACTTATTCTTTCCTTCATCAAATGTAAACATAGTTAGAATGTCAATGAAAACTTTATTAACAGGATAATTTGGTGAAATTTGCAAACTACATACCAAATGTTACATTATTTTGCTTAGTAAAATTATTTTTCTTTGAAAATTATATTAATTATTATATTAATTGTAATACTAAAAATATTGAAGATTTTAAAGATTTTAAATCTTTCTTTGTGGATGCGAGAATGAATATATCATATGTCATATGACAATTCCTAAAATAATAATCAAATAATAATAATCCAGTAAATCCGAAATGATCATTTTGTAAAAAGATGAATTTTTTATTTATACATAATTACGACTAAAACGTATTTCCTATTTATTTTTTTTCATATCTCAAAGAAAGTCGTTTTCAATTCAAAACCTTTTAAATGAAATAGAAATTATTATTTTATTGTTCTTAAGTATCATTAACTATTTAAAAATGACGTACAATTCAAGAGATCCCTTAAATTTTCTGAGTAGTTTACAAATATTTATTTATATGCTGCTACTATACCCAAAAAGTGTCTGTAAAAATTCAGGTAGCGTGAAATGGCCGAAACTACGCCAGGGGTACTGGTTTCGATGGAATTCTATATACCTGAGTGGTTTAGGTCTTGTACACAACGTTGCCAATGTGTGGAGCCTGCAACGTACCTTACATGATACAAAAAACAACATATACAGGCGGAGGTGACATCGTATTGGCAATTATACAACTAACAGCGACGGCAACGCCAGCGATCTACAGCTGAACTAAAAATTAATTTTGTGAGTATAAGTATGGCGTTATCACCTCCAGACAAAAATTTGAATTTAGGCTTCTAACACCATCTATATGCTTATACAGTCGAAAACAGGGCAAAACGTTGTGACCTCCGAAAACGGAGGTCACAACGTTATATATGAGGTGACAACGTATGCTGGGTATCTACTTTGGAGGTGACAAGGTACCCTTTATCAATATATATATATATATATATATATATATATATATATATATATATATATATATATATATATATATATATATATATATATATATATATATATATATATATATATATATATATATATATATATATATATATATATATATATATATATATATATATATATATATATATTGGTTTAATCGACTTTGTCGGACCCGCTATATGGTAGGGTCGTTAGTAGACCCGCATTTTTTGATTTTTAAAATGTGTATATTTTACATAATATTGATCTATTTCTGATAAGCAATATTTAAGATCCTCGAGGGGTAAAAATATATGAAAAAAAATATTGGTGATATCTGACAGTCGTTCTTGAACCCGATACATATTACAGTGTTTACAGACCCATTTGTATAATTTTAAGCAAGCCTACCTACCCTACCGAACCCAGCAACGTTGCCGAATGTATCAGAGATAAAATTACGATTGACATAATGATTTCGGGATGCTAAGCACATAAGTGATCTTTATTCTTGTTGATTTGTTCGTAAATTCCATAAATAACCTTAAACGCAGAAAAATTAACGTTTTCCGTAAAACGATATAACTCTGAAAATTATTATTAACATGAGAAAATAGCATTGAGCCTCTTTTGTTCTAAAATACGTAAGGTTTATGCAAATAATTGTTTTTTAATAATTTGTTTTTAAATCATTTATTTTAACATTTCAATTCAAAACCTTTTAAATGAAATAGAAATTATTATTTTATTGTTCTTAAGTATCATTAACTATTTAAAAATGACGTACAATTCAAGAGATCCCTTAAATTTTCTGAGTAGTTTACAAATATTTATTTATATGCTGCTACTATACCCAAAAAGTGTCTGTAAAAATTCAGGTAGCGTGAAATGGCCGAAACTACGCCAGGGGTACTGGTTTCGATGGAATTCTATATACCTGAGTGGTTTAGGTCTTGTACACAACGTTGCCAATGTGTGGAGCCTGCAACGTACCTTACATGATACAAAAAACAACATATACAGGCGGAGGTGACATCGTATTGGCAATTATACAACTAACAGCGACGGCAACGCCAGCGATCTACAGCTGAACTAAAAATTAATTTTGTGAGTATAAGTATGGCGTTATCACCTCCAGACAAAAATTTGAATTTAGGCTTCTAACACCATCTATATGCTTATACAGTCGAAAACAGGGCAAAACGTTGTGACCTCCGAAAACGGAGGTCACAACGTTATATATGAGGTGACAACGTATGCTGGGTATCTACTTTGGAGGTGACAAGGTACCCTTTATCAATATATATATATATATATATATATATATATATATATATATATATATATATATATATATATATATATATATATATATATATATATATATATATATATATATATATATATATATATATATATATATATATATATATATATTGGTTTAATCGACTTTGTCGGACCCGCTATATGGTAGGGTCGTTAGTAGACCCGCATTTTTTGATTTTTAAAATGTGTATATTTTACATAATATTGATCTATTTCTGATAAGCAATATTTAAGATCCTCGAGGGGTAAAAATATATGAAAAAAAATATTGGTGATATCTGACAGTCGTTCTTGAACCCGATACATATTACAGTGTTTACAGACCCATTTGTATAATTTTAAGCAAGCCTACCTACCCTACCGAACCCAGCAACGTTGCCGAATGTATCAGAGATAAAATTACGATTGACATAATGATTTCGGGATGCTAAGCACATAAGTGATCTTTATTCTTGTTGATTTGTTCGTAAATTCCATAAATAACCTTAAACGCAGAAAAATTAACGTTTTCCGTAAAACGATATAACTCTGAAAATTATTATTAACATGAGAAAATAGCATTGAGCCTCTTTTGTTCTAAAATACGTAAGGTTTATGCAAATAATTGTTTTTTAATAATTTGTTTTTAAATCATTTATTTTAACATGATTATTTTTGTTTACAAGAATACAATTAAAAGTTTCGAAGACACGTCATGTATATGTGTTTTGAAAAAATAAATGTTATAACCAAATCTTTTGACCTCCTGAACATTTTACTGTTATGTTTTTAGCACAAATGAACAGTTTCTAAGATATGTATATTTTAATGCCATGGTAACAGTTCATTCAAATTAGTAAAAATAGAGGGGAATTGAGGTAGATCTTTGGATTTTTGATAGGCCTTCTTTGTGATATGTTAAATAACACCTTAAAAGTTACTACTCAAAAGTGGTGAACCAGAGAAGCTGATGAGGGTAAGCCATGCCCCCAGATGATTTTTACTGTTTTTTCAGAAACTATTAGGTTTATCAAAATGGAGCCAGTTAGGTAAAATAGGATTTTATTTAACTTTCATACCAAAAAGCTAAGAAATCTTTGTGCATGTTGTCTTGTTTCTGTGTAATCGAAAAACGATCATATGTCACACAGACAAATAATTTGTATCGGTACATATTATACGAGAAGCTTCGAGCATAACCTTGTGTGATTTGATATTCATCATGAAATAGCTATGGAAATCTCGTTGAGCATCGAACGAAACTGGTTCAGTCTTCTTCTATCTCAGCATCTCCAGCAAAATCTACGAGGCGATACTATCATTATTATTGGGGCTAGTCATATGGTAATTCTCGTATTGGCAAGATACATTTTAGGGGTATACCCTGTACTAATCAATCTTTTTAGTGAACCTAAAACGTACAGGGTACTTCAGGGTTTTTGGATATTTCTTACTTCGTTCTTTATATTGATATTCGTATCGAGTAATTTTTTTTTGAGTGGTTTTTGTTTTGGAATTCTAAGTTCACGACTTAATTCCACGCCTGCTTTAAAATGTAGCTAGATATTTAACATTAAATGGGACTTCACCCATTTTACATGTAGGATATCTCGAGCAGATGATGCCAATTCCTGAGGGTCAATGCCTTTGATCAAAATAGGCCATTAAGTACAACATATCTATGTTCAAAAATGAAATGTTACAAATCTATAGACCTTCAAAATAAAAATGTCAAAAATGCAATTTAGATAAAATTTTGTGTTCAAGGACAGTTGTTATTAGAACATACATTAGTGTTATTTTGTGCTTGTGGTAGCTGTAGCGTACCCGCTACCGCTAGATACTGAATTCTGTGCTAGTGATATGTTTAATGAATACACCACTGAATGCAAAATTTAATTCTTCACAAAACAGGTATACTTGACCCAAGTCGAATAGTGACAAGTCAAATAATGCTCTATAAAATGCAAAAAGAAAATAAAGGTAAAACGTCATGCAGCATGACGTACAAACGAAGTAAGAAAGATTTCAAAACAAGGTGAAATGCCCTATACATTTTGGTTTCTATAAAATAATTGTCCAGTACAGGGTATTCTCCTAAAGATATTCTTTTTACTGCAAAATTATCATAATACTACAACCAACAATAACAACAACATCGCTTCATGAATTTTGCAGAAGTGATGCTAAGGTTGCACTGCGAACTCAACATTTTTTTTTCTTAGCTAAGTACTTGATGACGAATACAAGATCGCAATAAGTTATGTTCTAAAGTTGCTCCGTCAAATGTATTGGTAGAAATTGTTGGTCTACATACAGGGTGTTTTACTCAACTTTCGTATAAATTTCATGTGTGATAGTATTCATCAATAGGAACAAAAAACTCTTTTTGTTTTTACGCAAATCGACAAAAATTTGCTAAAAATGTCAACTTTTGGGAACTGCTGGAAATTATAGTCAAAACAAACTGCGACATCACCTAGCAGCAGCTGCGTCAATGTATCAGATAGGCACATCCAGCTCCAAGTGTGATTCTTAGACCAGTGACCTGCTACCCACTTTTCAAAAACCATTTTTTTTTCGGTTATTATGAAAGATAGACACTAATGATTTTCAGAGTTTTTGTTGCATTTTATGTGTACTACCACCTATTCAGAGGATACGAATCTTAAGTGAAACATCCTGTATGATATATATTCATGCGCCAATTAAATAAGCTTTATTTTATCTAACCCACTTAACAACCAGTCCATAAACCTAACAGTTTTTGAAAATAAAACGACAAAATCCATCTGGGGGCGTGGTTTAATATTGATATTTTACAAAGTTCAGGATATTATCTACTCGTAAACATGAACAAATCAAGCATAAAGTCATCTCCAAGTTTAGCTGACCAAAATACACTACATTTGATTAGTTTAACCTAGATTAAAAAAATAGCAGTTTCTATTTTTACTGTGCGTTTGTACAGTTACAAGAAAATTATGGAATGTTCGATCCCTACTTTGTGTTTAATGAATTTGAAAGTACAAAACAGTATACACTATATGGTGGTTAAGTGCCTTTAACAGCTACGTCGAAAGGTAACGAAGAAATCCCGTTATATTGCACTTGTACTAATTTAAAGATCAATTTTTATTGTATTCTGAAATAGCTATTTGTGAATTGGAATGTTCTGCTGGCTTTGCTGAATCTTTGGCTGGTTTTACAATTGATTAAAGTTAGTACAGGGCTCTTAATGTTAATGTTCGTTACAATGATAAGAACTTAACCTATAGAAATGAACTAATAAACGTGAGAATCGAATGAGATAATTGAAAACGCTTAAAACTAAGACAGCGGATTCTTAATTTTAGGGCTCGTTACAAAATGTAAATAACTAAAAACTACAAAACTTAACCTAAGAGGAACGTATGATGATTCTGTTGGACTTGTAGGTTGTTGGCTGGATCATAATCGTATATGCAACATAAAAGGAAAATGGTAAATATATGTACACAAATATATCTAACAGGTAACAAAAAGTAATTGCGAACGTTCTATACGTAAACGGCACAAAAAAAAGATAAGAAGGATTTGTAATGGGCTGCATCCGAGCTTATCTGCTATGTATTCCCTGTGTTCCCGATCACACGAAGTAACGAATTTTTGGTACGACCGTTTATTGAAGTTCACAACAACCGATTTGTAATTATATGTTTTGCGACACACTGTTGTGTGGGTTTCTTGTAGGGTTCTGAAATTTTTTCTGGAATAAATAGGTTTAGCTCAGGTTTAAATCGACAATCTATGCCAACGAAACGGCATAATTCTTGTTGCATTCTAAGGATTGGAAAGTAATGAATAGCTTCTCCTTTTGAAATTTGCGGCGTAACTCCATCACTGCTCACTGTGTGGTCGAGACAAGTTAGTTCTTTGGCTTCAAAGATTGTTTTTTTTAATTTGATAGTAAACCGTAATGATATAGGCGTTGAAATACTTTCTTTAAATGCTGTAGATAGTCTGCTTTGATGGCAGAAAAATTTAGAACAAAAAAAACTTTATACAACCGTGACTTCAGATAGATTATGACTTCAGCGATGGAACTGCTCCATGTACTGGTAGTGGTGGTGCTGAGAGAGTATTGATCCTCTACTGGAATTATGCTAATTGATTTCTCGACATCTGCTTCATAAATAGGATCCTAGTATCTTGAATGGTATGCTTGCAAGGGTAAGTTTCTTGACAGATTGTTGCGTGTTCAATTAAAGTCGGCGGTCACCACATGTAATATCTTCTGTGTTTGTTTGTTTGAAAGACTGTTTGTGGTTAATGAATGCTGTATTCTTTTACTGTTAAGATGAGAGAATGAATGCTTGAACTATTTGGTTTCTAAATTATTTTCTGACTCCTTGTTTATATTCGTTGCATTGGATACTACACTCACACATACATATTTATCACTGGATCACAGTACTCATTCATACATATCGCCGACGTTAATGCATACTAGCGGAACTATTTTCTAGCAATTTTCCAGGAACGCGGTTTAAATGCTTATAAAAACTTTGTTACAGATGGCATGATAAATTCTTTGAAATCGCAACTAGCAACATTGCTAGTTACAACATTTCAAACAATTAAGTACATATGCAAAAACGGCGACGATATGTACTATATACCACCAATAAATAACAACGTCGTAGACCATTCAGGGTAAAAATCGTAAGGTGTTCTTTATCAAAAATTAAAATGGGCGAACTAAGTTGAGCATCATTTGTGACTTTTTTGCTAAAACACTGAAGGAAAACTTTCTCGTCTGTAATTTGTAAGATTACTTAATGGAACTTTTAATGGAAACAGGGCACTCAAAAGGTTCGGAGGGGCAGTGTATGTTGCAACTCCCAATTGAATTCCATGAACATTTGTATGGGGTAGATGCAGTAGCAGCACTTCACTATAGCAACAAGAAACGGCCACCTCATAGAACAAAAGATAAATGGAATAAATTCTGTGGGACGTTCTTTAACAAAAATGAAACAGGGTGGACTAATATGATTTGCGCCTGGTATATTTAGAACTACATATATTTCAAATGTAATCAGAAAATCTCTGGTGTACAATTCGTCACTAAGAATATAATACACATTCCAATTCACAAATAGCTATTTCAGAATACAATAAAATCTAAAAATCTTTAACTTAGTACAAGTGCAATATAACGGAATTGAGCAAGGTTTGAAAAAACTTCTTCTCTTCTTCGTTACTTTCGACGTTTCTGTTAAAGGCACTTAACCACCATATGGTGTATACTGTTTTGTACCTTCAAATTCATTAAACAGAAAGTAGGGATCGAACATTCCATAATTTACTTGTAACTGTACAAACGCACAGTAAAAATAGAAACTGCTATTTTTTTAAATCTAGATTAAACTCATCAAATGTAGTGTATTTTGGTCAGCTAAACTTGAAAATGACTTCATGCTTGATTTGTTCATGTTTACGAGTAGATAATATCCTGAACTTTGTAAAATATCAATATTAAACCACGCCCCCAGATGGATTTTGTCGTTTTATTTTCAAAAACTGTTAGGTTTATGGACTGGTTGTTAAGTGGGTTAGATAAAATAAAGCTTATTTAATTGGCGCATGAATATATATCATACAGGATGTTTCACTTAAGATTCGTATCCTCTGAATAGGTGGTAGTACACATAAAATGCAATAAAAAAAGCTGAAAATCATTAGTGTCTATCTTTCATAATAACCGAAAAAAGAATGGTTTTTGAAGAGTGGGTAGCAGGTCACTGGTCTAAGAATCACACTTGGAGCTGGATGTGCCTATCTGATACATTGACGCAGCTGCTGCTAGGTGATGTCGCAGTTTGTTTTGACTATAATTTCCAACAGTTCCCAAAAGTTGACATTTCTAGCAAATTTTTGTCGATTTGCGTAAAAACAAAAAGAGTTTTTTGTTCCTATTGATGAATACTATCACTCATGCAATTTATATGAGAGTTGATTAAAACACCCTCTATGTAGACCAACAATTTCTACCAATACATTTGACGGCGCAACTTTAGAACATAACTTATTGCGATCTTGTATTCGTCATCAAGTACTTAGCTAAGAAAAAAAATGTTGAGTTCGCAGTGCAATCTTAGCATCACTTCTGCAAAATTCATGAAGCGATGTTGTTGTTATTGTTGGTTGTAGTATTGTGATAATTTTGCAGTAAAAAGAATATCTTTAGGAGAATACCCTGTACTGGACAATTATTTCATAGAAACCCAAATGTATAGGGCATTTCACCTTGTTTTGAAATCTTTCTTACTTCGTTTGTACGTCATACTGCATGACGTTTTACCTTTATTTTCTTTCTGCATTTTATAGAGCATTATTTGACTTATCACTATTCGACTTGGGTCAAGTATACCTGTTTTGTGAAGAATTAAATTTTGCATTCAATGGTGTATTCATTAAACATATCACTAGCACAGAATTCCGTATCTAGCGGTAGCGGGTACGCTACAGCTACCACAAGCATAAAATAACACTAATGTATGTTCTAATAACAACTGTCCTTGAACACAAAATTTGAGCAATAAATGTGATGATCACCGTTGCCTTGGATACTTTGTAGTATCACTCAATAATAACTGTAAATGCAAAAGTGAAAGAAAAATATGAAGAATATACAATACAACACAGAGACATGAGCAACTTCAATGAAATGCAATTTCAATTAGATCTAATGGATCAACCATGGAATCCGAACTGTACAAACACCAATCAACTAGCAGAAACATTAGTTAAAACCATAATGGACACACTAAACAGGCATGCTCCAACTGTTAAAAAAACCATTAAATGTCAATGGAGTTGTAAGCGTTGGTGGATCCCAGAAATAGCCTTGGAAATTGAAGAAAGGGACAGATTATATAAAAGAGCAATCTTTACACAAGAAGAAAGTGATATGAATAGGTATAGACAACAAAGAAATGGAATTTTTAGTTTGATCAGAAACCACAAGAGAAATTATTATCAAGAAAAATAGATGATATGAAAAACAACTCAACAGAAATGTGGAAAACTTCATGCAAATGAAAACAAATTGCAGAAAAATTCAATATTTACTTTATTAACAGCATACAACAAATTATTACATTAACAAATTTAACCCAAATTGAAACTGATTTATGCCACATTAATTTACATCAATGCAAGTTCGAAAAATTTTTACCAAAAGAGTTTTTGGAGTTAAAAAAATTATAAACAATTTACCTAATAAGAATAGTAGTGTCGATGGTATTACCGTAAAGATTAGCTTTCAATGTAATAGGACAGAGATTTTTGCATCTAATTCAAATGAGTCTAGAAAGTGGATCCTTCCCAGAAACCTTGAAGACATCCCATATTATCCCCATTGAGAAAATAACCAACACTAACAAATGTGAAGAATACAGACCGATCAACAGGGTGCCAACTTATGAAAAATTATTAGAGACCGTCGTAAATATCCAGTTTCGTGACTACATTGAAGTGAACAAACTGTTAACACCTTTTCAATCAGGGTTTCGAAAAAATAATTCATGTGAAAGTGCAATACAATCAGTTCTTTTGAAATGGAAAAATGCTATTTACAAGAAGAATGTGATAGGTGTAGTTTTTCTAGACTTTAGACGTGCTTTTGAGACTATTAATAGAGATCTATTATTATTGAAATTAAAAAGATATGGGTTCGGCCCAATAGTTATAAAATGGTTTAGTGAATATCTCAAAAACAGATTTCAAAAAACTAGATATTTAATAGTACATCTTCAGCTACCTACCTTTGGCATTCCACAAGGAACTGTATTAGGCCCTGATTTATTTGTACTATACATAAATGATATTGTTAATGTAATTAAAAAATGTAACATTCAATTATTTGCAAACGACACTTTAATATATTTTATAGGAGATGATGTTGAAAAAGTAATAAATATCATCAATCATGAATTAGTAAATGTATATAACTGGTTAGGTAAAAATAGTCTTTCTTCAAATGTAACTAAAACAAAATTCATGATAATAAAAAATAAGTTTAACGAAATTGATACATCTAGTCATGTGGGAATACAAATTAATAGTCAAGAAATAGAACAAGTTTATGAGTGGAACTACTTAGGAGTAATAATAGATTGTCACTTAAAATTTTCTAGTCATTCAAACTATGTTATGAGTAAAGTTGCAAAAAAAGTAAATTTCATGGGTAGAATAAGCCAAAATCTTAGCAAGTGGTCTAAATTATTACTATATAAAACAATAATACTTCCCCATTTTAATTATTGTGCTAGTATACTTTACCTCCTAAATAATACTGAAATTAACAATCTTAAAAAAAAACAAAATTGTGCGTTAAGAATAATATTAAAATGTAGTAGGTATACTAGCATAAGAAGAATGTTGCAAATTACATCTTTGTTAAGTGTTAAGCAAAATATATTTTGTAATACGATGATAATAATATTTAAAATAAAAAACCGAATATATCCAGAGCACATTTTAAATGAATTACTATTCGTAGAATCTTCGCTAATGTAAAAAACAGTACATCTTTAACATTATTTAAGAAACAGTGTAAAAAATATGTAATAAATGACATTAATATTTAAGAAATTATAATGTATTGTATGGAATTTATCTAGTTATATGCTATAAATAAAGTATATTATTATTATTAATAAATATTAAAACCTTCAATCTTTCAAAGCCAGAGAATTATTTATAAATGTGAAAAGAAAATGCATACGAGCTGATGTAATTCTTACGTCACTTTTCTCCATGAAATATTAAATGCGAGCTATTATAACCAAACGTTTATAAAACAAAGCTTAACATATGCGTCATGGCAATGTTGCCAGATCCAGGGCTTAGGAAGTCTGTAGAACATAGCGGGTTTGATAGCGTCTTGTATAAAAATATACGATATACACTTGAGAAAGGCGCGACGCCCCCTATAGTTCATTGTGATGAACTACGATTGTATAAAACTTTTTACAGACCCTACTTTTCCAAACCCAAATTGTATATTTTTTTATTGCAGTTTTAGATAAAGTTTATCATGTAGACCTCGAAAACATAAGAGAACGTTGCCAGACCCAAGCCCGGGTATGAGAGCGTCGAAAATGGTCCGACAAGTCGGTAGAATATAGCGAAACGGGTATGTATAAGCGGTTAAACAAATATATATATATATATATATATATATATATATATATATATATATATATATACAGTGAGAATTTTATTTCACTGAACATAGGACTATTGACATTCCCTATGTTCAGTTTTAAAAAAGCCAAGTCAATGCATTGCGAGCAATTAAAACATATCCAAGCAACCTATAAAACAATTGCTATTCGTAGTGTCATTAGAAAGTGTCAAAACTGTGTTTTTTTTTCAAAGTATTTGCCAAGACAGCTGCAGATCCTGACCTGACCTGAAGCTGTCTTTGGCATCAGTGAGGACTTTATGCCTTTATTATGATTAATTAATGAATATTCGTGTCGATAACTATTGTCAAGGATTACAATCATGTTGCAAACATTGTCGCTGGGTAGGCAACCAAACTTGCCGGTCTGCTGGTAGCTGGTGTTTTTTTTATTGTACATTCTTTTGACACAACTGAAATTATTTAGTTTTAGGTTAAGTATAATTACATCCAAATAACAAGTTTAAACAGAAACTTTTATTTAAATTACTTTAACAAATGTTCAAAGTGACCACCCTCCTGTTCCAAACAATATGCTAACCGATTGTAAAATCCTTGTACACTATTTCTAAAAAAATTTGGATTTATTTCGTTGCAGGCGGTAAGTATTCTATTCTTTAGCTCTTCTGTATGCTCTATTACCCTATTATTGTAGACTTTGGATTGGATATAACCCCAGAGAAAGAAATCGTTTGGTGATAAATCTGGGGACCGAGGTGGCCAAGCTATGGGGCCAAATCTTCCAATCCAGCGATCCTGGAATGTTTCGGTTAGGAAGCGTGTAATAGGGCCCGTGGAATGTGGTGGAGCGCCGTCCATTTGAAACCATGGGTTTTCAATATTTAAAACTTCTAGTCGTGGTATAATGTTTCTCCGCAGAAGTTCCAGAAATTTGGCAGCGTTTAGGGTGCCATCGATAAAACATGGACCAATAAGGGTACCGTCAACTATTCCAGTCCAAACATTAACACTCCTATTGTATTGAGTGTGTGTTAAATTTTGAACGTGCTTGTTTGTACGTGACCAATACCTGTAGGAATTAGCAAAGAAGGATAAGGAGAAAGGAGAGAAAAGTGTTAGATACAAACCGATAATTCTGTTTATTGACAGTGCCATCTAAACAAAACGACGACTCGTCTGTGAAAACTATTTTTTGTAGAATATCTTCATTTTCATTTAGTAAATTAAATACTGTTTCACAAAAATCTGTTCTTTTAATTTTGTCAATAGGAAAAAGCTGCTGGTGATTGGAAAATTTGTAGGGTTTGTATTTATACTTCTTGAAAGTTTTAAGCACAGAGTCTTTCGAAATGCCAAATTGCTGTGCTACTATCCGCGAGGGGGTAATGGGATTTTCTTCTGCATAACATAATATTTGTATTTCTCGTTCTTCTGTTAAAACGGGGCAAGCTTTTCTTCTTTTTTTATGTGAATTTATTACACAACCTTCACCATTAAATTTTTTAATTATGCTATGAATAGTTGCGACAGATGGTATCGGTCTTTCGGGATAACTTACGGAAAACAAATCGCGCACTTGTCTCATACTATTATTGGAATTGTACCAGTTTACAATGGCAATCTTTTCATCTTTTGAGTACATATTGCAAAGCACAAGTTGAAAAACTTTTTAAAAAAAACAATTTTGACTTTTTAATGACATTAATGGCAATTGTTTTATCAGAGGTTGCTTGGATATTATGTTGTAATTGCTTGTAATGCATTCCTATGCATTACCTCTGATAACACAATTGACAAAATTAAATGAACAGATTTTTGTGAAACAGTATTTAATTTACTAAATGAAAATGAAGATATTCTACAAAAAATAGTTTTCACAGACGAGTCATAGTTTTGTTTAGATGGCACTGTCAATAAACAGAATTATTGGTTTGTATCAAACACCTCGCTTCCCTTTCTCCTTATCCTTCTTTTCCAATTCCCACAAGTATTAGTCACGTACAAACAAGCATGTTCAAAATTTAACAGTCCTCTGGAACTTCTGCGGAGAAACATTATACCACGACTAGAAGTTTTAAATATTGAGAACCCATGGTTTCAAAAGGATGGCCCTCCATCACATTCCACGCGCCCTATTACACGCTTCCTAACCGAAACATTCCAGGATCGCTGGATTGGAAGATTTGGCCCCATAGTTTGGCCACCTCGGTTCCCAAATTTATCACCAAACGATTTCTTTCTCTGGGGTTATATCCAATCCAAAGTCTACAATAATAGGGTAATAGAGCATACAGAAGAGCTAAAGAATAGAATACTTACCGCCTGCAACGAAATAAATCCAAATTTTTTAAGAAATAGTGTACAAGGATTTTACAATCGGTTAGCATATTGTTTGGAACAGGAGGGTGGTCACTTTGAACATTTGTTAAAGTAATTTAAATAAAAGTTTCTGTTTAAACTTGCTATTTGGATGTAATTATACTTAACCTAAAACTAAATAATTTCAGTTGTGTCAAAAGAATGTACAATAAAAAAACACCAGCTACCAGCAGACCTGCAAGTTTGGTTGCCTACCCAGCGACAATGTTTGCGACATGATTGTAATCCTTGACAATAATTATCGACACGAATATTCATTAATTAATCATAATAAAGGCATAAAGTCCTCACTGATGCCAAAGACAGCTTCAGGTCAGGTCAGGATCTGCAGCTGTCTTGGCAAAAACTTTGAAAAAAAAACACAGTTTTGACACTTTCTAATGACACTACGAATAGCAATTGTTTTATAGGTTGCTTGGATATGTTTTAATTGCTCGCAATGCATTGACTTGGCTTTTTTAAAACTGAACATAGGGAATGTCAATAGTCCTATGTTCAGTGAAATAAAATTCTCACTGTATATATATATATATATATATATATATATATATATATATATATATATATATATATATATATATATATATATATATATATATATATATATATATATATATATATATATATATATATATATATATATATATATATATATATATATATATATATATATATATATATATATATATATATATATATATATATATATATTGGTTTAATCGACGTTGTCGGACCTGCTATATGGTAGGGTCGTTAGTAGACCCGCATTTTTTGATTTTTAAAATGTGTATATTTTACATAATATTGATCTATTTCTGATAAGCAATATTTAAGATCCTCGAGGGGTAAAAATATATGAAAAAAAAATATTGGTGATATTTGACAGTCGTTCTTGAACCCGATACATATTACAGTGTTTACAGACCCATTTGTATAATTTTAAGCAAGCGTACCTACCCTACCGAACCCAGCAACGTTGCCGAATGTATCAGAGATAAAATTACGATTGACGTAATGATTTCGGGATGCTAAGCACATAAGTGATCTTTATTTTTGTTGATTTGTTCGTAAATTCCATAAATAACCTTAAACGCTGAAAAATTAACGTTTTCAGTAAAACGATGTAACTCTGAAAATTATTATTAACGTGAGAAAATAGCATTGAGCCTCTTTTGTTCTAAAATACATAAGGTTTATGCAAATAATTGTTTTTTAATAATTTATTTTTAAATCATTTATTTTAACATGATTATTTTTGTTTACAAGAATATAATTAAAAGTTTCGAAGACACGTCATGCATATGTGTTTTGAAAAAGTAAATGTTATAGCCAAATCTTTTGATCTCCTGAACATTTTACTGTTATGTTTCTAGCACAAATGAACAGTTTCTAAGATATGTATATTTTAATGCCACGGTAACAGTTCAGTCAAATTAGTAAAAATAGAGGTGAATTGAGGTAGATCCTTGGATTTTTGATAGGCCTTCTTTGTGATATGTTAAATAACTCCTTAAAAGTTACTACTCAAAAGTGGTGAACCAGAGAAGCTGATGAGGGTAAGCCATGCCCCCAGATGATTTGGTGCGGTTTAATATTGATATTTTACAAAGTTCAGGATATTATCTACTCGTAAACATGAACAAATCAAGCATAAAGTCATTTTCAAGTTTAGCTGACCAAAATACACTACATTTGATTGGTTTAACCTAGATTAAAAAAATAGCAGTTTCTATTTTTACTGTGCGTTTGTACAGTTATAATAAAATTATGAAATGTTCGATCCCTACTTTCTGTTTAATGAATTTGAAGGTACAAAACAGTATACACTATATGGTGGTTAAGTGCCTTTAACAAAAACGTCGAAAGGTAACGAAGAAGAGAAGAAGTTTTTTCAAACCTTGCTCAATTCCGTTAGCATTTAAAGGAAGTATTTCAACACCTATATCATTACGGTTTACTATCAAATTAAAAAAAACAATCTTTGAAGCCAAAGAACTAACTTGTCTCGACCACACAGTGAACAGTGATGGAGTTACGCCGCAAATTTCAAAAGGAGAAGCTATTCATAACTTTCCAATCCTTAGAATGCAACAAGAATTATGCCATTTCGTTGGCATAGATTGTCGATTTAAACCTGAGCTAAACCTATTTATTCCAGAAAAAGTTTCAGAACCCTACAAGGAATCCACACAACAGTGTGTCGCAAAACGTATAATTACAAATCGGTTGTTGTGAACTTATATAAACGGTCTTACCAAAAATTCGTTACTTCGTGTGATCGGGAACACAGGGAATACATAGCAGATAAACTCGGATGCAGCCCATTACAAATCCTTCTTATCTTTTTTTGTGCCGTTTATGTATAGAACGTTCGCAATTACTTTTTGTTACCTGTTAGACATATTTGTGTACATACATTTACTATTTTCCTTTTATGTTGCATATACGATTATTATCCAACCAACAACCTACAAGTCCAACAGAATCCTCATACGTTCCTCTTAGGTTAAGTTTTGTAGTTTTTAGTTATTTACATTTTGCAACGAGTCCTAAAATTAAGAATCTGCTGTCTTAATTTTAACCGTTTTCAATTATCTCATTCGATTCTCACGTTATTCTTATTAGCTCATTTCTATAGGTTAAGTTCTTATCACTGTAACGAACATTAACATTAAGAGCCCTGTACTAACTTTAATCAATTGTAAAACCAGCCAAAGAAAAAAACGCGGTTTTTTACGTATCTATCAAGTTGCTTTACAATCACAACCGCATCTTATGCGTACATTCACTAGTTCTTTCCAATCCTGTCCTCAAGCAAACTGATGGAGACTTTTTCTGCTGGAAAAATTCTAAAAAACAAGGGAGCAATAAATGTGATGATCACCGTTGCCTTGGATACTTTGTAGTATCCAAGGAAACGAATGTAAACGAGGGATCAGAAAATAATTCAGAAACCAAATAGTTCAAGCATTCATTCTCTCATCTTAACAGTAAAAGAATAAAGCTTTAATTAACAACAAACAAACGTACAAAGAAGATATTACAGTACTTTTATACTAAAGAATTTAATCAAGTTTTGAAATTTATCGTTTGATTACTACGGAAAATGACATATGTACTTTTCCACCTTATTTGGAAACCATCCACTTTTCCCAGAAATTAACTCACCATGTTCCAAAAATAACCGATCACTCAATAATAAGTGTAAATGCAAAAGTGAAAGAAAAATATGAAGAATATACAATACAACACAGAGAAATGAGCAACTTCAATGAAATGCAATTTCAATTAGATCTAATGGATCAACCATGGAATCCGGACTGTACAAACACCAATCAACTAGCAGAAACATTAGTTAAAACCATAATGGACACACTAATCAGGCATACTCCAACTGTTAAAAAAACCATTAAACGTCAATGGAGTTGTAAGCGTTGGTGGACCACAGAAATAGCCTTAGAAATTGAAGAAAGGGACAGATTATATAAAAGAGCAATCGTTACACAAGAAGAAAGTGATATGAATTGGCATAGACAACAAAGAAATGGAATTGTTAGTTTGATCAGGAACCACAAGAGAAATTATTATCAAGAAAAAATAGATGATATGAAAAATAACTCAACAGAAATGTGTAAAACAGTTAAAGAATTAATTAAAGGAGGCCATAACAGACAAAAAAAGGAAGGTATTATTTTTGACAATGAGTTAGAAAAAAAGGAAATTCAAATTGCAGAAAAATTCAATATTTACTTTATTAACAGCATACAACAAATTATTACATTAACAAATTTAACCCAAATTGAAACTGATTTAAGCCACATTAATGTACATCAATGCAAGTTCGAGAAATTTTTACCAATAGAGTTTTTGGAGTTAAAAAAAATTATAAACAATTTACCTAATAAGAATAGTAGTGTCGATGGTATTACAGTAAAGATTCTTAAATTAGCTTTCAATGTAATAGGACAGAGATTTTTGCATCTAATTCAAATGAGTCTAGAAAGTGGATCCTTCCCAGAAACCTTGAAGACATCCCATATTATCCCCATTGAGAAGATAACCAACACTAACAAATGTGAAGAATACAGACAGATCAACATGGTGTCAACTTATGAAAAATTATTAGAGACCGTCGTAAATATCCAGTTTCGTGACTACATTGAAGTGAACAAACTGTTAACACCTTTTCAATCAGGGTTTCGGAAAAATAATTCATGTGAAAGTGCAATACAATCAGTTCTTTTGAAATGGAAAAATGCTATTTACAAGAAGAAGGTGATAGGTGTAGTTTTTCTAGACTTCAGACGTGCTTTTGAGACTATTAATAGAGATCTATTATTATTGAAATTAAAAAGATATGGGTTCGGCCCAATAGTTATAAAATGGTTTAGTGAATATCTCAAAAACAGATTTCAAAAAACTAGATACTTTAATGCTACATCTTCAGCTAAAAAAACTACCTTTGGCGTTCCACAAGGAACTGTATTAGGTCCTGATTTATTTGTACTATACATAAATGATATTGTTAATGTAATTAAAAAATGTAACATTCAATTATTTGCAGATGACACTTTAATATATTTTATAGCAGATGATGTTGAAAAAGTAATAAATATCATCAATGATGAATTAGTAAATGTATATAACTGGTTAGGTAAAAATAGTCTTTCTTCAAATGTAAATAAAACAAAATTCATGATAATAAAAAATAAGTTTAACGAAATTGATACATCTAGTCATGTGGGAATACAAATTAATAGTCAAAAAATAGAACAAGTTTATGAGTGGAAGTACTTAGGCGTAATAATAGATTGTCACTTAACATTTTCTAGTCATTCAAACTATGTTATCAGTAAAGTTTCAAAAATAGTAAATTTCATGGGTAGAATAAGCCAAAATCTTAGCAAGTGATCTAAATTATTACTATATAAAACAATAATACTTCCCCATTTTAATTATTGTGCTAGTATACTTTACCTCCTAAATAATACTGAAATTAACAATCTTCAAAAAAAACAAAATTGTGCGTTAAGAATAATACTAAAATGTAGTAGGTATACTAGCATAAGAAGAATGTAGCAAGTTACATCTTTGTTAAGTGTTAAGCAAAATATATTTTATAATACGATGATAATAATATTTAAAATAAAAAAAACCGAATATATCCAGAGCACATTTTAAATGAATTACTATTCGTAGAAGATGTTCATGATCATAATACAAGAAGTAGAAATAATTTTTATGTTCATACAGTAACAACAAATATAGGACAAAATGATCTGTTTCATAAAGGTTTAGTTGAATATAATTCACTTCCAGCTAATGTAAAAAACTGTACATCTAAGCTTCTTGAAAAAGTAATGAATAATCAATTACGAAATTTCTTAGATAATCACAAAGTTTTACCTTATAACCAGTCGGGATTTCGAGCTGGACATAGTTGTACGACAGCACTGTTAAAAATTACTGACGACATAATGATGGCTAGTGACCAAAATAAGATATCAGTATTGATTTTATTGGATTTTAGCAAAGCTTTCGACATGATCAATCATGAAGTTCTTTTATCAATTTTCAAATCAATTGGACTAGGCCATAATGCAATTGCTTTACTTAAAAGTTATCTAAGTGATCGCCAACAAATGGTGAGATTGAGCAGCGGTTTCTCGAAATTCCATCCTATTACATCTGGTGTGCCTCAAGGATCAATTCTTGGTCCTTTGTTTTTTACTTTATATGTACATTTGTTTCATAGATTTGTTAAATACTGCTCTATCCACATGTATACAGACGATACTCAACTATACTTTTCCTTTGATTATGATAAGTGGGAGCTGGCGTTGCAAAATATTTAAACCGACTTAAATACAATTTCTGATAAATCTTTACAGCACTCTTTATCAATCAATCCATCAAAATCAGTAGTTTTATTATTTGGAAATTCTGCAAAGTTAGAGCAGTTAAGACCTCATGTAAAACTAAAAATCAATAACATTATAATACCAATAAAAAACGAAGCAAGGAATTTGGGATTAGTTGTTGACAATACTCTTAGATTTACTACTCATATTACTAATAACATAAGACAAGCCTACTTAAATTTAAAATTTACCCACATAGGTGCTTTCTAACACCCAAGGTAAAAACCACGTTGTGTGAAGCCCTTGTTTTATCCAATTTTTCATATTGTAGTGAAGTTTACGGTACTTGTATGACTAAAGACTATGCTGACAGAATTCAGAGAGTACAGAACTCGTGTTTGAGACTGATATTTGGCATTAGAAAATATGATCACATATCTCATAAATTAGCTGATTGTTCATGGTTGAACATGAAAAACAGAAGGCTGTTACAGGCTGCATGTCTTTATCATAAAATTATTACTCAGAAAATTCCTATATACTTATACAAAAAAATATCGTTCCGAAATGATGTTCACCATTTAAATTTAAGGTTTAAAGGATGCATCACTCCACCTACTCATCATACAGCTCTATTTGAACGATCATTTACATTTAACGTTTATAAAATGTACAATGTTTTACCAGATTATATTAAAAGCTACTCCTTAAACTGCTTTAAACGACACGTACGTGAATATTTATATATTAAGCAAGTATCTGGTATTTAAATCTTTTTCTTAAATCTTTTTCATGTTGATATCATGATATCTCTTACCTAAACTATGTTTTAGTGGATGGCAGCTGCCTGCTTTACTCTATTTTATTTTAATTGTATATTTATAATTTTACACTTTTATACAGCTAAAAAATGCTGAAATGTATTGCACCTATTGCAGAATATTTTATTTAAATCTAAATTAATTATAAGTTTCTTTTTAGTATAGGCGTCAACATACCTAACAATGTATTAAAACTTTTATTTCAAGGTATGATGTAAGATCAGCAGTGCTGAATTATATCCTTGTGGTTTCCATTTCTTTACTTTATTTTATGCATTTGATACTGTGTTCTCTTTTATGATATAATGCTGTGAATGAACATGTTTTTTTTTATTTTGTTTCTCATATTTGTATCTTGGAATTTTTGTATTTTGAGAATTTTTGGAAATTCTTTATTTGGAAATAAACATTATTATTATCTTTAACCTTATTTAAGAAACGGTGTAAAAAATATGTAATAAATTACATTAATATTTAAGAAATTATAATGTATTATATGGAATTTATCTAGTTATATGCTATAAATAAAGTATATTATTATTATTAATAAATATTAAATCCTTCAATTTTTCAACGCCAGAGAATTATTTGCAAATGTGAAAAGAACTCGCATACGAGCTGATGTAATTCTTACGTCACTTTTCTCCATCAAATATTAAATGCAAGCTATTATAACCAAACGTTTATAAAACAAAGCTTAACATATGCGTCATGGCAATGTTGCCAGATCCATGGCTTAGGAAGTCTGTAGAACATAGCGGGTTTGATAGCGTCTTGTATAAAAATATACGATATACACTTGAGAAAGGAGCGACGCCCCCTATAGTTCATTGTGATGAACTACGGTTGTATAAAACTTTTTACAGACCCTACTTTTCCACACCCAAATTGTATATTTTTTTATTGCAGTTTTAGGTAAGCATTATCCTGTAGACCTCGAAAACATAGGAGAACGTTGCCAGACCCAAGCCCGGGTCTGAGAGCGTCGAAAATGGTCCGACAAGTCGGTAGAATATAGCGAAACGGGTGTGTATAAGCGGTTTGACAAATATATATATATATATATATATATATATATATATATATATATATATACAGTGAGAATTTTATTTCACTGAACATAGGACTATTGACATTCCCTATGTTCAGTTTTAAAAAAGCCAAGTCAATGCATTGCGAGCAATTAAAACATATCCAAGCAACCTATAAAACAATTGCTATTCGTAGTGTCATTAGAAAGTGTCAAAACTGTGTTTTTTTTTTCAAAGTTTTTGCCAAGACAGCTGCAGATCCTGACCTGACCTGAAGCTGTCTTTGGCATCAGTGAGGACTTTATGCCTTTATTATGATTAATTAATGAATATTCGTGTCGATAATTATTGTCAAGGATTACAATCATGTTGCAAACATTGTCGCTGGGTAGGCAACCAAACTTGCAGGTCTGCTGGTAGCTGGTGTTTTTTTTATTGTACATTCTTTTGACACAACTGAAATTATTTAGTTTTAGGTTAAGTATAATTACATCCAAATAACAAGTTTAAACAGAAACTTTTATTTAAATTACTTTAACAAATGTTCAAAGTGACCACCCTCCTGTTCCAAACAATATGCTAACCGATTGTAAAATCCTTGTACACTATTTCTAAAAAAATTTGGATTTATTTCGTTGCAGGCGGTAAGTATTCTATTCTTTAGCTCTTCTGTATGCTCTATTACTCTATTATTGTAGACTTTGGATTGGATATAACCCCAGAGAAAGAAATCATTTGGTGATAAATCTGGGGACCGAGGTGGCCAAGCTATGGGGCCAAATCTTCCAATCCAGCGATCCTGGAATGTTTCGGTTAGGAAGCGTGTAATAGGGCCCGTGGAATGTGGTGGAGCGCCGTCCATTTGAAACCATGGGTTTTCAATATTTAAAACTTCTAGTCGTGGTATAATGTTTCTCCGCAGAAGTTCCAGAAATTTGGCAGCGTTTAGGGTGCCATCGATAAAAAATGGACCAATAAGGGTACCGTCAACTATTCCAGTCCAAACATTAACACTCCTATTGTATTGAGTGTGTGTTAAATTTTGAACGTGCTTGTTTGTACGTGACCAATACCTGTAGGAATTAGCAAAGAAGGATAAGGAGAAAGGAGAGAAAAGTGTTAGATACAAACCGATAATTCTGTTTATTGACAGTGCCATCTAAACAAAACGACGACTCGTCTGTGAAAACTATTTTTTGTAGAATATCTTCATTTTCATTTAGTAAATTAAATACTGTTTCACAAAAATCTGTTCTTTTAATTTTGTCAATAGGAAAAAGCTGCTGGTGATTGGAAAATTTGTAGGGTTTGTATTTATACTTCTTGAAAGTTTTAAGCACAGAGTCTTTCGAAATGCCAAATTGCTGTGCTACTATCCGCGAGGGGGTAATGGGATTTTCTTCTGCATAACATAATATTTGTATTTCTCGTTCTTCTGTTAAAACGGGGCAAGCTTTTCTTCTTTTTTTATGTGAATTTATTACACAACCTTCACCATTAAATTTTTTAATTATGCTATGAATAGTTGCGACAGATGGTATCGGTCTTTCGGGATAACTTACGGAAAACAAATCGCGCACTTGTCTCATACTATTATTGGAATTGTACCAGTTTACAATGGCAATCTTTTCATCTTTTGAGTACATATTGCAAAGCACAAGTTGAAAAACTTTTTAAAAAAACAGTTTTGACTTTTTAATGACATTAATGGCAATTGTTTTATCAGAGGTTGCTTGGATATTATGTTGTAATTGCTTGTAATGCATTCCTATGCATTACCTCTGATAACACAACTGACAAAATTAAATGAACAGATTTTTGTGAAACAGTATTTAATTTACTAAATGAAAATGAAGATATTCTACAAAAAATAGTTTTCACAGACGAGTCATAGTTTTGTTTAGATGGCACTGTCAATAAACAGAATTATTGGTTTGTATCAAACACCTCGCTTCCCTTTCTCCTTATCCTTCTTTTCCAATTCCCACAAGTATTAGTCACGTACAAACAAGCATGTTCAAAATTTAACAGTCCTCTGGAACTTCTGCGGAGAAACATTATACCACGACTAGAAGTTTTAAATATTGAGAACCCATGGTTTCAAAAGGATGGCCCTCCATCACATTCCACGCGCCGTATTACACGCTTCCTAACCGAAACATTCCAGGATCGCTGGATTGGAAGATTTGGCCCCATAGTTTGGCCACCTCGGTTCCCAAATTTATCACCAAACGATTTCTTTCTCTGGGGTTATATCCAATCCAAAGTCTACAATAATAGGGTAATAGAGCATACAGAAGAGCTAAAGAATAGAATACTTACCGCCTGCAACGAAATAAATCCAAATTTTTTAAGAAATAGTGTACAAGGATTTTACAATCGGTTAGCATATTGTTTGGAACAGGAGGGTGGTCACTTTGAACATTTGTTAAAGTAATTTAAATAAAAGTTTCTGTTTAAACTTGCTATTTGGATGTAATTATACTTAACCTAAAACTAAATAATTTCAGTTGTGTCAAAAGAATGTACAATAAAAAAAACACCAGCTACCAGCAGACCTGCAAGTTTGGTTGCCTACCCAGCGACAATGTTTGCGACATGATTGTAATCCTTGACAATAATTATCGACACGAATATTCATTAATTAATCATAATAAAGGCATAAAGTCCTCACTGATGCCAAAGACAGCTTCAGGTCAG
Organism: Agrypnus murinus; assembly: GCA_929113105.1. Classification (NCBI taxonomy): domain Eukaryota; kingdom Metazoa; phylum Arthropoda; class Insecta; order Coleoptera; family Elateridae; genus Agrypnus; species Agrypnus murinus. Next base: position 106,518,160 of record OV816026.1, on the reverse strand, counting down.
GTCAGGATCTGCAGCTGTCTTGGCAAAAACTTTGAAAAAAAAACACAGTTTTGACACTTTCTAATGACACTACGAATAGCAATTGTTTTATAGGTTGCTTGGATATGTTTTAATTGCTCGCAATGCATTGACTTGGCTTTTTTAAAACTGAACATAGGGAATGTCAATAGTCCTATGTTCAGTGAAATAAAATTCTCACTGTATATATATATATATTGCTGTGGATGGTAGTTTCAAAATTTTGGAAAATTTTGAAAATTTTGTGAAAACCTAAAATCTTTGTTAAATACTAACACTTTTGAAATATTTTTATCAACTTTTCCAGTTAAAAATAATTTTAAGTTATTTAATGGTGTCATTGATTTTGAAATCAATGTGTATACTTTTTAATAAGGTTAAACAATACATGTTTCATTATTTATTATCAAACAGTTTACTCACCGATTACTTAAGTGTACGTAACATCCAGTTGTTCGCAAGTTTTTGTTATGATGTAATTCAATTATGTATACTTTCAAATGAGTATATCGACGGGTTATGTGATTCTTTAAGGTTTAGATAATGTATATAGATCATTAGTATTGCGTAAAAGTATTGTGTAATTAATGTGTAATAGATGTGTCACTTTTATAAGAATATTAATCTGCTATTATGTATCATATGAGTGTACAGTTTGTATTAGTTCGTAAGGTGACGTCAAATTGTGTAACATAATTATGTAAATAGTCAATAGTATATAAGCTTAGAAAATAATAATTTTAGGACTTCCTGACATAAAGCGACGCAGTAAAGTCGTGTAAGAGAATATAGTAAATATGTAAAGGGAGGACTTACTGATAGAAAGCGACGGAGTAAAGTCGTGTAAGATAAAATAAGACTTACCAATATAAAGCGACAGAGTAAAGTCGTGGTTGAGAATATTATAAAATTTTAAATATAGACAAGTTAAGTTAGTTGGTGATTTGAATACGGCGAAAGTGTAAAAAGTATAAATTGTAAAAGTGTATATGATGATAAAGAACCACCTTTAAGATAAATTACTTGCTAAAGTTAAGCAAGATAATAAATCTACGTTAAAACCATAAACGGGTGTTTTATTTAATTAAACACAAAAACAACTATAAGTATTCTACGAAAAAGGGAAATTGTACCCGCAATTAATAAACAAAAGTGAGTTACCAAAATCAAGTGTGTGGATGATATATGGAAAATCCATCCAAAAGGAAGACAGTCAACCCTGAATTGGAAACCAGCCCTGGGTCAACATAAAGTGATCTACTCTGCCAATGGGTTGGGAAAGAAGACATCTATAGTTAAAGGAAAGAAGAAATATTATAAAAAGGTAGGAAGTTATTTCCGTCTATATTGGCATTTGCTGAAGAAAAGACTATCGTTTGTGAAGTGTAGTAAAGTGATTTGAACAATTTAGTAATAGTTAAAATTAATTAAGATTTCAATTATAAAAGTAATTTTAAAAATTTCAATTTGTATAATTTTAATACCACAAGAAACCACATTCACCCTGAGATGAGTCTTTATTAAATATAATTCTGTTAATTTAAGTTATTTAACTGGCGCCCAACTCTCTTACGTAAACTTGAGTTAGTCAAGAACTAACGTAACATTAATTTTATATAACCATTGCATTATTAAATCTATTAAAAGGTATTTTCAAATCATATTAGATATTATAAAAGAGGGAAGTTGAAAAGCATATCCAAAGTTCAGTCATTTTAAAAATCAATTTAATTATAAAGTAATTATCTACGATCGAACGGCAATTATTCAGTTTCAAAATATATTATAAAATTTTTTAAAGTAATTTATTATTTTTAATTAACCAATATTACTGCATTTATTTATGTCGCTGTCAACATTTGTTAATGTCGGGCAAAATACTATATTTTTTTAAATGAGATATCACTGCAATATATATATATATATATATATATATATATATATATATATATATATATATATATATATATATATATATATATATATATATATATATATATATATATATATATATATATATATATATATATTGCTGTGGATGGTAGTTTCAAAATTTTGGAAAATTTTGTAAAAATCTAAAATCTTTGCTAAATACTAACACTTTTGAAATATTTTTATCAACTTTTCCAGTTAAAAGTAAATTTAAGTTATTTAATGGTGTGTCATTGATTTTGAAATCAATGTGTATACTTTTTAATAAGGTTAAATAATACATGTTTCTTTATTTATTATCAAACAGCTTACTCACCGATTACTTAAGTATACGTAACATCCAGTTGTTCGCAAGTTATTGTTATGATGTAATTCAATTATGTATAATTTCAAATGAGTATATCGACGGGTTATGTGATTCTTTAAGGTTTTTTGTTAATGTAAATAGATCGTTGTTATTGCGTAAAAGTATTGTGTAATTAATCTGTAATAGATGTGTCACTTTTATAAAGAATATTAATCTGCTATTTTGTATTATATGAGTGTACAGTTTGTATTAGTTCGTAAGGTGACGTCAGATTTAGGTAACGCGATTATGTAAATAGCAAATAGTATATAAGCTTAGAAAATCATAGTTTTAAGGCACTTCACTAAATAAAGCGACGAAGTAAAGTCGTATTAAAGACTATAGTAAAATGTAAATAGACTTCCTGACATAAAGCGACGCAGTAAAGTCGTGTAAGAGAATATAGTAAAAATCATAATTTCTGACACTTACCAATATAAAGCGACAGAGTAAAGTCGTGGTGGAGAATATTATAAAATTTTAAATAGTTTAGTCTTAATATAGACAAGTTAAGTTAGTTGGTGATTTGAATACGGCGAAAGTGTAAAAAGTATAAATTGTAAAAGTGTATATGATGATAAAGAACCACCTTTAAGATAAATTACTTGCTAAAGTTAAGCAAGATAATAAATCTACGTTAAAACCATAAACGGGTGTTTTATTTAATTAAACACAAAAAACAACTATAAGTATCCTACGAAAAAGGAAAATTGTACCCGCAATTAATAAACAAAAGTGAGTTACCAAAATCAAGTTTTGGAGGATATTATATGGGAAATCCATGCAAAAGGAAGAAAGTCAACCGGAACTGGAGACCAGCCCTGGGTCAACATAAAGTGATCTACTCTGCCAATGGTTTGGGAAAGAGGACATCTATAGTAAAAGGAAAGAAGAAATATTATAAAAAGGTAGGAAGTTATTTCCTTTTTGTATTGGCATTTGCTGAAGAAGAGACTATTGTCTGTGAAGTGTAGTAAAAGTGATTTGAACAATTTAGTAATAGTTAAAAATTAATTAAGTTTTCAATTTTAAAAGTGATTTTAAATTTCAATTTGTATATTTGTTTAATACCACAAGAATCCACATTCACCCTGAGATGAGTCTTTATTAAATATAATTCTGTTAATTTAAGTTATTAACTGGCGCCCAACTCTCTTACGTAAACTTGAGTTAGTCAAGAACTAACGTAACATTAAATTTATATAACCATTGCATTATTAAATCTATTAAAAGGTATTTTCAAATCATATTATAATTTATAAAATAGGGAAGTTGAAAAGCATTTCCAAAGTTCAGTCATTTTTTTATAGAATATTATCTACGATCAAACGGCAATTATTCACAATTTTAAATTATATTATAAAATTTTTTAAAGTAATTTATTATTTTTAATTAACCAATATTACTGCATTTATTTATGTCGCGGTCAACGCGGGGCATTTGTTAATGTGGGGCGAAATACTATATTTTTCTAAATGCAATATCACTGCAATATATATAAATATATATATATATATATATATATATATATATATATATATATATATATATATATATATATATATATACATATATATACATCAGTCTAACAAATGGACGTCCTTTCATATCTAAGTAATTGGACGTCCACCACAACTAATAACGTTAGAGAAGATTTAGTTCGTGTATATACACTATCTCACATACTAGTGTTACGTGTGCGAGTTAGATTTTGAATAAAATCAAAAACAAAGAAGTTAATATACACCGCCATTCGACGTCCGCACATAATACAGTCTTACAACGTACACTGTATATCCATATAAGTATTTCCGACTAAAGGACGTCCCAGAGATATACACTAATGTGGAATTCGGTATTTTGACGTCCTGCAACGTTGTCGCTGTAAAAGGAACATCTGGCTCTTTCTTACTCTGTTGTATCTATATATATATATATATATATATATATATATATATATATATATATATATATATATATATATATATATATATATATATGTATTGCGGTGACTTCGCATAAAAAGAAATATTTTGATTTTCTTTTGCCCCACCTCGGCTAGCAAATAAAAATATAAGCGTTGAATTCGGCTAATTAAAAATAAAATATTGTTTTTATATTCACTTATTACATGCTTACAAATAACGAATAATTACTGTTAGATCGTAGAAAAATTGTTTTATAAATAAATTAATTTAAAAAAAAACTGTGTACTTTGGAAATGCGTTTCAACTTTCTTTATTTAAATTCTTATATGAATCAAAATTACTTTTTAATAGTTTTAAATAATGCACTAGTTACATAACAATGTTACGTGAATTCTGACTAAATCAAGTTTACGTAATAGAGTTGGGCGCCAGTTAAATAACAGAATTAAATTTTATAAAAATAACTCATCTCAGGGTGAATGTGGATTCCTGTAAGTTTTAAAAATATACAAATTGAAATTGAAATCACTTTTTAAAATTGAAATCTAAATTAAGTTTAACTATTATTAAATTGTTCAATCCACTTAATTGCACTTCACAAATTGTCTTTTCTTTCACAAGATACCAATACAGAAGGAATATTTCCTACCTTTTATATAGCGATGCTTCTTCCTTTTTCTAGAGATGTCCTCTTTCCAAAACCAATTGGCAGAGCAAGTCACTTATGTTGTCTCAGTGCCGATTTCCAATTCCGGTTGACTTCCTTCCTTTTGCATGACTTTCCCACATAACACCATCCACACTCTTGGTTTTGGTAACTCACTTTTGTTTTATTTTAATAACGGGTACTATATCCCTTTTTCGAAGAACTTGTATTTGCTTTTTGTGTTTAATTAAATAAAACACCGATTGATGGTTTTAATCGAAGATTTATTATCTTGCTTACTTAGCAAGTAAATTAACTTTAAAAGGCTCTCTATAAACGTATACACTTCTACAATCCATAACCTTTTCAATACTTTCGCTGTATTCCATTCACCAACCAACTTAACTATCTATTTACATTTGTACTATGTTATTTACATGACCTTACTCTTTCGCTTTATCTCAGGAACTGTCTTTACTCTTTCGTCGTTTAACAGTAAGTGTCTAATTACATTAATACTATATTTCTTACACGACTTTACTCCGTCGCTTTCTATCAGTAAGTCCTTACATATTTACTATTGTATTAAACACGACTTTACTACGTCGCTTTATTTTACTGACTCTCTTAAAATTATAATTTTCTAAGCTTATATACTATTTCTTATTTACATAATTATATTACACAATTTGACGTCACCTTACGAACTAATACAAACTGTACACTCATATAATACATAATAGCAGATTAATATTCTTTATAAAAATGACACATCTATTACAGGTTATTATACAGTACTTTTACGCAATAATAACGAACTATTTACAAAAACAAAACCTTAAAGAATCACATAACCCGTCGATATACTCATTTGAAATTATACATAATTGAATTACATCACAACAATAACTTGCGCACACTGGATGTTACGTATACTTAAGTAATCGGTGAGTAAGCTGTTTGATAATAAATAGAAACATGTATTATTTAACCTTATTAAAAAGTATACACATTGATTTCAAAATCAATGACACTCCATTAAATAACTTAAATTTATTTTTAACAGGAAAAGTTGATAAAAATATTTCAAAAGTGTTAAATTTAACAACGATTTTAGAATTTTCCAAAATTTTCCAAAATTTCCAAAATTTTGACACTAAAATCCACAGCATTTATCCCCTCCTGTTTGAAATAAAATTGTAAATGCAATTTTACTTTTAAACACAACAAATGTTAAAATACATTTATTTTTAAACACCAATTCATATTTTTGTATTTTTATATTTTATCCCCAATAAATTTCCTTAGTCTAATCTATCATAACAAGCTATCTACAAAATTTACAATAATAATTACATCTTATCAATCCTCGTCCCAATCCTATTCATCTAATTATTTCAGAATCTTATTTCTTCATATCATCAAGTTTTCATATTCATTTTCATTAATGAATGTCCTCTTAACTAATGTACTAATCTTTTCCTCATCAATATCAATAGTTCATCATAATTTTCAATATTATTCATTTCTAAAAATACTTCTAACCCTCTAACTTCTTCTAACCACAATTCTATTTTATTTTCATTTTTAATAAACATACTAATCATAATCAAATTCACCTTCATTTACTTCTTAATCTTTTATCTTCTCATTATCCAATTATCTTTAATTAATCTAAAAATCATTATTCAATAAACTTTTATATCCTATCATTATTTTCATCTTTATTCATCATTTCATCATATAATTATCATAATTTAAACCCCATTTTCCCCTATTTTAATAAATATTTCAATTATCTTTCTTCAATTATATTCAAACTATTCCCTTTTTTATTCTTAATAACAAATACATAAACATAAGACCTAATCGGGTATAGACTTCCAGAAGCCTGTTTATTAAATAAAGTCAAATCGTTACATAAAGTCTAAATCAGTTTAATTTATCATACTTTTGGGTTCATTGTCACTATCGGTTATATAATTCTAATTTAATATAATTATCCTAAAAAGATCTGTATTTCTTTCGTCTGCTTTTAAAATTTAATAGATGGAAATTACTAAATGGTAATATTTGTCTTTTAGAAAATTTCTCTATAATTTTAATCTTTTCCCTACTGCCTGTAACAAACTTTCTATTTTTCCCTTCTGTCTTGAAATTACACAATATAATTTTATTCCTGTCTTTCTTTAGCTTGCCTTTTAATTTCACTTTTTTATTCCTAATTAGTTTACCTATAATAACCTCTTTATCATTTCTTCTACTATAATCTACCTTGACAAAACTTCCCTTCTTTAAAATTTCACCTTCATTACTATTACAATTTACATCTACTATTTCTAACTCATCTTCTATAGTTTTATCATCAGTATTCCCTACATCTACTTTTCCTAATTCTGTTGAATGTACTTCATCGTTATTAATTTGTTTAACTTCCTGATCTTTCTTATATTCTTTGCTAAATTCTAATTTGCTAATTATTGCCTCTTTTAGATTTATTATACTGCTTGTTATTTCATCCATTTTTATATTATATTTTGATATCTCTTCCGATTGTTTGTCAAATTTAGTATTCACATCTTCTTTCATTTCTTTCATGTCTTCAGACTGTTTGTCAAATTTAGTATTCACCTCTTCTTTCATTTCTTTCATGTCTTCAGACAGTTTGTTAAATTTACTATTCATGTCTTCAGACTGTTTGTTAAATTTACTATTCATGTCTTCAGACTGTTTGTCAATTTTTTCTGTTTGGTTTATTATAAGTTGCATAAGTTGCGCAAGTGTAGGTTCTACTGTTTTTCCTTCTTCACCGTTCCCCTCCATTACTGAAATGGTTAAAGCTTTCTGCTTCTCAGACACTACTAATTCTTTATCTGTATACTTCTTTTTTAATACTAAATTACTTTCCGCGGCAGAATAAATATTTTTAACCGACGTCATACTTAATCACTAAACAAAATTTACTCTAATAATATTTAAATATGCTAGTAAGGCCCTAATATAATTGCAAAAATTCTAATCTAAGCCTAATAAGCTAATAAAAGCCAAATAACCTATCAAAGCCTATTAATAATCAAATGCCAAATCATTTATTATAACCTACAAAAGCCTATTAATATTCAAAAGCCCCACGTTGACAGCGACAAATTTATATGCGGTGACTTCGCATAAAAAGAAATATTTTGATTTTCTTTTGCCCCACCTCGGCTAGCAACTAAAAATATAAGCGTTGAATTCGGCTAATTAAAAATAAAATATTGTTTTTATATTCACTTATTACATGCTTACAAATAACGAATAATTACTGTTAGATCGTAGAAAAATTGTTTTATAAATAAGTTAATTTAAAAAAAACTGTGTACTTTGGAAATGCGTTTCAACTTTCTTTATTTAAATTCTTATATGAATCAAAATTACTTTTTAATAGTTTTAAATAATGCACTAGTTACATAACAATTTTACGTGAATTCTGACTAAATCAAGTTTACGTAATAGAGTTGGGCGCCAGTTAAATAACAGAATTAAATTTTATAAAAATAACTCATCTCAGGGTGAATGTGGATTCCTGTAAGTTTTAAAAATATACAAATTGAAATTGAAATCACTTTTTAAAATTGAAATCTAAATTAAGTTTAACTATTATTAAATTGTTCAATCCACTTAATTGCACTTCACAAATTGTCTTTTCTTTCACAAGATACCAATACAGAAGGAATATTTCCTACCTTTTATATAGCGATGCTTCTTCCTTTTTCTAGAGATGTCCTCTTTCCAAAACCAATTGGCAGAGCAAGTCACTTATGTTGTCTCAGTGCCGATTTCCAATTCCGGTTGACTTCCTTCCTTTTGCATGACTTTCCCACATAACACCATCCACACTCTTGGTTTTGGTAACTCACTTTTGTTTTATTTTAATAACGGGTACTATATCCCTTTTTCGAAGAACTTGTATTTGCTTTTTGTGTTTAATTAAATAAAACACCGATTGATGGTTTTAATCGAAGATTTATTATCTTGCTTACTTAGCAAGTAAATTAACTTTAAAAGGCTCTCTATAAACGTATACACTTCTACAATCCATAACCTTTTCAATACTTTCGCTGTATTCCATTCACCAACCAACTTAACTATCTATTTACATTTGTACTATGTTATTTACATGACCTTACTCTTTCGCTTTATCTCAGGAACTGTCTTTACTCTTTCGTCGTTTAACAGTAAGTGTCTAATTACATTAATACTATATTTCTTACACGACTTTACTCCGTCGCTTTCTATCAGTAAGTCCTTACATATTTACTATTGTATTAAACACGACTTTACTACGTCGCTTTATTTTACTGACTCTCTTAAAATTATAATTTTCTAAGCTTATATACTATTTCTTATTTACATAATTATATTACACAATTTGACGTCACCTTACGAACTAATACAAACTGTACACTCATATAATACATAATAGCAGATTAATATTCTTTATAAAAATGACACATCTATTACAGATTAATTACACATCTATTATTATACAGTACTTTTACGCAATAATAACGAACTATTTACAAAAACAAAACCTTAAAGAATCACATAACCCGTCGATATACTCATTTGAAATTATACATAATTGAATTACATCACAACAATAACTTGCGCACACTGAATGTTACGTATACTTAAGTAATCGGTGAGTAAGCTGTTTGATAATAAATAGAAACATGTATTATTTAACCTTATTAAAAAGTATACACATTGATTTCAAAATCAATGACACACCATTAAATAACTTAAATTTACTTTTAACTGGAAAAGTTGATAAAAATATTTCAAAAGTGTTAGTATTTAACAACGATTTTAGAATTTTCCAAAATTTTCCAAAATTTCCAAAATTTTGACACTAAAATCCACAGCAATATATATATTAGGGTGTATCGAAAAATTTTTTTTTCGCTGGCTTAGCAAAAAAATAATAGTTTTTGATGAAAAACAAGCCTTCATGATAATAATTCGTAATTTAAATAATGTTTAGGGGTGCCACCAGTGGCTCAAAAACACAATTTTTGACCGTTTTTGTGGTTAGCCTCTTCCAACTTCTACCAGTTCAATCAGATAAACACTGATTTTGGATATTTTGTGCCCAGACCACTACTCTATAATTCCACAATACAAACCACTTAATACTATTATTCCTTACTATGAAAAAAATCCCCTAAAAGTTACAATTTTTGCGATTTTCTGATATTCTTTAGCTAACTTTTGTTAATTCCATCACATAACAATGCGCGTTGGGGGTTTTGTGCTAAAACGAATACCCTATAATCCCACAATACAAAAAGCTTAATACTGTTACTCCCTAGTGAGAAAAAAATCCCCTAAAAGTCACTATCTTAGCGATTTTCTGATATTCTTTAGCTAAACTTCTGTTAATTCCATCACATAACAATGCGCGTTGGATATTTTGTGCTAAGACGAATACCCTATAATCCCACAATACAAAAAACTTAATACTGTTACTCCCTAGTGAGAAAAGAATCCCCTAAAAGTCACTATTTTAGCGATTTTCTGATATTCTTTAGCTAACTTCCGTTAATTCCATCACATAACGATGCGCGTTGGATATTTTGTGCTAAGACGAATACCCTATAATCCCACAATACAAAAAACTTAATACTGTTACTCCCTAGTGAGAAAAGAATCCCCTAAAAGTCACTATTTTAGCGATTTTCTGATATTCTTTAGCTAACTTCCGTTAATTCCATCACATAAGGATGCGCGTTGGATATTTTGTGCTAAGACGAATACCCTATAATCCCACAATACAAAAAACTTTATACTGTTACTCCCTAGTGAGAAAGAAATCACCTAAAAGTCACTATTTTAGCGATTTTCTGATATTTTTATATCTAACTTCTACCAATTCCAACAGATAACCATGTGCGTTGGAGATTTAGTACAAAGATCAATACTCTACTTTCCAAAATACAATTAACGTAATACAGTTATTTTAATTACAATAAACTTAATTATCTGGGAATACAATCCGAGCGCGGACTTAGATTCAACTAAAGGGGTCAAGTGTTGTATGGAATTCTATTAGTCAAAAAACACTTTGTAATAAAGATCCAATCTGGAAGCATCAAAAATATACTAATAGGACAATTGGAAACTACTTGTCCGTGTAGAAATAACAATATTTAGAACTGAAAGAAGGTCTAAAATCTTGTACTTCTTTCTTTAGTTTAGGTTTTTGTTACAACGCAAACGTAGTCTTTTGTTTTGAAGTCAAAATGGCGACTATTGCTCTACTTTCTCTCTCTAAAGGGACACTACCTTGCGTTAGAGTCACTACATCTAGTCACCTAAGTGCTGGCCGATCAGAGTACCGCAAAACGCCTACTTATTGGAACAAAAAAAGAGGAAATTGTTCGTTATTTTTACCTGCATAGAATTTATTCAAATCTACGTTTAGCTTAATAGGTTTTTTCTTATTCTGAAGGTTCAAACTTCTAACAAGTCAAATACGTAAAATGTAGTTTTAGTTTGCCCATTATTAAAGATTACCTGACTCTTCCCCAATATGACGGCGGTTTGCGGTATTCTGATCGACCAGTGCGGCCTAGGCGACTAGATATAGTGACTCTACCTGGCTTTATAACCCCTCTATTTTAAACAGTAGCGACATAGTGGAGAAAAACTGCCAAACTTTAATAAAGAAAAAAATACTACATGCCATGGTGTTCGGAAATTCAATAAAACATTGTTCAAAAATTACAATTACGGAAGTATATATCATATTAATATGGTCGGTTTTACAGAACATGAATGTGAAAATCGTGAATATTTTTGTGCATGATTATTGTTAAACCTAAGATTTGTTATAAGACGGAATGCCAAATTTGGTAACATTCAATGTCGCTAACATTGTTCTGATACTTTTGCTCAAGCGGTGAGATCAATCGTTGTCGCTACTATTTGAAAATAAAGGGAAGAAAATAAAATATACCTTTATAGCCCATTTATCTTCAAATAGTAGCGACAACGATTGATTTCGCGGCTGGAGCAAAAGCACCAGAACGATGTTGGCGACATTGATTGTAACCAGATTTGACATTCCGTCTTACAATAAACCTTACATTAAATAATAGTCATGCACAAAAATAGTCACAATTTAACTTGATTAATTTGATAATGCCCATTCATGTTATGTAAAAACGACCACATCAATATTATATATACCTCCGTAATTGTAATTTTTGAACAACTTTTTATTAAATTTTCGCAACACCATGCATGTAGTAATTTTTTCTTTATGATTGAGATTTGATTTGTACCAGGTTTGCTGCACGTTGTCGCTACTATTTGAAATAGAGGGACTATACCCTGCTTAAAGAAGTTACGCCATCTACAATATCTGCTATAAACCTTTATTATAACTTTGTAAGACCGAACTCATAGTGGGATCTGTTTTGCCGACATCTGATGATAATATTACGTAACGGCAGAAACTTGTTTGATGCGCTTGTTTTGAGTACGCAAAAATTCATAAAGTAGAACAGAGTTTTTATATTCAGTGGAACTTTGTGGAAAATATGCGTGGTATCTATGTGTCGTATAAGTCGTATAAAGTGTAACATACGTGTATGGCACAAGTAAACAAAATTAATTACTATAATAAAGACAAACGGCAGGAAAAGTTTTCACGATCGATTTTATGTTATGGTGTTGTAATTTAATAGATTAATATATTGAAAAGGTAAGTCGTTGTTAATCATATTGAATCATATTTATATGTGTTTTAGATATACAGCGCTATTAAATTAAATTGCAACATGTTTAATTTCTCTATGTTCTATTTGAAAATAATCAAGTCAAACCATTATGCGCACATAGGCAAACCAATTATAATGCACGCTCTTTTATACGGTTTACATATATTGCATGGTAAATAAACATCACTGTATATTGTACTTAATAAATTGTTCAGTACATTGAATTATGCATACAGTACATTATGAAATCATTGTGTAAGTGATATTCAAAAGATTAATTTTAACCTGCATACTGGGTTTGTCTGACTTGTGATGTTTCCAATAATCTAGGATTGTTATTTAGTAGACGTTAAAAATATTAACATAACACTTCGAAAAAATATTCACATAGTTACAAAAATGTTAAGCCACTTTAAAGCCCTTTTGATCTCATTTCTCAAAACCTAGGTATAATAAAAATCATGTTATCTTTTTCTAAAATTCGTAGAAAACCAGACCTCGCTAAGATTCCAAGTATTATAGAAGGACTGTTATGTTTTTTGTACGAAACTTGTTTTTGAGCGTTTTTTACTGGTGTACTATATGCTATTAATGTTAAGACTGATATTCTGTTTTGTTTTCATAAATCAATGGATGCCTATTTCTTATTTTAAACATACAAAATCTATTGTTTTAATTTATACGTTATTTTTTAGAACAATAATGGAAACGAGGTCACAAAGTGATATTAACAGCAAGCACATTTTTGTTCCTGTTGAAATTTCAGGAAATAATTTACCAAGCTATGCAGACGTTATAAAATATTATCTATACCTAAAGAAACTTCCGTCTCGGCTAAATGATTCTGCTATACGAAAGAATATTGCACGTAGATTGCAGGTAATTTGGGGAAAAGTTTCAATACCCACTATCTTAACAAAATCAATTATAAACAAAATAAAAATGTTTGATGAGAAATACAAAGAAATTATAAACCACCAAAAAAGACGTAAAAATTCTGCATTTTTGAAACAGAGAATTTGTGAATTTTTAAAAGATGCGGAAAAACTATTTGACATTGCTGCATGCAAATGTTTAAGAAGCGCAATTTGTAACTGCAACAACAAATCAAAAGTACCGAAAGAAGTCAAACCATTTTTAGAGGATCAGAGAACATGTCGAAATATGCTACTGTCCCAAGTTGCTCAAAGATCACGTAACACTTCGAGCCTGAATTCACCAACATCGACTATGGGCGATGGATCCTCAGAATCACAATATTCCAATATTTCCTACTTTAACCACGACACTTCATTTTCTCAGGTATTTAATAAAATGAAAAATGTTTATTTTAAACATTTTTTTATAGTTTTATACTACCAAGAATTGTTTATTAATCATAATAATATGTAATTTTCCATTGTAGCATTCACAATTCTCTGAGTTAGGACAAGAACAAATGAGATGTAAATTACCAAACTTAATAATGGCTATAAACAGAACTGGAGTATCTATAAGAAGCGCAGCAATTATTGCTAATGCTGTACTGCAAGATGTTGGTGTAATTACAGCAACAAATACGTCAATGGTAATAGACAAATCAAAAATTGTACGAGAGCAAAATCTTTATCACAAATCGTTAGAAAATAATGCACTTATTAACAGTAATTTGAAAGGACTCTATTTTGATGGAAGAAAAGATGCAACTTTTGTTAATGAAAAGAAAGGAGCTAAGTATTATCGGAAGGAGATACGGGAAGAACATGTAACATTACTGGAGGAACCTGAAGAGAGATATCTGGGCCACGTGACTCCTGCAACAAGCTCTGCCAGTAATTTGCAAAAATCTATGTATGATTTTCTTGTCCGCTCAGAAGTTGATACTTCAAAAATAGGTAATACTGATGTTTTTCGATTATGGAATCATTTATTCGGCACCACATTCGCTCAAAAATGCTTTAAAAGAACTAAAGTAAATGTTTAGTGTCTGTAAAATAGCAATACATTAAATTTCTTCTACCGTTTCTTCAGACCATGAATGTTAGGTTTGATTCTTACTTTCTCTTTTAAGTGCAGTCTCCGTGTCAGAGTCTCTTTGATTCTAATTTTTAATTTAGTATTTCTCTAATGCATAAATTAATAATCGTTCAATGATCTGCAAAACTTAATATAAAAAAATGTCTGTTTTTTAGCTGTCATCGGTTGCGATGGAACGCCAGTCAATACCGGAATAAACAACGGCGTTATTCGAAAAATGGAAGAAAAACTGGGGAAGTCATTGCAGTGGTTTATCTGCCAAATGCATAGCAATGAACTCATTTTGCGGCATTTGTTTGAGCATTATGATGGACGTAAAACCGGTCCTTTAGCTTTTTCGGGCCCAATTAGTAAAGCAATCATTAACTGTGAACAATTGCCAGGTGTACAATTTAATCCTGTTAAGACAGAAACTGATTTACCTGAAATCGACGCAAACAGTTTAAGCAAAGATCAACAATATTTATTAGAGATCAGCAGAGCAGTAATAACTGGTAAATGCCCAAACGCTTTATTAAATAAAAATCCGGGACCCATTTCTCATTCAAGATGGCTCACGACAGCTAACCGTATTTTGCGATTATATATAGGATCTTCAAAGCCCTGCAAGAAATTACAAAATATGGTTAATCTTATTATTAAAGTCTACGTTCCAGTGTGGTTCTCTATAAAAAAAGAACCTAAATGTTTTAGTGGTTCGCATCACTTATGGAAAACCATTTCTCTTTCTCGATGCCTTGAAGAAGATGTGAAAAAGGTTATTGATCCTGTGATACAAAGAAATGGGTATTTCGCACACCCAGAAAATTTATTATTAGCAATGATGGTTGATGATCGACTAGAAGTCCGAATTGATGCAATGCAGAAATTATTACAGTGCAGACAATCAAATAATCCTGAATTGCGTATTTTCCGAATACCGGAAATAAATTTTAATGCTCAAGACTACACGGATTTAATAGAATGGAATCAAATAGCGGAACCACCTTTAACTAAAGATATACCAGATGATTTAATAACTAAAATGATCATGAACAAAACATGTGATTTAAAGGAATACCTTAATTATCCATGTCATACGCAAGCGGTAGAAAGACATGTCAAAATGGTGACCGAAGCGTCAAAATCTGTTTGCGGTTATGAGGCAAGACATACTCGTATACTTAGTATACTTCAATCACGTGCTATTATGCCTGTTTTTGAAACAAAGAAAGACTACGTTTGCGTTGTAAAAAAACTAAATTAAAGAAAGAAGTGCAAGATTTTAGACGTTTGTTTGTGTTCTAAATATTGTTGTTACTACACGGACAAGTATTTTCCAATTGAATCGGTCAATGCAGAAACTGAATATGTCCACTTTTTGTGTAAATTGAGTTATACATGAATTCACCATAATTCAAGGGTGTCCGATCGAATGGTGCAAAAATATAACATGTCCTGCTTTTCTATAATGTAGAAAAGCGATGGTATAGTACAGAAACTGAAGAAACATAGGATGTGTTCAATCTCTGTAGCGGTATGTCTTATATATCTAGGATGCGCTGAAGTAAAAACAGCTTAGCTGATATCAAATGAAGCCATGGTCGCGTCGTTTTGACATATGCAAGTGATATTCTATATTGACTATGAAAAATTTCTAAGTCAACTAGTAACAGTGTTTACGAAGAAGAAAGTAAAACTGAACAACCTAGGAAACAGTTGAAGGTATTTCCCACTGACTCCACAACCTCTCCAAAACTGAAAGATTTATGAAGTACATTCAGAAAGAATTTGACGAATTTTACCAGCAATTTCATCCTAAAATGGCCTATGAAAGAGAAGAGAAGAGGAAGACAGCGCAGTGAAAGCAGACAATGTTTAAAAATATTTGTATTTGTATTTAGGATTTTCAGATTTCTTTTGTTAATATTAAGTTCAGTTGTTGTTTTGTCACAAACAGTGGCGGTCTTAGGCCTCTCGGCACCCTCGGGAAGAGTCGTTCAGAGCGCCCTTATTAACTTTAAAAAGTAACTGTTATTGAATGATTTTAATGATTTTACCAACTTCGGCGCCCCAAACAGCCTAGCGCTCTCGTGCTGCGCCCGATCTCGCACCCCCTCAAAGGTCGGCACTGGTCACAAAATACTTTCTTGCGTATTCTTTGCAATCAACGCAGAAACTGAACATGTCCACGTCTTATATGAATTTTTTTCTCTTAGAATACAAAACTTTAAGTAAATTGAATCATGTGATCTTAACTAATAGATACCCTTCTTTCATATCCCAAAAAGTCACGAAAGTCCATAAAAGCAACATTGAGTAATTCAGTTTTTCTTGTTTTTCTCAAAACAAGGTGGTTGGGACATATTCAGTTTCTGCTTTGACCAATTCAATTGTCCTATTAGTATATTTTTGATGCTTCCAGATTGGATCTTTATTACAAAGTGTTTTTTGACTAATAGAATTCCATACAACACTTGACCCCTTTAGTTGAATCTAAGTCCGCGCTCGGATTGTATTCCCAGATAATTAAGTTTATTGTAATTAAAATAACTGTATTACGTTAATTGTATTTTGGAAAGTAGAGTATTGATCTTTGTACTAAATCTCCAACGCACATGGTTATCTGTTGGAATTGGTAGAAGTTAGATATAAAAATATCAGAAAATCGCTAAAATAGTGACTTTTAGGTGATTTCTTTCTCACTAGGGAGTAACAGTATAAAGTTTTTTGTATTGTGGGATTATAGGGTATTCGTCTTAGCACAAAATATCCAACGCGCATCGTTATGTGATGGAATTAACGGAAGTTAGCTAAAGAATATCAGAAAATCGCTAAAATAGTGACTTTTAGGGGATTCTTTTCTCACTAGGGAGTAACAGTATTAAGTTTTTTGTATTGTGGGATTATAGGGTATTCGTCTTAGCACAAAATATCCAACGCGCATCGTTATGTGATGGAATTAACGGAAGTTAGCTAAAGAATATCAGAAAATCGCTAAAATAGTGACTTTTAGGGAATTTTTTTCTCACTAGGGAGTAACAGTATTAAGTTTTTTGTATTGTGGGATTATAGGGTATTCGTCTTAGCACAAAGCCCCCAACGCGCATTGTTATGTGATGAAATTAACAGAAGTTTAGCTAAAGAATATCAGAAAATCGCTAAGATAGTGACTTTTAGGGGATTTTTTTCTCACTAGGGAGTAACAGTATTAACCTTTTTGTATTGTGGGATTATAGGGTATTCGTTTTAGCACAAAACCCCCAACGCGCATTGTTATGTGATGGAATTAACAAAAGTTAGCTAAAGAATATCAGAAAATCGCAAAAATTGTAACTTTTAGGGGATTTTTTTCATAGTAGGGAATAATAGTATTAAGTGGTTTGTATTGTGGAATTATAGAGTAGTGATCTGGGCACAAAATATCCAAAATCAGTGTTTATCTGATTGAACTGGTAGAAGTTGGAAGAGGCTAACCACAAAAACGGTCAAAAATTGGGTTTTTGAGCCACTGGTGGCACCCCTAAACATTATTTAAATTACGAATTATTATCATGAAGGCTTGTTTTTCATCAAAAACTGTTATTTTTTTGCTAAGCCGGCGAAAAAAAAATTTTTCGATACACCCTAATATATATATATATATATATATATATATATATATATATATATATATATATATATATTCATCCTTCGTACAATTCTGAGCCAACTATAGTAAAACTTATGAACAATTCTGAACCGCCTTGGCCAACCTGAGCCAGTATGTTGGCTCAGAATTGTTTGACCTGTTTTTTAGCCACTATAAGGTGCGGGGAGTAAGCAAGTAAAATTTGAATTTGGCTCAAAATTGATAGAAACTGCGAAACTTAGTTCCGAGTATGTCCGGAAGGGGCGCTTTTTCATGACTCTTGTGTATATAATAGCCTTGTCTGCACCAACAAACCTGAGCCAAAAATTCGGCAACACTGCTACAACAGTATCGTCATTTGCCTGTCTTAGCAGAACAGCGTTATCAACCATTCTATACGTCAAAGTACAAAATGTGAAGGTATAATTCACAATATGAATTGAATAAATTTAATTCAAACAGCTTAATTTTTATTTATATTGGGTATTTTTATATCCATGTAATACGGATAATTATTTTTATTTTGCATTTTTCGACACCAGACAGGATTAATGATGTTAAAATCTTTAATAAGTACCTGTCAGAAAACAACCATGTTGTTACAAACCAGAAGAAGAATAAGAAAAATATGTCTTACAATTAGATTCAGAGACCTATATAAAAAATAATTCAAACTTACATCTAGAAATAATAAAGAACTAAATTTTTTTTTTTGTTCTATATCCAAACAGATTACAAATTGGTGTTTTGTATTTTAAATACGGAACTTTCGCGCTAATTGTACAGACATTGGGTTTTTAAGGTTGGTCACGCTAATCCTGAAGTGAATTTTAGTGGTAGGTACGATGTTTTGTGTATCATTAATAATTGTTGGACAAAATGAATACTAGAGCTTCATTAATATTATCAATGTGTAAAGAGATTGAAGGTAAGTAGTGTATTTTAATTAGTTATCGTCAATTGTTTATGTAATTGTCCCTTTTTGTACTAATAATAAGTTCGCAATATGTATTCATATTTCTGTGGTTAGGGGAATCCCCTATTGTCCACATTATTTCTTTTAATATTCTCGAAAATGTTTATTGTAGAAGTTTCAAATCAGATTCAGGAAGGCCCAAGCTAAGTCCCCTTGAATAAATCACTGGTAAACAAATTTTTAAAAAAAGTTGAAATGCGACAATTTTATTAAGATTCATATTTTTACTTAAAATTACCATAAACCCCTCCAATTTTCTTTTTATTCAAATTTGAAGTAATAAAAAGGTGGTTTGTAGTTATAATCCTACGATATTATTTTCTATAATAAATATACCATATCCCTAATTCAAATACTTTTAAATGACTCCTTCTTTTAAAATTTTTAAAAGATTTGCCTTAGAGGGTTTGGAGGAAAATACATTTAAATTATCATCAGAATATCGTCTCCTTACATACTAAAATTAAGGTGTTGATTATTTATCTAAAAAAATATCATTCAACAATTACAGTTAATAAACTAGTGTTTAATTTCTCCTTATAGAAAAGAGACAGTACAATCCATATTTTAAAAAGAATGAAATAGTTAAAACCACGCCAGACACACAAATAAACAAGATAAATCAAGATAATTTAAAAGAAAGTTGTATAAATCTAACGGCAACTATTGGATATGGAAAGAATATGTTTGATAATGATGGCGCAGATCAAGATATTTTAACTGAAGACATTCTTACAAAAAGTAATGTCATTTTAAATAAAGAAAACCAACTGGATATTGATGAATACAACATTCAAATGGGTAATAAGGATGAACAAGTACAGATTATTAACAGAGCTAACTCATTTTTACATCAAGATTTAATCCTAGGGTTTAACGAAGAAATTGAAAATACAATTGCTAACACATGTACTACTATGAAAAAGAATAAATCAGAAGATAATGAGAATGACGAAGCATCTATTGTATCCGGCACTACATCTGGCAATAGTATTAATTCTTTTGATTTAGATTTTAGTTCAGACGATGATATTGTTGATCCTGATTATAAACTTGAGACTGAAGTAAGTAATAACGTTAATAATGTTACTGTTAAAGAATTGGTGAAAACATCACTCTTTTAGTCTGACGACACATCAGGTGATGATGTAGACGGCAAGCCTACTACCCTCACAAACAATGAGCTACTAGAAGATCATGATTCTGTTATTGAATATGTACCGCAAGTGAGTATTTCAAGTAAATAATCTTCTTGATCAATATATCTAGTTTTCTTTAGATTACCTGTGATTTACCTAAAGCCACAACCAATGAGAGAAATCAGGAATCAATCTACAACGAGGAAACTGATAGATTGGTTGTAATACCTATGGAGGTGGAACGAAACAAGGAAAACGAGGTGAAACTTTGAATTTTTAATAAATATCTTCTGTTATCTAAATTTAAGAAATGTATATAAAAACCACTCACAAGTTTAGCTTTTCAAAAAATGTATCTTGCTGGTGCTTTGTTTTTCTACAGTGCAGATAATCACCGATATGATAATGGTATATTTGTCACAGAAATAGATGATATAATTTTTAAACCCTTTCCAAAAGTATAACATACAATGTGTGTTTTTCCAAAAAAAGTCATTCTTTAAACAATTTTTTTTTAAATGTCTAAGCATGCACTCTTGCCATTCGATTTGTTGTAACATTCTTCTGTACTAAAGATTTTCTCGTCTGTGAACAACATTTTTTGGTGCTTTCCATCAGCATACCAAGCCAAAAGCTGTTTTGAGTTATCCTTCTTTTTTTCTTTAAGTCAGCAAGTAGCTGATGTGTCTTTTGTAACCTTACCCTAAATTTAGTTATATGATACGAGACATTGATAGTCTTCATATCTGCATCTTATGCAACACAACTTTTTGGTTTGATAGCTTGAATTGGTTGTGACGTACATAGAGTGCATGGTTTCCCAGATATTTGGCACTCTTCTACTCCACCATTATCCTCCAACAATTTGACGGCTCAGTAAACAAACATTTAGCTAATAGTACCAAGTAGTGGCTACAAGGTGTTGAAGATAGTACTTGTTTCCATGCTGCACTTATGAAGGTCAATCACAAGAATTTTATTTTCATTAAATAAAATACAAATATTTGTATCACATATAAGTGGGTTCTTATTTACAATAAAATCAAAGTAGTTTGTTGGAGACCAATTTCACAATTAGTTTTTGAACGTTTTTATAATAAATTATAAGTGAGATCCCTGTTTTAAGTGTTTTTGTGAACAATGACATTTGGGAGAAATCAGAAATAAGGCATAAGGCAGTACAAGAGTGTGGTACTCATTCTGAGGACCACTGTATGTGTAACCCGATGACACTGTGCTGATGATTTTAGAGACATAGGGCATTAACAAATAGTGTTTTTTTTTTAAATCTTGGACGTCATTTATTAGAGTACTAAGATAAGTAAGAGTTATTTGTATCTTTTAAATTTATGGCATTTGATTGATATAAGACCAATAATTGTTTATTTAATATCCATTTGGCACTGTATCTCTAATAATAATCGTTGCTTACTGTAAAAATATCTATCAATGTTCTATACATATTTAATTTGCATGCATTGCCATCACACCTTTTAGTATTACTTATTTATACTTTTGCAGGGTGAAGTGGAAAGGGCTTTGAAAAAGAATTACAAGGATAGAAAAGATCTTTGTATATTTTGTGAAAAAGATGTGTCACATTTTAGTCGCCACTTAGTAACATGGCATAGCTCTGAAATCGAAGTAGAGAAAATTATGTCACTTAAAGTTAATTCGAAAGAGAGAAAAACAGCTTTAACACTGATACGAAAACAAGGGAACTTTATTCGTAACAGAACATCTACCATGCTAAGGCCCGTTAAAAGGGTACAGGAATCATCAAACGCAGGAGCAGATAATTTCCTACCTTGTAAATATTGTCTAGGCTTTTATAAAAAAGCAAGTTTATATAGACACACAAAACGCTGTGTAAATAATCCTGATAAAGATAAAAAAGGAAAACGCCAATCAGCACAAAGCGATGGACAGACAACATTACTTATAAGTTCCATGTTTAAGCACGATCAATTATTAAAAGATAAACTATTCCCTCGAATGAGAGCCGATGAGATTGCATTATCAGCTAAAAGAGATCTTATAATCTGTAACTATGCTTATTCTTACATGAAAGGACGAAGAAGTAAAGGTAATTTAGATGTCGTTAGACAAAACACCAGACGTTTAGCTAAACTTTTGATATTTGCACAAAAAAAACATGGTTCTGAAATTAGGGAATTCCTTAATATCCTTCGTCCTCAACATTTTAAAACAATTGTCGAGGCTGTTAATGTTATGGCAAAATACAATGTGGATACTGATCGATTTGAATCACCAACATTAGCCATGAATTTTGGAACGTTAATTAAAAAGTGTTGTGATGTAGCTTACATTCATTTACTTCAAAAAAACTCTGATACTAGTATGCAAAGGAAAGAATTAAAAATTTTGAAGACACTCATAGAATCCCAGTGGGGAGATGAAGTGTCAGCACAAGCTGCTAGCAATTTAAATGAAAATCGCTGGAATAAAGAAGATTTGATACCCTTATCTGCCGATTTAAAGATCCTTGGTGATTATTTAGCTACAAATTCAAATAAATATTTTATACAATTGCAACAAAATGATGATAATTTTGATGATTATAACAATTTGAAGGAATTATTATATGTACAGATACTTCTACTAAACAGAAGAAGACCAGCAGAAGTGGCCCAGATAAAAGTTCATACATATACTTCCATAGATTTACAGTCATCTGAAGAAAACGAATTTGTAAAACATTTAACGGAAACCGAAAAAATATTACTTAAAACTTATAATCGGATTGTAATTAGAGGGAAACGTGGAAGAGGTGTACCTGTATTGCTTTCACCTTCTATGAAAGAACAATTTGATATGTTAATTGATGTGCGACAGAAATTTGTTCATAACAATGACTACATTTTCCATACTTTAGGTAATGGATTTCTAGATGGTACAAAAATATTATGCAAGCATGCAAGAAAGTGCGGAGCAAAACAGCCAGAAAGAATAACTTCGACTCGATTAAGAAAACATCTTGCTACTATATCTCAATTACTTCATTTTTCTGAAAACGACCTAGAACAACTATCTCGTTTTATGGGACACACTTTGAAAACTCATCTTGGTTTTTACAGAATGTCAGACAACCTGTACCAAACTGCAAAGATATCTAAACTGTTACTTCTTATGGCTAATGGAAAAGCAAATGAATTTATAGGTAAGATTAATAAAATAAATATTTACTATAGCACATTTACATCATTGGGTATGTTTTAGGCAAAAATTTAGATGAAATAGATATCGACTTAAATCCAATTTATGACGAACGTGATATCTTTGAAGAAATTGATCCTGGACCATCATCATCTAATATTGAAATCGATGCAGACTCTTCCGTTTCTTTTAACAAGTATATTGATTCCCAAAAAGAAATTACAATTCCAAGTAAGACAAAATTATCTAAACAAGTTCCTGGTCAAAGACAAAAATGGACTGAAGCTCAGAAGAATATATTGCTTAAACAGTTTGCAGAACATATAAAATCTAAGCGAGCACCAAAAAAGCACGAGATTGAGCAATTGCAAACCAATTACCCTGAGCATTTCAGACACAGGAATTGGAAGGGTATAAAAGCCTATATTTTTAATGTTTATCGTGGTAACTTAAGAAATACATAATAACCAATAAAACATTTGTATTGTTTGTACTAATATTTAGTTTTGTAATAGAAGCTTTTTCTAATAACTTTTTTTATTCATTCCTCCTAAGTAATCCAACGATAAGATAATGTTGCCTTCCGAAGAAGGAACTTAAATTCCAAGATTGTATTTTTTGGATTCAGCAAATTATTTTGTGAATAAAACAACATTGTTATAAGAATGCAGTATAAAAAAACTGTTGTAAAGAGGCATTGATAAGTGGAAATTTGGAATATTTTGCAGTTTATGTATAATTAATAAAATAGTCTGAGTTATGAAATAAAATATGTGTTAAAATATAATTAAAAGAACAATCACTTTTGCCTTTTAAACAAACAATTACTTCAAAAGCAATCAAATCATTATAAGTTATAGTTTAACAATTAAATCTGAATTAGCCTCAGAATGGGTAACAGAATACAACAGTCATGTTTTACAATGCATCCCACTATTGGCAACATTGCATTGGTTCAGTTCTTACCGTACAGATGCATAAATGTGTATATTTGGTTCAGGAAGATAGGAAACTTGCAATGGATCAGATTAGTATGGATTATGACTGAAACATATACTCTTTAAAATCTCTTACATTACAGGAGTATATAATGTTCCCTAGTTTATGTACATGTATCTAGTTGATATTAGTGATAAATAGATGGAACTATACTTCATATTTCTTGATGGGGCAGAATAGTATGTACTTTCAAATGGCTCAAGAATGATAGAAAGATCTATATATATATATATATATATATATATATATATATATATATATATATTTACGGCCAGTGTATAAAGTGAGGTCCGTATGAACAAAGTTCACGTTTCAAGTGAGGTCCACAAACAAAGTGAGGACAAATATACGGACCTCACTTTGAAATTCGATAATATTTCGTGTAGAGCTTTTCGAAGGTATAAGTTGGCGATACTGAAAAAATGGGCTGGACCTCAGATGTTGCCAAAACGGCTAGAATTATACAGATTAGTTCAAGGAGTTGACGCCTGGAGTCGCTGCGCCAGATGTATATTTTTCAGACGTATAATTTCTTGTGTGAAGCTTGTATGAATGATGCGCAAAGTGAGATCCGAACAAGTGGCAACGATGGAAATGAAAGTTATACAATATTGATTTTAATTCTATTACAGAAGAGAACGGAAATACCCTAAATAGCCGATTTTATTTCTTACGAGCGGAAATCGGTTTAGAAAAGTTGTATTATTGTGCTGTTACAAAATTTCGATAGGGAAATTTTTAGATTTAATTTCATCGACGTCTGATTATTTGTAATTAGGCAATAAAACTAAAATACATTGTAAAAGAGATTAATAAATCTTCGAGGACTTGCAGCCTTTTTATTTTTTTGTATTAATTAAGAATAAAATAATTTTTTTTCGAATGACATTTCGCCTAATCAAGATTAGGCTTTTTCTAGTCTTTAATAGTATATTAAGGGCTTAATTGAGTGTCTTACAGCCCGTGCAGTCAGTTAGCGCCTGAAGCGAAAACCGAAGGCGCTAAGACGATAAAGAGCTCTAAAACACTAATTAAGCCCGAAATGCGTACTTTAAATGTGCGGTCTAAGATTAAATTAAGTTTAATTTAAAATAAAAATAATTTAAAAAGTCCTAAACTTCAAGTAGGTAGGTGCTATGGTCTATAATTGGTCTATAATAATAAAAAAAAAAATTCAAAATAGATTCCTACGCTTCCTATACTTTAAAAAGTTTGGTTATTACCCTGACTACAGAACAATAAGAACAGTGGACTTACGGAATAATTTCAATTTACCGTCACTACATGACAGACGCGAGTGTTCTATGCTGTCCTTTGGATTTAAGATTGTCAATAATGCCATCGACTGTAACGAACTTTTAGCAATGTGTCCTTTGAAAGTACCCAGAAGAAGTGTCAGAACAACTAGCTTATTTCATATACCTTTTAAAGTAATAACCCATAGTAAACCGTTGATTAAAATGTTAAAATTACTTAATTATGTACATTTGCATTTAAGAATTGACATTTTTCATATTACATATGTTAAATTTAGATGCAGTGTGATCGACTATTATAAAATGAATGAATGAATCATCTTAATCTGGTTGAGCCCTTGGTGTGTCTATAACATATTATATAATAATAATGTATTGAATTGATCTGTATATATGTATCCTAACACATTGTACTGAATTCATGTAATTAGGCAGATTTGCCTGTTTCGATTTAAATAAATAAATAAATAAATAATTATTCTTATTACTATGGAGACGTCGTAAACAAGAGTAGTAAAAGGGGGTGCTCTAATTTAGCGATTTACGCTCTAGAAACAGTCCGCAAAATAGGTCATAATCATGTCATAATCACCCGAGCGGACATAATGTATATTATATATTCAGGGACTAAAATGCATTTTTTAAATTATTAATTAACACTTAAAAAACACTTTTAGTCCAGTGGTATATACGCTATTTTTTGCACGTCTAAAGGAGTTAATCGCAAAAATTCAAAATTTCGTTACATGTCATTCGGACAATTGCCAAAATCACATAGTTTCAGGATAATAAATCCTAACATGTACCGCGATTACTTTTTTTTGTTGTTTACTTGTTGTTGTTGTCAAGGAAACACTTTACTCCCTCAGGGAATTCCACCCCAAGTAGGGATTTTTAACGTGCCAAACATCGCATTGACACGGGACCTACAGTTTTACTTCCTATCCGAGAAGAAGGCATGTTTTTAATTTTTCTCCGCTATTAAACATTACCAGCTCAGCCGGGGATCGAATCTGCGGGGCCTGACCACAACGGCCAATCGCTATTTTGGCCGTTGTGGTCATAACCACAACGGTCTCCGTGACCATAACGGCCAACAGCCACAACGGCCAATTTGACCATATCGCCCAACTCGAAACTTGACCATAACGGCCACCATGACCACAACGGCCAACTAGAAACTCCACCCCATCCGCCGTTTTGACCACAACGTCCACCGACGCTTATGTATTGGCGTCGCTGGTGACGATGACCACAACGGCCAACTAGAGTGAGTGACCACAACGGCCAACTATGGAGCGTGACCACAACAGCCAAAATGACCATAACGGCCAACTGTGGCGAGTGACCACAACGGCCAAAATGACCACAACGGCCAACTAGGGTGAGTGACCCCAACGGCCAACTATGGAGTGTGACCACAACAGCCAAAATGACCATAACGGCCAACTATGGCGAGCGACCACAACGGCCAACTTTTTTCATACTGTTATTTTGGTTTTGTTAAAGCTCATTTCTCTCTTTTAACTTAGCCTGTATTTCAATAAGGTACGTCCAGAATTTAACAGCGAGGTCTGATGTCAAAGTAGCGCCGATTTAACGTGACTTACCTATTAGCCCAGTAACCTAGTACATTTTACCTTGCATGAAATGGGGTAGTAGATTTCTTTTTTTATATTGTATGTGATAGTACCGAGATGCCAAATCCAATTTTTCGACCTCCGCGACCTTCCGGATCACCGCCAAAAAGAGGTAAAACCGAAGAAAAAAAGAACACTTTTTTTAGATTTGGCCAATTTTGACCATGAAGGAACACTTTTCCGAAAAAGACAATTCTATTCATTTTGAAAGCACATTAAATTTTCTACAATTTAAGACTAAAATGGTTCCTTAAGGTCTAATAGTTTCCGAAATATCGCTCCTCAAAATTGGTTGAAATTTACACCCATGCTATTTTTCAAGTATTAACCTATAGAATTGAGTTCAAAGGTTCAAAATAAGAATAGAATAAAATTGAATAGAATAGAAAATCTTTAGTCTTATTCAAACAAAATCATTTTTTACAATGGAATCTTAAAAATAATCCCTCGTAAATGGCTCATGTTGTCGAGTGGGTATTACCAGAAATATGAAAAGGCGACAGGGAAAACGCCTTTCAATTTGGTTTAAACCTCTTGGAAGGTCCAGGTTCAAGATACTCTTCAGCCTCTGTGTCCATGTTCTCCTGTACTTCTTCAGCCTGGTCAATTTCCTTATCTGGAGGGCTGTTAGGATATACAAGCAGTCCATCTAGCTCATCGTCATGTAGTAGGTCATCGAGCTTGGCAGTATCCATGTCAACGATGATATCTGGCCGATTCTCGCAGGACTGTTCACTACATTGGCTACATACAATAGAGCACTTCAAGCCTGCTTTTCTGCAACAGCATGCATTGTCACATCCTTTCTTGCAGTTGCAGGAGATCATTTGCATGAGGTGGGAAGGGGCCGCATCCCTCGATATCATAAAGGCCGTGAGCTGTAAGAACCCACCCCCATTGTTAACAATTGATAACAACTTGTTTTATCCCTGACCAAAGAAGCATGACGTAGAATCACATCCACTAAAGGCATGGGTGAAGGGCTTGAGGTGACGGTAAGAAGATATCGAGGTGGTTGAATAGAGGACATCTGGTATTTTACCTCTTCCGCACTTCTGAAAGTAGATGTTACTGTGTTAGTAGGGACAGAGGATATGGTGAAAGCTCGTGTGTGAAGTTCTTCAGTTCTTCATCCGGCTGTGACACAGTGTTAGGGGGTCAACCGTCACCTGTCTCTTGCCAACAGTCACAGTATTCACAGAAGAAAGTGATACCACTTTATTCTTCCTTTTGAATTTGAAATTTTCGTAGTTTTCCCCTACAACCTTCAACATCGCTTCCTTACCCATATCTCTAGCCATGTGACAGTTGACCTCTTCCACTCCAACAAGTCCACTGCTTATAGACATGACGACATTCGTATTAGGGAATGGAGGGTGATGCAGCAACCAGTCGCAAAATGCGTTTGCATGTTAATGTAACCCGAACCGAATGTTTCATATACTAAATTTATACATTATTGAACTATTTGAGAGGTATTATTAAAGGTTTGATGCCAATTCTATAAGTTAATACTTGAAAAATAGCATGGGTTGAAGTTTTGACCAACTTTGGGGTGCGATATCTCGAAAACTATTAGACCATTAGTAACCATTTTGGTCTTAAATTGTAGCAAATTTAATGTACTCTTAAAATGAATTGACCAGGCTGAAGAAGAACAAAAGAACATGGACACAGAGGCTGAAGAGTATCTTGTACCTGGACCTTCCAAGGGGTTTAGACAAAATTGAAACGCGTTTTCCCTGTCGCCTTTTCATAATTCTGGTAATACCCACTTGACAACATGAACCATTTACGAGGGATTATTTTTAAGATTCCAATGTAAAAAATGAATTTGTTTGAATAAGACTAAAGGTTTTCTAGTCTATTCAATTCTATTCTATTCTTATTTTGAACCTTTGAACTCAGTTCTATAGGTTAATACTTGAAAAATAGCATGGGTGTAAATTTAGACTAATTCTGAGGAGCGATATTTCGGAAACTATTAGACCTTAAGTAACCATTTTGGTCTTAAATTGTAGCAAATTTAATGTGCTTTCAAAATGAATATAATTATCTTTTTTGGAAAAGTGTTCCTTCATAGTCAAAATTGGCCAAATCTAAAAAAAAAAGCATATTTTCGGGGGTCTTACCGCTTTTTCGATGAACTCTGAGGAGCTATATCTCGGAAACTATTAGCCCTATAGTAATCATTTTGGTCTTAGATTGTAACAAACTTAATGTACTTTTGAAATGAATAGAATTGTCTTCTTTGAAAAAGTGCTCCTTCATGGTCAAAATTGGCCAAACCTAAAAAAAGTGCAAAATTTCGGCGGTTTTACCTCTTTTTGGCGGTGATCCGGAAGGTCGCGGAGGTCGAAAAATTGGATTTGGCATCTTGGTACTATCACATACAATATAAAAAAGTCTACTACCCCATTTCATGCAACTGATACCTCATACCCCATTTCAGGTTACTGAACGATATATTGAAAAATGCTTTCTCTATATACAACTGCTGCCCTATGCAGTTGACGACATTTTTCTTTCTTAGTTTCTCGGCAAGTATCCCAGGCAGATTAAATTCTGAAAATTTGATACAGGTACACTATAACTATTTACAGAATCATGATACTTTAGTTCACAGGGTAGTTTATCTTTAACGTCAAAAGAAGTTTTTTTTCTATTACTTGTTTACCTACAGCAATCTTTTCATTTTGGGGACGTTTAAAAAAGTACGAAATAGAACTATAAAACAACACGTTTGATGTTTTATTTATATATTTCCATTGCATTGAATTTGAAGATTTCGCAAGATAACTGTAATCTATAAAGGAATATTAAGGACGGGATACTTCTCTGGCCAATGGATGGTGCCCCAAATAGCAATGGTCCCAAAACTGGAGAAACCGCCATCAGATGTGGCCTCATACAGACCTATTAGTCGTTACCCGTCAATGGTTTGTAAAAAATTGTTCGCCATGCGAATGTCGCCGCTAATTGACGAAAATCAGCGAAAGCCCAACTAACAGTTTGGATTTCGTCGACAATACGCTACAATCGAACAAGTACATATACTTGCATCAAACATCAGGTTTGACCTGGAGACCAAAACATTCTGTTCAGCGGTATTCATAGACACAAGCCAAGCATTTGACAGGGCGTGGTATGTACGTATGTAGATCTACTCTACAACCTCAAGTGACATTTACCGTATACCTTCTTTCAAATCCTCACGTCATACCTCACTAAAAGATACTTTTTCGTGAAATATTCAGACTCCACTTCAGCCCTTCTATCCACAACATCTGGTGTCGCGCGACTGGTCCGACATTATACCTAATCTTCAACTAGAAACACGACAATAGCAACCTTCTTGGACTACATGGCAATACTGGCTTCCCATACTAATGCAGATATAGTTTTCAGAAACTTACAAACCACCTAAGCCTTTTTGAAAGATGATGGAACACGACGCATTAAAGCAAATATACAAAAACCAACACAGGCCACTTATACTACTAAAAAAACTACTTGCCCTCTAGTTCACCTTAACGGAAACTCACTACTCAAGAAGATTAGGTCAAATATCTAGGGTTCCACCTAGACAGACGTCTTACATGGTCAAAAAATAATTGATACATACCACGCCCTGTCAAATGCTTGGCTTGTGTCTATGAATACCGCTGAACAGAATGTTTTGGTCTCCAGGTCAAACCTGATTTTTGATGCAAGTACTTGTTCGATTGTAGCGTATTGTCGACGAAATCCAAACTGTTAGTTGGGCTTTCGCTGATTTTCGCCAATTAGCGGTGACATTCGCATGGCGAACAATTTTTTACAAACCATTGACGGGTAACGACTAATAGGTCTGTATGAGGGCACATCTGATGGCGGTTTCTCCGGTTTTGGGACCATTGCTATTTGGGCCACCTTCCATTGGCCAGAGAAGTATCCCGTCCTTAATATCCCTTTATAGATTACAGTTATCATGCGAAATCCCTCATATGAAAGTTCCTTTAGGAGTTTTCCAGTTATTACGTCGAAACCTGGGGACTTCTTCGAATTTATTTCAGTTTCGATGACCTTACTTCGCGCTTGAAGGAAGTCCCGTATGAATTTTTCTTCTTCAATGGTAAGAGAGGCGTAAACACGATATTTATGACGTTCTATAATGCAGCCAGTTGCTTTAGTTGATGTTAGGCAGTGGAAATAGTTCTGGAAATCTTGATTTCTCTGCTCATCTAATAATTTCTTAAACTCTTTGACGGCCCTATTAAACTACGTTTTATCGCCCGGTACGCGAGTAAGTAATCTGTCATTACTTTCTAAGAGCTCGTTTTCTTGTATTTTTTCTCGGATACGTATGGAGCAATACTGTTTTGGATTATTGCGGTTTGTTTCTGGGGTTACGTCCCATGCTGCTCCCTAGATTGATTTTATTAAGTACTGGGCAGATTCGTAGATATCGTGTTTATTTTTTAGGAGAAGATTTACATTTAGTTTAAATTTTAAAACTGATAAAAACAGCTAATTACGTACTTCAAATTCAATGCAATGGAAATCTATAAATAAAACGTCAAACGTGTTGTTTTATAGTTCTATTTCGTACTTTTTTAAACGTCCCCAAAATGAAAAGATTGCTGTAGGTAAACAAGTAATAGAAAAAAAACTTCTTTTGTCGTTAAAGATAAACTACCCTGTGAACTAAAGTATCATGATTCTGTAAATAGTTATAGTGTACCTGTATCAAATTTTCAGAATTTAATCTGCCTGGGATACTTGCCGAGAAAATAAGAAAGAAAAATGTCGTCAACTGCATAGGGCTGCAGTTGTAACATATATAGAAAAAGCATTTTTCAATATAGGTAAGTCACGTTAAATCGGCGCTACTTTGACATCAGACCTCGCTGTTAAATTCTAGACGTACCTTATTGAAATACAGGCTAAGTTAAAAGAGAGAAATGAGCTTTAACTAAACCAAAGTAACAGTATGAAAAACAGTTGGCCGTTGTGGTCACTCGCCACAGTGGGCCGTTATGGTCATTTTGGCTGTTGTGGTCACGCTCCATAGTTGGCCGTTGTGGTCATTTTGGCCGTTGTGATCACTCACCCTAGTTGGCCGTTGTGGTCATTTTGGCCGTTGTGGTCACTCGCCACAGTTGGCCGTTATGGTCATTTTGGCTGTTGTGGTCACGCTCCATAGTTGGCCGTTGTGGTCATTTTGGCCGTTGTGGTCACTCACTCTAGTTGGCCGTTGTGGTCATTTTGGCCGTTGTTGTCATCGTCACCAGCGACGCCAATACATAAGCGTCGGTGGCCGTTGTGGTCAAAATGGCGTATGGGGTGGAGTTTCTAGTTGGCCGTTGTGGTCATGGTGGCCGTTATGGTCAAGTTTCGAGTTGGGCGATATGGTCAAATTGGCCGTTGTGGCTGTTGGCCGTTATGGTCACGGAGACCGTTGTGGTTATGACCACACCGAGGCTGGCAAGTTTGTTTGTATTATTGCTTTTAGAAAGAAAAGTTAGACGCAACATACTCTGCAGACTATTTTTCTGCATTTAATACACCCAATAATTAAATAAGTCATTTATTAAATTCATTGAAAAAAAATTTCATTTCAGATTTAATCTTTAAATGGAAATAGTAATCATTATGAACAAATAAATAACGGTAGGTAACCCAAAATAGTATATTAAGTGGAATTCTGTTATAAGTTGTAACCTGAAACTGATCACCGGGTGACGATCAGATGAGGGCTTTCCTACACAACTACTAAATGTTCTCAACTTTCATTGTATTATAAAAGCTCGCAATGAATTTAATTCTTACTTCTCAAGGCAGGCTTATAAAAATTGATAACTATAAGTACCAAATATTACAATCAAAACGTCTCTTTTTAAATTAATATTTAATAAAACTAACAATAAGAATAATTTATTAGAACAGATTTAGAATATCAATTATATTTATTATTCACTATGTGATGATGGATGATGAGGTCGTTCCCAACTTTATAGTCTTATAGACTTGAAATCTTTTGTAATGCCTTCAGTATTGAACCAATATAAAATGTTATATGTTTAAAATGGGGGCACGCCCCCTCGGGGGGTTGAAATCCCCATTTAGTACCCCTAATTTAATAACGCAACCAAATTGAGTGAAATTTATGTTGGGAGGGTTCTTGGAGTCGCTGATTATGAATCCAATGAGAAAATTGAAAAATTCAAAGTGGCGGACACCAAAATGGCGGTCCTAAAATAACGGCATTTGAGATTGAGAATGCGATTTACGCCGTTTCTATTAATTTTAGAGAAAAGCTCAAAGAGTCAAAAAGTGTTTAAAATGTGATTTTGCAAAGTAATACACCATTTTGGTTACCTTATTATGTAATCCTTTCTCTCTGCCCTAGTAGTAGAGTCAATTTTTGCATTAAGTTCTTATTTTTTACTATCTAAAGATAGAGACTTGAAATCTTTTGTAATGCCTTCAGTACTGGACCAATATAAAATGTTATATGTACCAAATTGAGTGAAATTTATGTTGGGAGGGTTCTTGGAGTCGCTGATTATGAATCCAATGAGAAAATTGAAAAATTCAAAGTGGCGGACACCAAAATGGCGGTCCTAAAATAACGGCATTTGAGATTGAGAATGCGATTTACGCCGTTTCTATTGATTTTAGAGAAAAGCTCAAAGAGTCAAAAAGTGTTTAATATGTGATTTTGCAAAGTAATACACCATTTTGGTTACCTTATTATGTAATCCTTTCTCTCTGCCCTAGTAGTAGAGTAAATTTTTGCATTACGTTCTTAGTTTTTACTATCTAAAGATAGCGACTTGAAATCTTTTGTAATGCCTTCAGTACTGGACCAATATAAAATGTAATCTGTTTAAAATGGGGACACGCCCCCTCGGGGGGTTGAAACCCCCATTTTACACTCCCAATTTAATAACTCGGGAAGTTTTACATCAACTTGAGCGAAATTCATGTTGAAGGGTTTTTGGGGTTGCTGATTATGAATTCAATGAGAAAATTAAGAAATACAAAATTTTATATATATTTATACATATATATTTTTAAATATAGTTTATTTAGTAGGTACTTATTTATTATTTTATTATTATGTTGTGAACAATTTATAAATATGACTGATGACATAATGCAACACTATCATTAAAAACATTAAAAAGTATTTTATATTGGTACAATGCGAGGGTTGCGCTGAAAATTGTTATTAGCAAAAAGACCGTTGCATTTTTTAACAAACAATCTTTATTGTTTTTCAAAATAATCTCCATTCAGACTAATACACTTGTGCATTATTTGAAACCACTTTTTAAAACATTCGGAAGATTCATTTTCTGAAAGGTCCTCAAAAATTCTTTGAAATTCTGTAACTGCTGCATCTGCGTTGGAAAATCTTTTACTTCGCATCATTTATTTAACAGTTGGAAACAAAAAAAAGTCGCACGGCGCTAGATCTGGGCTATACGGCGGATGAGTTACCAATTGAACTTCCGTATCTTTCAAAAAATCCAATGTTCTGGCAGCAGTGTGGGAGGATGCGTTGTCATGATGGACTAAGATGTTACGCAAACCGGTCCTTTGTCGACCTGCCTGTAATTTTGCAAACATCTGTGGTAAAGCCACTTCGCAGTACCATTCAGAATTAACAGTTCTGCGATCTTTAAGTGGAATAACAGCAACAGGACCACATCGGCGGAAAAAACAGCAATCATTTTCTTCTTGAAGCTTCTGCCACGAATTACTTTTGTGGGCAAGTCTTCATCTTCGAATACCCAAACACTAGACTGCTGTTTAGTTTCAGGGTCGTAACTGTATACCCAAGATTCGTCACTAGTTACAATGTATGCCACTTGCCTGGAAGCTCCTCCGTCAAATTTTTGCAACATAAATTTACACCAGTCTATTCGAGCCTGTTTTTGACTTTCTGAGAGCAAATGCGATATCCAACGGCTTGCTGGCTTTCTTACTTCAAGATGTTTATGCCAAATGGTATTCACCGCCGAGGATTCAATCTTCACTTCCTACTGAATCTCCCTATAAGTAATATTTCGATTGGAATGAATCAAGCTTGCCACACGATCAACATTTTCTGAACAGGCAGCTTCTGCAGGTCTTGCTTCGTCTTCTAGCCGTTCTCGCCCTCGTCGAAATTCGCGGAACCAATGACTAACAGCGGATAATGGAGGGGCAGCAACGCCAAAATCTGCTATCAAATTTTCATGGCTTTGCTGGTATCCTAACTGTCTTTTATAGTCGCAGAAAATCATAGCTCTAAAGGCAGTTCGCGGAATGCTCATCTTAACTGAATTAAAAATGCACAACTACTTACCTTACAAAATTAACTACGTTTCACAAGAAATCGAAACGTTTGACAATTGTGGGTAACGAATGCCAACTAATGCGACATTCAATTGTTGCAATTGTTTCTAGCCAATTGAGCTTCCATGGCCTGCTACTAACTATTAACAGAGCATCCCTCGTATCAACATCCGTATGTCAGATGCGTTTGTTAATTCTTTGCTGGAACTTTTCGATCCTAAATTTATGATATTTGTGACGGTAGAAATTCCTTGATAGAAGCTCTTTTAGATCAGCAAGTGTATGTATATGTTGTATTATTAGCAACTACATGTTTCACTTGTGCCTATACCAATTCTATTGTAGTTAAATAAAATATCCTCGGTTGAAATGACCTTACCATAAAGCCAATCGATACTACCACTTTGTCAAACTTTATGTTGGCGATTTCTCAGATAGATAGATTAAGGTACGAGTTGCATACAAAGCTTTATGTTGGACTGCTATAATTAGTCTAATCAATTTAGAAAAAATAGCGGAAAGTTGAGGTAAGTCCATGGATTTTTGCATACGGTTTCCTTGTGGGTTATTAAACAACTCCTTAAAAGTCAACACCTGTAGGTGGTGAGCTCGAAGAAATAATGAGGATAAACCACGCCCCCTACCGGTTTTGTCGTTTTTCTCGGAAACCATTAGGGTTATCGAGATAAAGGAGGTTAGGTAAGATAAAGCTTATTTAAAGCCCTACCAAAAGTGTTCGAATTTTTTTCGTACTTCGCCTTCTTTCTGTGTTATCGAAGAAAGGAGATATGTCATACACGGATCAGCAATTTGCACCAGTAAATTTGCTCAAGGAACTTTCTGGCGTAACTTTTTATGGTCCCCTATTGCCATGAAGTAGCTAAGAAAAATTCGTTGAGAACCGGACGCGATCGTGGTATAGTCATCCTTTATCTTAGCATCTCTTCGGCAAAATCCATCAGGCGATATTATCGATATTCTTGATAGCAGTCGGCTGAAAAATTCGTATTGGCAAGTTAATTTTAGAAGAGTACCTGCACTACTGAATTTTTAAATCTAACCCAATATGCACAAGGTGTTTCGCCTTTTTTGATATCCTAATTTCCTTTATTTATAAGTTCTTGGTACTAATCATTACGCCTTAAAAGGAGAATTAACGGTACGTTTCAAGCAGTCTTTATGGAATGCTTCGTGTTTAGCTCTGATCAATCTTTTGCGAGAGTAACTAACGGATACACCAGACTTTAACTAGTTGATGAATATGACCTTAGACCAGCATTTCTGCCCAGGACAACTTAGTTTTAGCCCATGCTACTCGTCGTTTTGCAGATACTTGTCAGCGTTAACTATGCTGTTTATGAACTAAAATCTTCTTAATCCTCTAGATAACATACAGCCTCAAATCATTATGTCTTGAGGAAACTTAACATTAAGCAGTTTTGTTCTAGTTTTACTCTCGCAAAAGAGTAATCAGAGCTAAACAAGAAGCATTCCATAAATACTGCTTGAAACCTAATGTTAAGTTTCCTCAAGGCCTAATGATTTATACCTATATGTCAGCTGGAGGATTAGTAAGATTTGAGTTCATGGACGGCACAGTTAATGCTGAAAAGTCATTCACAATAATTATTGGTTGGTTAAATTTAAATGGCAGATTCACATACGGTTCATTACAAGCATTTAAAAAATAACTAGAATTAAATATTAAAAATACCAAGAGCGATATTAATCTTATATCTTTTTACACGGAAATATAGATTTTATATGCATTCTTTTTGGCCTAATAAATACCCTAAATATAGAATAGGGTTGAAATCCCCATTTTGTACCCCTAATTTAATAACGCAACCAAATTGAGTGAAATTTATGTTGGGAGGGTTCTTGGAGTCGCTGATTATGAATCCAATGAGAAAATTGAAAAATTCAAAGTGGCGGACACCAAAATGGCGGTCCTAAAATAACGGCATTTGAGATTGAGAATGCGATTTACGCCGTTTCTATTAATTTTAGAGAAAAGCTCAAAGAGTCAAAAAGTGTTTAAAATGTGATTTTGCAAAGTAATACACCATTTTGGTTACCTTATTATGTAATCCTTTCTCTCTGCCCTAGTAGTAGAGTCAATTTTTGCATTAAGTTCTTATTTTTTACTATCTAAAGATAGAGACTTGAAATCTTTTGTAATGCCTTCAGTACTGGACCAATATAAAATGTTATATGTACCAAATTGAGTGAAATTTATGTTGGGAGGGTTCTTGGAGTCGCTGATTATGAATCCAATGAGAAAATTGAAAAATTCAAAGTGGCGGACACCAAAATGGCGGTCCTAAAATAACGGCATTTGAGATTGAGAATGCGATTTACGCCGTTTCTATTGATTTTAGAGAAAAGCTCAAAGAGTCAAAAAGTGTTTAATATGTGATTTTGCAAAGTAATACACCATTTTGGTTACCTTATTATGTAATCCTTTCTCTCTGCCCTAGTAGTAGAGTAAATTTTTGCATTACGTTCTTAGTTTTTACTATCTTATTATTATTATCAACCAATATTATCTTAATTATTGGTTGGTTAAATTTAAATGGCAGATTCACATACGGTTCATTACAAGCATTTAAAAAATAACTAGAATTAAATATTAAAAATACCAAGAGCGATATTAATCTTATATCTTTTTACACGGAAATATAGATTTTATATGCATTCTTTTTGGCCTAATAAATACCCTAAATATAGAATAACCACTTTTCTTTGCTACAAGCCAAGATCGGTTTAGGTAGGAAGATAAATACATATATTCTTTTTAACACGTACCGTAAGGAAATTACAGACAAATTTTTAAATTTAATTAAAAATGAGATGGAACAAACTCAGCATTTTAAATTAGGCGACAATATTTACTGATTTTACTAGCATTTTCAGAATAATTAACATATTATACAGATTTACATCTATAATTATTAGTGAAACTAATCTAACTATTAATAATAATTAATTATTAGGAGTAATACATTTAGATTTTAAAGTAAAGTATGTGGTACTTAGCTATCAATTCACTAATCTGTCCCACTAATAGCAGGCTGTTAATATTACTAGCACAATTACCATTAAAATGATGAGAAACACCAGAATCTGAATCAATAGTTAAATCTAATTTTTCGTCTAAATTTAATTGATCTAAGCGGTCAAGCATTCGTTTAAACATTCTAGAAGGCAATGGAACAGCCAACAGGAAATAGTTAAGTTAGGGAGCCAGTAAATAATCCAAATAGTCTGGAGAAATAGTCTTACGAAGAAAACAGAACAGACATTTTTTATAGAAAAATTAATTATCTATCTATTTTATTTAAACAATTTTTTTGTTAAATTAATATTTTAAGAGTTATTACACTGCAATGTTTTCCTGTTTTAGTGAGATGTTAGCCGTTTGCGAATTATTTAGCAAAACTAAAAAGTGAAAACTTTGCTGTGTAATAACTCTTAAAACATTAATTTGCAAGCAATTAAAAAATTGTTTTAATAAAAAAGATAGATAATTTATTTTTCTACAAAAAAGTCTGTTATATTTTTTTTCGTAGAACCAACCGTTCTCGAGATGTTTTCAAAAACGGGTTTGTTAAAATGGCTACGGAAGCATACCCGTCTCCGCCACATCAAATTAGTTTTATACTGACGACCGACCAACTAACAAATTCCAATAATAGAATAGCATGCCTTTTTGCTGATGATAATGAAAGCAAATGATGGCAACAGCGCCGGTCCTCATGTTATACTTAAAACCTGTGTATAATTTGATATTGGGGCTCACTTTGCGATTAAATCGTATCTAA
The DNA here is from genome assembly GCA_929113105.1 of Agrypnus murinus. Taxonomy (NCBI): domain Eukaryota; kingdom Metazoa; phylum Arthropoda; class Insecta; order Coleoptera; family Elateridae; genus Agrypnus; species Agrypnus murinus. The sequence goes on along the minus strand of OV816026.1, from coordinate 106,478,559 downwards.
TTATATGGTCCTCACGTCGTCAGTAGTATAGTGTAGCCTCACTTGGTATTATTATACACAGCAAATAAAACTTTTTTAAATTCAAAGAAATCTGTGTATATTTGCGAGATACATAACTAGAACAAGTAAACAAGTGATGACAAAAAAATTTGCAAAGCTGTGACCATTTATAAGGGTGGTCCTCATTAACTATGGTTCATGATATGTCCTCACTTTGATAAGTGGCCGTAAATATATATATATATATATATATATATATATATATATATATATATATATATATATATATATATATATATATATATATATATATATATATATATATATATATATATATATATATATATATATATATATATATATATATATATATATATATATATATATATATATATATATATATATATATATATATATATATATATATATATATATATATATATATATATATATATATATATATATATATATATATATATATATATATATATATATATATATATATATATATATATATATATATATATATATATATATATATATATATATCTATAGGGCACCACTAAGCGTCCCCCCATGTAAAATCTTAGGTTCAAGCAGCGTCCGAAGTCACTCGGCGTCTGGATATACGGACGCTGAGTGACTTGTGCCTCAAAATTGCACCACATGAAGCTTAAAGTGTCTAGATGACGAAAATGTAAAAATTAGCTCTGCGCAGTTTGACACCCATTCCTGATTCGTGTATAAAATCGTAGTTCGAGCGTTTGCAACATGCAGCGCTAATAGCGCGCGATTTGTATACACTTGTATACAAATCGGCAACGGTTTACCCTGCGTCCCCACACTTAACAGTAATTTTGTTGGTAACACTGATGGCTTTATCGCTAGACAGTGACGTCATTTCAACGGGACTTCACTTTATGCATTGTATTTCTGAGTAAAGATTGCGTCATTTAAGGTGACAAAAATTCTTTCATATTATATTTTGTTAAAGCTAATAAACACTTTTAATACATTTCATTTATGCGTCAATTAAATATCGTTATTAAAACGGATTTGCTTGCTACTACAAATGGGCGATAATTTTAATAAAATTATAAGATTTAATAAGATGGATAAGAATTTAAGGAGATTCTTTCGTTCTCAAAATATGTGTGGGATATTTACACGTAATTAAAAGCTTTATTTATTTAAATTAAGCAGACATTACGCATTATTATATTATCCTTGAGTATTTAATCAATCACTGATGCTGTTAGATAATAATAAATCAAAATATACAATTAAAATATAATTTTATGGCATTTATTATATTACGTTAAGGGCCGGTAGTATAAAACTTTTTACTTCCTAGATAAAATTTACTTTGAGAGTAAATTAATTTATTCTGACAATTTGCATATTAAATTGACAGAACAAATGAATTTACTCTCAAAGTAAATTTTATCTAGGAAGTAAAAAGTTTTATAATACAGGCCCTAATTTGAACAAACTTTAAAATAAATATGTAGGATGTCGATTTTTATAAATCTTCACATTTCTTATGTATCAGAGTATTGACTTTACAACATTTTTTAAGTTGCCCTGTAAAACAAGAACGTCAATTTAGCAGCCCTTGTTTTTATGTAAAGAAATAAGCAATACAGTCCACTCACTCTGTCATTTGACAACACATGACATGTAGAAAAATAAATTAAGCAATTTCTGTTGATGGATTAAGTTATTGAAGTATATATCGGAATTTGGAATAAACAACATTTTACATTTGCTGTCAAACTTTGAAAATTCTAAAGGGTGAAACTATGATGGAGTCCATACTGACTAAAGTATAATTTAATTGCTGAAACCTTTAACCTGAGGAGGTTTCAAGTCGCTGATTTTAAATCTGATTTCAAAATTTGGAACTTCAAAAGGACTTCTTCAATATTTCGTCAATACTAACTTAAGTATAACTAAATTGCTAAAACCTGTAGTCTGGGGGTTTTTAAAGTCGCTGATTTCAAAATTTGGAACTTCAAAAGAAAGGCTTCAATATTTCGTCAATACTAACTAAAGTATAATTAAATTGCCAAAACCTATAATCTGAGGTTTTCTGAAGTCGCTGATTTCAAATATGATTTCAAAATTTGGAACTTCAAAAGGAAGGCTTCAATATTCCGTCAATACTAACTAAAGTATAATTAAATTGCCAAAACCTATAATCTGAGGTTTTCTGAATTCGCTGATTTCAAATTTGATTTCAAAATTTGGAATTTCAAAAGGACGGCCTCAATACTACGTAAATACTGACTAAGGTGTAATCGAACAGCAGAAACCATTAATCTGAGAGTTTTGATGTCGCTGATTTCAAATCTGATTTCAAAATTTGGAACTTCAAAAGGACGGCTTCAGTACTTCGTAAATGCTAACTAAGGTATAATCGAAAGGCTGAAACCTTTACTCTGAGAGTTTTGAAGTCACTGATTTCAAATTTGATTTCAAAATTTGGAATTTCAAAAGGACGGCCTCAATACTACGTAAATACTGACTAAGGTGTAATCGAACAGCAGAAACCATTAATCTGAGAGTTTTGATGTCGCTGATTTCAAAATTTGGAACTTCAAAAGGACGGCTTCAGTACTTCGTAAATGCTAACTAAGGTATAATCGAAAGGCTGAAACCTTTACTCTGAGAGTTTTGAAGTCACTGATTTCAAATCTGATTTCAAAATTTGGAATTTCAAAAGGACGGCTTTAATACTTCGCAAATGCTCACTAAGGTATAATCGAAAGGCTGAAACATTTAATCTGAGAGTTTTGAAGTCGCTGATTTCAAATCTGATTTCAAAATTTGGAATTTAAAAAGGACGGCTTCACTACTTCGTAAATGCTAACTAAGGTATAATCGAAAGGCTGAAACCTTTATTCTGAGAGTTTTGAAGTCGCTGATTTCAAATCTGATTTCAAAATTTGTAACTTCAAAAGGAAGGCTTCAATATTCCGTCAATCCTAACTAAAGTATAATTAAATTGCCAAAACCTATAATCTGAGGTTTTCTAAAGTCGCTGATTTCAAATCTGATTTCAAAATTTGGAATTTCAAAAGGACGGCTTCAATACTTTGTAAATACTGACTAAGGTGTAATCGAACGGCAGAAACCATTAATCTGAGAGTTTTGATGTCGCTGATTTCAAATCTGATTTCAAAATTTGGAATTTCAAAAGGACGGCTTCAGTACTTCGTAAATGATAACTAAGGTATAATCGAAAGGCTGAAACCTTTAATCTGAGAGTTTTGAAGTCGCTGATTTCAAATCTGATTTCAAAATTTGGAATTTCAAAAGGACGGCTTCAATACTTCGTAAATGCTAACTAAGGTATAATCGAAAGGCTGAAACCTTTAATCTGAGAGTTTTGAAGTCGCTGATTTCAAATCTGATTTCAAAATTTAGAATTTGAAAAGGACGGCTTCAATACTTCGTAAATACTAACTAAGGTCTAATCGAACAGCAGAAAACATTAATCTGAGAGTTTTGAAGTCGCTTATTTCAAATCTGATTTCAAAATTTGGAATTTCAAAAGAACGGCTTCACTACTTCGCAAATGCTAACTAAGGTATAATCGAAAGGCTGAAACCTTTAATCTGAGAGTTTTGAAGTCGCTGATTTCAAATCTGATTTCAAAATTTGGAATTTCAAAAGGACGGCTTCAATACTACGCAAATGCTAACTAAGGTATAATCGAAAGGCTGAAACCTTTAATCTGAGAGTTTTGAAGTCGCTGATTTCAAATCTGATTTCAAAATTTGGAATTTCAAAAGGACGGCTTCAACACTTCTTAAATGCTAACTAAGGTATAATCGAAAGGCTGACAGCTTTAATCTGAGTTTTGAAGTCGCTAATTTCAAATCATTTCAAAATTTGGAATTTCAAAAGGACGTCTTCAATACTTCGTAGATGCTAACTAATGTATAATCGAAAGGCTGAAACCTTTAATCTGAGTTTTGAAGTCGCTAATTTCAAATCTGATTTCAAAATTTGGAATTTCAAAAGGACGGCTTCAATACTTCGCAAATACTGACTAAGGTGTAATCGAACGGCAGAAACCATTAATCTGAGAGTTTTGATGTCGCTGATTTCAAATCTGATTTCAAAATTTGGAATTTCAAAAGGACGGCTTCAGTACTTCGTAAATGCTAACTAAGGTATAATCGAAAGGCTGAAACATTTATTCTGAGAGTTTTGATGTCGCTGATTTCAAATCTGATTTCAAAATTGGGAATTTCAAAAGGACGGCTTCAGTAGTTCGTAAATGCTAACTAAGGTATAATCGAAAGTCTGAAACCTTTAATCTGAGTTTTGAAGACGCTAATTTCAAATCTGATTTCAAAATTAGGAATTTCAAAAGGACGGCTTCAATACTTCGCAAATGCTAACTAAGGTATAATCGAAAGGCTGAAACATTTAATCTGAGAGTTTTGAAGTCGCTGATTTCGAATCTGATTTCAAAATTTGGAACTTCAAAAGGACGGCTTCAATACTTCGTAAATGCAAACTAAGGTATAATCGAAATGCTGAAACCTTTAATCTGAGTTTTGAAGTCGCTGATTTCAAATCTGATTTCAAAATTTGGAATTTCAAAAGGACGGCTTCAATACTTCGTAAATGCAAACTAAGGTATAATCGAGAGGCTGAAACCTTTAATCTGAGAGTTTTGATGTCGCTGATTTCAAATCTGATTTCAAAATTTGGAATTTCAAAAGGACGGCTTCAGTACTTCGTAAATGCAAACTAAGGTATAATCGAGAGGCTGAAACCTTTAATCTGAGAGTTTTGAAGTCGCTGATTTCAAATCTGATTTCAAAATTTGGAATTTCAAAAGGACGGCTTCAGTACTTCGTAAATGCTAACTAAGGTATAATCGAAAGGCTGAAACATTTATTCTGAGAGTTTTGATGTCGCTGATTTCAAATCTGATATCAAAATTTGGAATTTCAAAAGGACGGCTTCAGTACTTCGTAAATGCTAACTAAGGTATAATCGAAAGTCTGAAACCTTTAATCTGTGTTTTGAAGACGCTAATTTCAAATCTGATTTCAAAATTTGGAATTTCAAAAGGACGGCTTTAATACTTCGCAAATGCTAACTAAGGTATAATCGAAAGGCTGAAACATTTAATCTGAGAGTTTTGAAGTCGCTGATTTCGAATCTGATTTCAAAATTTGGAACTTCAAAAGGACGGCTTCAATACTTCGTAAATGCAAACTAAGGTATAATCGAAATGCTGAAACCTTTAATCTGAGAGTTTTGAAGTCGCTGATTTCAAATCTGATTTCAAAATTTGGAATTTCAAAAGGACGGCTTCAATACTTCGTAAATGCAAACTAAGGTATAATCGAGAGGCTGAAACCTTTAATCTGAGAGTTTTGAAGTCGCTGATTTCAAATCTGATTTCAAAATCTGGAATTTCAAAAGGACGGTTTCAATACTTCGCAAATGCTAACTAAGGTATAATCGAAAGGCTGAAACATTTAATCTGAGAGTTTTGAAGTCGCTGATTTCGAATCCGATTTCAAAATTTAGAATTTCAAAAGGACGGCTTCAATACTTCGTAAATGCAAACTAAGGTATAATCGAAAGGCTGAAACCTTTAATCTGAGAGTTTTGAAGTCGCTGATTTCAAATCTGATTTCAAAATTTGGAATTTGAAAAGGACGGCTTCAATGTTTCGTAAATACTAACTAAGGTGTAATCGAACGGCAGAACCATTAATCTGCGAGTTTTGAAGTCGCTGATTTCAAATCTGATTTCAAAATTTGGAATTTCAAAAGGACGGCTTCAATACTTCGCAAATGCTAACTAAGGTATAATCGAAAGGCTGAAACATTTAATCTGAGAGTTTTGAAGTCGCTGATTTTGAATCTGATTTCAAAATTTGGAATTTCAAAAGGACGGCTTCAATACTTCGTAAATGGTAACTAAGGTATAATCGAAATGCTGAAACCTTTAATCTGAGAGTTTTGAAGTCGCTGATTACAAATCTGATTTCAAAATTAGGAATTTCAAAAGGACGGCTTCAATACTTCGTAAATGCAAACTAAGGTATAATCGAAAGGCTGAAACCTTTAATCTGAGAGTTTTGAGGTCTCTGATTTCAAATCTGATTTCAAAATTTGGAACTTCAAAAGCAAGGCTTCAATATTCCGTCAATACTAACTAAAGTATAATTAAATTACCAAAACCTATAATCTGTGGTTTTCTAAAGTACCTGATTTCAAATCTGATTTCAAAATTTGGAATTTCAAAAGGACGGCTTCAGTACTTCGTAAATACTGACTAAGATGTAATCGAAAGGCAGAAACCTTTAATCTTATAGTTTTGAAGTCGCTGATTTCAAATCTGATTTCAAAATTTGGAATTTCAAAAGGACGGCTTCAATACTTCGGAAATGCTAACTAAGGTATAATCGAAAGACTGAAACATTTAATCTGAGAGTTTTGAAGTCGCTGATTTCAAATCTGATTTCAAAATTTGGAATTTCAAAAGGACGGCTTCAATACTTCGTAAATGCAAACTAAGGTATAATCGAGAGGCTGAAACCTTTAATCTGAGAGTTTTGATGTCGCTGATTTCAAATCTGATTTCAAAATTTGGAATTTCAAAAGGACGGCTTCAGTACTTCGTAAATGCAAACTAAGGTATAATCGAGAGGCTGAAACCTTTAATCTGAGAGTTTTGAAGTCGCTGATTTCAAATCTGATTTCAAAATTTGGAATTTCAAAAGGACGGCTTCAGTACTTCGTAAATGCTAGCTAAGGTATAATCGAAAGGCTGAAACATTTATTCTGAGAGTTTTGATGTCGCTGATTTCAAATCTGATATCAAAATTTGGAATTTCAAAAGGACGGCTTCAGTACTTCGTAAATGCTAACTAAGGTATAATCGAAAGTCTGAAACCTTTAATCTGTGTTTTGAAGACGCTAATTTCAAATCTGTTTTCAAAATTTGGAATTTCAAAAGGACGGCTTTAATACTTCGCAAATGCTAACTAAGGTATAATCGAAAGGCTGAAACATTTAATCTGAGAGTTTTGAAGTCGCTGATTTCGAATCTGATTTCAAAATTTGGAACTTCAAAAGGACGGCTTCAATACTTCGTAAATGCAAACTAAGGTATAATCGAAATGCTGAAACCTTTAATCTGAGAGTTTTGAAGTCGCTGATTTCAAATCTGATTTCAAAATTTGGAATTTCAAAAGGACGGCTTCAATACTTCGTAAATGCAAACTAAGGTATAATCGAGAGGCTGAAACCTTTAATCTGAGAGTTTTGAAGTCGCTGATTTCAAATCTGATTTCAAAATCTGGAATTTCAAAAGGACGGTTTCAATACTTCGCAAATGCTAACTAAGGTATAATCGAAAGGCTGAAACCTTTAATCTGAGAGTTTTGAAGTCGCTGATTTCAAATCTGATTTCAAAATTTGGAATTTGAAAAGGACGGCTTCAATGTTTCGTAAATACTAACTAAGGTGTAATCGAACGGCAGAACCATTAATCTGCGAGTTTTGAAATCGCTGATTTCAAATCTGATTTCAAAATTTGGAATTTCAAAAGGACGGCTTCAATACTTCGCAAATGCTAACTAAGGTATAATCGAAAGGCTGAAACATTTAATCTGAGAGTTTTGAAGTCGCTGATTTTGAATCTGATTTCAAAATTTGGAATTTCAAAAGGACGGCTTCAATACTTCGTAAATGGTAACTAAGGTATAATCGAAATGCTGAAACCTTTAATCTGAGAGTTTTGAAGTCGCTGATTACAAATCTGATTTCAAAATTAGGAATTTCAAAAGGACGGCTTCAATACTTCGTAAATGCAAACTAAGGTATAATCGAAAGGCTGAAACCTTTAATCTGAGAGTTTTGAGGTCTCTGATTTCAAATCTGATTTCAAAATTTGGAACTTCAAAAGCAAGGCTTCAATATTCCGTCAATACTAACTAAAGTATAATTAAATTACCAAAACCTATAATCTGTGGTTTTCTAAAGTACCTGATTTCAAATCTGATTTCAAAATTTGGAATTTCAAAAGGACGGCTTCAGTACTTCGTAAATACTGACTAAGATGTAATCGAAAGGCAGAAACCTTTAATCTTATAGTTTTGAAGTCGCTGATTTCAAATCTGATTTCAAAATTTGGAATTTCAAAAGGACGGCTTCAATACTTCGGAAATGCTAACTAAGGTATAATCGAAAGACTGAAACATTTAATCTGAGAGTTTTGAAGTCGCTGATTTCAAATCTGATTTCAAAATTTGGAATTTCAAAAGGACGGCTTCAATACTTCGTAAATGCAAACTAAGGTATAATCGAGAGGCTGAAACCTTTAATCTGAGAGTTTTGATGTCGCTGATTTCAAATCTGATTTCAAAATTTGGAATTTCAAAAGGACGGCTTCAGTACTTCGTAAATGCAAACTAAGGTATAATCGAGAGGCTGAAACCTTTAATCTGAGAGTTTTGAAGTCGCTGATTTCAAATCTGATTTCAAAATTTGGAATTTCAAAAGGACGGCTTCAGTACTTCGTAAATGCTAGCTAAGGTATAATCGAAAGGCTGAAACATTTATTCTGAGAGTTTTGATGTCGCTGATTTCAAATCTGATTTCAAAATTTGGAATTTCAAAAGGACGGCTTCAGTACTTCGTAAATGCTAACTAAGGTATAATCGAAAGTCTGAAACCTTTAATCTGTGTTTTGAAGACGCTAATTTCAAATCTGATTTCAAAATTTGGAATTTCAAAAGGACGGCTTTAATACTTCGCAAATGCTAACTAAGGTATAATCGAAAGGCTGAAACATTTAATCTGAGAGTTTTGAAGTCGCTGATTTCGAATCTGATTTCAAAATTTGGAACTTCAAAAGGACGGCTTCAATACTTCGTAAATGCAAACTAAGGTATAATCGAAATGCTGAAACCTTTAATCTGAGAGTTTTGAAGTCGCTGATTTCAAATCTGATTTCAAAATTTGGAATTTCAAAAGGACGGCTTCAATACTTCGTAAATGCAAACTAAGGTATAATCGAGAGGCTGAAACCTTTAATCTGAGAGTTTTGAAGTCGCTGATTTCAAATCTGATTTCAAAATTTGGAATTTGAAAAGGACGGCTTCAATGCTTCGTAAATACTAACTAAGGTGTAATCTAACGGCAGAACCATTGATCTGCGAGTTTTGAAGTCGCTGATTTCAAAATCTGGTATTTGAAAAGGACGGCTTCAATGCTTCGTAAATACTAACTAAGGTGTAATCGAACGGCAGAACCATTAATCTGCGAGTTTTGAAGTCGCTGATTTCAAATCTGATTTCAAAATTTGGAATTTCAAAAGGACGGCTTCAATACTTCGCAAATGCTAACTAAGGTATAATCGAAAGGCTGAAACATTTAATCTGAGAGTTTTGAAGTCGCTGATTTCAAATCTGATTTCAAAATTAGGAATTTCAAAAGGACGGCTTCAATACTTCGTAAATGGTAACTAAGGTATAATCGAAATGCTGAAAACTTTAATCTGAGAGTTTTGAAGTCGCTGATTTCAAATCTGATTTCAAAATTAGGAATTTCAAAAGGACGGCTTCAATACTTCGTCAATACTAACTTAAGTATAACTAAATTGCTAAAATCTGTAGTCTGGGGGTTTTTAAAGTCGCTGATTTCAAAATTTGGAACTTCAAAAGAAAGGCTTCAATATTTCGTCAATACTAACTAAAGTATAATTAAATTGCCCAAACCTATAATCTGAGGTTTTCTGAAGTCGCTGATTTCAAATATGATTTCAAAATTTGGAATTTCAAAAGGACGGCTTCAATACTTCGTAAATGGTAACTAAGGTATAATCGAAATGCTGAAACCTTTAATCTGAGAGTTTTGAAGTCGCTGATTTCAAATCTGATTTCAAAATTAGGAATTTTAAAAGGACGGATTGAATACTTCGTAAATGCAAACTAAGGTATAATCGAAAGGCTAAAACCTTTAATCTGAGAGTTTTGAAGTTGCTGATTTCAAATCTGATTTCAAAATTTGGAATTTCAAAAGGTCGGCTTCAATACTTCCTAAATGCTAACTAAGGTATAATCGAAAGGCTGAAACCTTTAATCTGAGAGTTTTGAAGTCGCTGATTTCAAATCTGATTTCAAAATTTGGAATTTGAAAAGGACGGCTTCAATACTTCGTAAATACTAACTAAGGTGTAATCGAACGGCAGAACCATTAATCTGCGAGTTTTGAAGTCGCTGATTTCAAATCTGATTTCAAAATTTGGAATTTGATAAGGACGGCTTCAATACTTCGTAAATACTAACTAAGGTGTAATCGAACGGCAGAAACCATTAGTCTGCGAGTTTTGAAGTCGCTGATTTCAAATCTGATTTTAAAATTTGGAATTTCAAAAGGACTGCTTCAATACTTCGTAAATGCTAACTAAGGTATAATCGAAAGTCTGAAACCTTTAATCTGAGTTTTGAAGACGCTAATTTCAAATCTGATTTCAAAATTTGGAATTTCAAAAGGACGGCTTCAATACTTCGTAAATGCTAACTAAGGTATAATCGAAAGGCTGAAACCTTTAATCTGAGAGTTTTGAAGTCGCTGATTTCAAAGCTGATTTCAAAATTTGGAATTTCAAAAGGACGGCTTCAATACTTCGTAAATGCTAACTAAGGTATAATCGAAATGCTGAAACTTTTAATCTGAGAGTTTTGAAGTCGCTGATTTCAAATCTGATTTCAAAATTTGGAATTTCAAAAGGTCGGCTTCAATACTTCCTAAATGCTAACTAAGGTATAATCGAAATGCTGAAACTTTGAATCTGAGAGTTTTGAAGTCGCTGATTTCAAATCTGATTTCAAAATTTGGAATTTCAAAAGGACGGCTTCAATACTTCGTCAATAATTGCTTAACTTTGAATTAAATGTTTGAAACTTGACATCTGTGGGTTTTTAAGGTTGCTGCTTTTAGATTTGCTGTCAAAGTTTATAAATTGTAAAGGTCTAATCCAATATTCATTATTTTATTATTTTCTATTCCAGTATTTTTGTTGTATCTTTAGTAAAGCATAAATTATTTAGAATGGCTTTTTGTTCTTTGATAATCGGTGATCTTAGTTTTTACACTGTAGACGATAGCTGAAACCCATTTCTTCAGCAATAATTGTTAAAAATCGTCGATGGAAATGTTCGTCGATGTGTAAATATAAGCCAGTGCAAGTTCCTGACTATTATTTCTTACATAAATTTAATTACTGGTCTAATCTTATGCTTTATTTTTCAATTAGCTAATTCATTATGGAATTGTGTTTTCAATTAATAAATTCCCGTATTGCCATAAATTATATTATTTTTAATATATTAACCACATATATTTAACACAATTTGCTTAATATGTAATCTGTCAAGTACGGTTAATATTGGCCAAAAAATGAAGTGAATTCTTAGTACTATTTTCGTCTAGTAGATGTAATTAAAAAATAAACGTTAAAACGCAACATGTATGTAGAAATTTGCTCTTGGTCACGTCCTGTTTTAATTTAAGAAATACCTTGTAAGCATGTTTGAATTTACTTTTATCATGTAGCAATGGGTATTAATGATTTTTCTTCATAGCTTGTTATCAGTTGTTCGCTTTGTACTGACAACAGAATTTTTATTAGCTTAATAAAAATATAAAAAATACTACATTGCATAATTAAACAATTCAAACTTTTTATTATAAAATATGATAAATAACTTTAATTCAGGAAAGTTTTGGCAATACGTAATTTATAATAATTGCATACCTTAAAAATAAATTATACATTAATAAAGAAATAAATACCAGTCCTTTTAAGAAATTGTTATTATTAGTCAGTAATATTTTTTGCTGTATCTTATTAAAACATAAATTATGTAGAATGGCTTTTTATTTATTAGTTAAACTAGTTGAAGAACATTTTATAAACACATTGTTAAATTTACAAGATCGAAAATTGCCCCTCTTCTTAAAGTTTTCGTAACTTATTTCTAACCCTGGCCATCAGTTAAAACTGTACCAAATTTTAAGTATGTAAAGTCATTCAAAAGATTTACAACTCCAGAAGATTGTGGTTTGACATAATAAAATTTTTTTACTTTTCATTTTACAAGAATCATAATTTTTATAATTGTGCCAAATATCAAGTTTGTATGTAATCTAGAAATTCAGCAGTTATAAAGATTATTTAATTTCATTACTTAAATAGAGTAACTTGATAACGCCGACAGACAAAATTGATAAACTGTTTTAAAAACGAAAAAACATCAAATTCTAAATCAGCGACCTAAAATAGTCCAAGACATCAAGTTTATGCAAATGAGTCATATTTTAATTATTATGGACGCCATATTTCATACGTCCTTTAAAATTTGCAAACCTTTATATCAAATTTGAAATCAGCGACCTCAAAAGCCCTTTTGTATAAAATTTCATACAAATTCAATAACATTTCGAGTTTTATGATGTTTTTATGCATATAATATTTTAAATCTGACACCTTTCAGTACAAAATCTCATAGAAATCCAATAAAATTTCTAATTTTACGACATTTTTATATTTATGGTACCTTAAAACTTATTTAAAACATTTTAAATAAAATTCAGACACAAATGAATGGAGATTTATTAAGTAGCTTTAATAAAACGTAATTATTGTTGTCACTTTAAATGACGCAATCCTTACTGAGAAACACACATAGTACTTTGACAACGCAGAGAGCTATATCATATCTGCTATTTCAAATTACCCCCAGATGTTAAGTTTTAAGCAAATAAATCAAATTTTAATTATTATAGCCGCCATATTTCATCCGTCCTTTAAAATTTGCAAACGTTGACAATAAATTTGAAATTAGCGACCTGAAAAACCCCTTTGTAGAAAATTTCATACAAATTCAATAATATTTCGAGTTTTATGATGTTTTTATGCATAAAGTATTTTAAATCTGAAAGCCTTTTAAATAAAATGCATACACATAAAGAAACGGAACTAAAAGAATTTATTAAGTAGCTTTAATCAAATAGAAATGTTTTTGTCAGTTTAAATGACGTAATCTTCTCAGAAATACAGCGAGTAACATGACACCGCAGACAGGCAAGCAAGCTGCTAAACTTTAGAAAAAATAAATGGACGCTGAATAAACCTATAGTTTGCTAAAGCTGACGCTGACGCTGACTGATACCATCATTTATATACACTTTATATACGCAGGACGCTGGGCGCTACGCTTTTGGTCCGGACGCATGGTAGGCCTTTATAGATATATATATATATATATATATATATATATATATATATATATATATATATATATAATATTTATATATATTATAAAATATATAAAAGAATACCAAAGATATTAAATCAACTCTGTAATTTGGAAACGCCGGTTGTTACAATTGTTACTTGCCACAATTCTACAAGCAACCTTCCATCTACTGAGTGTGACGGTTGCAGAGCCACCGTTCATCTAGCATGTGTTAACCTTTCTGAAAACGATTTGAAATTTACGAGATCTAAATCGAAGTCGATTAAAGTTGTATGTAATTTATGTAACAATAATCTAATACAATTCAACGATTTAAAAAGTCTAATTTTGTCTATTAAAGAAGATTTTAACACTGCCTTAAATAAATTAAACAATGAAATGGAAAGAAAGATAAATGATTTACGTACAGAATTTTCGGAAAGGCTTAATAAAGTTGAATCAAACTTGAACAAGAGCAACATGGAGGAAATATGTAACGAAATTAATCAACGACAATCTAGAAAAAATAATCTGCTTTTATTTGGTATTACCGAGCATTCATCCCAACTGAAGTGATGTGACACAACCAAGTTCAAGTGCAATTAATAGCAATCTTAATAAAAGTAAGTTAGGTATTTGGTTTTTCCTTAAGCTGAATTTAAATGATGATGTACTGGTACATTGAAATGTTGTTCATTAGAACATGAAGATGACTGGAGTAGCTACAATCCAAAGAAGCTGAAGCTACCGAAGTCCCAAGCTTTGCAAGTCATTGATAAAGATGGGCAAGAGAATGAAGGGACACGTAATAATAATCAAGTTGAAGAAAAGCAAAGCAAGAAATCGGGTAAGGAATAAACACATTAAACTACGAGTACATAATAAAAAAAAACAATAATTAGGCGAAAATTTAAAAACAAAACTTGGATCTTGGGCGAAAAGTAAAGTTGAACTAAGCCAACTCCAGAAAGAAGCATATTTGACTGAGTGCAAACAAAAGATGGATAATTTAAAGAGAAAACATGAAAAAGAATTACAACTAATGGAGGAAGAAAGTAACAAGCGTATCGAGATGTTGGTGAAAGAGTCAAACGAAAAAAGAATATATTTAAAGGAGGAGCACACTCTGAAAATGGAAATTCTTCAAGCTCAAAAAACTAAGCTATTGTAGATTAAGTCTGTGTTCGATCTTTATATTTGTTTGTTTTTGTTTCAACAGTTTTGAGTTTGTTTCGTTTATAATAATTAATTAATTATGTTAAGTGTTTTCATTGTCTTTTTTAGCAACAAATAGTGCAATAAATACAAATAAAATTGAAAGAGGTCTATGGTGTACATATTTATCATTACTACAAGTAAGTAAACTCTTGCTCATCACAAACATAATATAAATAACTTAAATAAGTAATTAGTGTTGATCAACTAAAGCCTGAAAATATTCAGTAATGAGAAGTGATCTTGCCATATTATTTTCATTTAAATTGGGGTTTCGCCGTCTCGCTTCATAAACATTTACATTGTTTGTTAATACAATAGCAGCCTCTTCTTCTTCTGTTACTGGTGGTTCATCATCGCCCATGAAGACCGCGATATTATGAAGTATCGCTGTGGCTACAACGATTGGTTCAATCATAGTCTGGTCAAGCCTAATTCCTAGGGCTAAAATTGGAAACCGGCGCTTCCAAACTCCGAAACACCTTTCAATAGGATTTCGTGTTCGAATCTGCGATTCGTTATATAAATTCTCAGCTTGTGTCACCGTGTGAGCCAATGGTGTAAATAAGTATCTTCGCAGAGGGTATCCACTATCTCCCACTAAAACACTATCTGCTCCATGCACCCCTTGTTCCATATTAGCGCGTAACTGGGAATTTCTGAATATGACAGAATCGTGGGATGACCCATGCCATCTGCACACCAAACTTCTAATAACAAGTCCAGGATCACAAACAGCTTGTACATTATATGAAAAGAAATTTTTCCTGTTTCTAAACAGTTCAGCATTATCACCTCCAGGAGATTTTATTTTCACGTGTGTGCAATCCAGGGCACCAATACATCGTGGAAATCTGCCTATGTTATGAAACCCTTGTCTGACTTCTGAGATCTCCTCCTGTGTGGTTGGCATCATAATGAAATCTTGCTTAAGCCTGGCGATGTTCAAAATCACTTTCCTTATCAGTCTACTAACGGTGGCCTTATCAATACCATTTAAGTCGCCAACAACGCTGAGCATACTGCCTGTGGCGAGAAAACGAAGTGTAGCTAAGACCATCTGTGTAGGTGATAGAGCATGATTTCTTCTTGCGG
Organism: Agrypnus murinus; assembly: GCA_929113105.1. Taxonomy (NCBI): domain Eukaryota; kingdom Metazoa; phylum Arthropoda; class Insecta; order Coleoptera; family Elateridae; genus Agrypnus; species Agrypnus murinus. The sequence continues at coordinate 106,462,964 of OV816026.1, read as the reverse complement.
CTGATCTTATGTGAAAATCAATTTTATCAATTAAATATTGAACTACAGGCTTGGATAAACGGAAACAATCCTTAAATTCACGATCATTCCATTTTCGGAAGTGATCAATCCGCTGTCTGAAGACTCTTGGTGCCCGACCAATAATATGGACCAATTCAACAAAATCTTCATCTTCACTGATATTCTCGTCATTGATTTCCATTATGGTTAATTTTTTAATTTTGTTGCGGAATTTATTAAACGAATCGTGCAAAAGTGACGTTAGGTGAATTTGATCCACGTTTAAACCATCCGCCTTCTAGGTTTAAATTTTAACCCCGGATACAGTCGGTGGAGTCGGTGTTATAATTTTATACAACTGCTCATAAGGATAATCCAGTAGGTAACACCGGTGTTATGTTTTATACAATCGGGCCTAATGTATCAACTGAAAACATACGTCCGATTAGACTAGCCCGTTTTAATCCATCGGCATCAAATCCTCGTCCAATCAAGGTAACTCTGAATACCGAATCCGAAAGTTCTTGCATGTATTAGGAATGCTAAGAAACTTAAACTACTCCAGAAATACTCTGCCATTACCCTCTCAACTGATAGAATACTTAAGCAAATACAGTACTATAAGAATGTTCGTGCTAACCTTACACAGAGAATTTCTAATGGTGAAAAGAACCTGAAAATAAAATATATTGGAGGTGTACCACAAATAGTTCAGGAAAACTTATTTTACTCAAATATAGTGCCTCGGAACCTATTTCTATTTGTTACCAAAACGTCAGGGGACTTCGGTCTAAAACCACATCATTCTTTAAAGCTGTATGTAATAGTGACTGTTCTACAATTGGACTTACTGAAACCTGGATTACTGATGACGTCTTAAATACTGAACTATTTCCGAATAATTATAATGTATTACGCTGTGATCGTAACTTAGAAGCTTGTGGATTGTCCTAAGGTGGGGGTGTATTACTGGCGGCGAAGGAAGGTATCATAACTGTTCCTTTAGATTTGTCTACTTTAAGGCAGTCATCACCCCCTATTGATATAGTTGGAGCTAAATTAAAATTTACTAATGGCAATTTTTATATTTTTGTTATATATATTCCACCTTTTGTAACAATTCCTGAACTAGAAAAATTTTTTGAAACAATGATACCATTAAACGTATTCGATAATGATAATGTGATTATACTGGGTGACTTCAATACTCCAACATTTGATGTAAACAATAATGACCGAAAAGCTCAATTATTGTTACTAGACTTCCAACATTTTTTGGTCTAATTCAGTATAATAACATTATCAATTATTTAAATCGTAAGTTAGATTTAGTATTTTCTCATATACAGTGCGCCATAGATAAGGATCCTTGTCACCTAGTAAACGAAGATCCTTATCATCCCGCACTCTCAGTAAGTTTTACTACACACAGTAGACCTAGGCGGTTTCAAGCAAATAATTATCAAAAAATTATGTTTTTAGGAAAGCAAATTATTCAATGCTTTATAATATGCTGCTTGAAGCCGACTGGTCTTATCTTGACACGTATACTGAAATTAATGAAGCATGCAATGATTTCTATCAGCATCTCTCAGATATTTTTGACATGACTATGCCTATTGTATATGGGTCTAACACTAAACAAAAGCACTTTCCTCCCTGGTTTAAAGGTCATATTATTTCAAATTTACGTAAGAAAAATAAAGCTTATAAGGACTTGTTTATTGTTTCCAGCCTTATTTTGTGGAACTCCATAATCATGAAATAAAGATTATTAAAAGTTTCACAGTTTTATTAAAATACAACCTGACAATATTGTTTCGACAGCTATGCTGTCATTATCAAAGGTAATATAATTATAAACAAACACGTCGCTAAGGTAGATACAAAATAGGTAACTAGATAAAATAATAATAATAATCATAATTAAATATCTAATACTTCCAGTAACGGAGAATTACTGAGCTCAAGTCGTTCATTCATTAAAGGTACCCTGAGTTTGTGTTTGTATATCTCAAAGGCTTCTAAAATGTCTAATTGGCGTTTGTTATTACAAAAATGTAGGAATTTAATATTATTTTGAGGAGTTATTGTGTGATTTTGTTCTAAAAGGTGTTTGGCGTAATTCGATTTTTCAGGATGTTTGTTTTTGTAATGACGTACGTGTTCTTTATATCTTATGTCAAAATTTCGAAGTGTTTGTCCAATATATACCGAACTACAAAAAGAACAATTTAAACGGTAAATGCCCGATTTCATGATATCATGTGTTCTGTCTTTAGCATTAAATAAAAATGAAAAAGTGTTAGTGTTGGTTTTAAATGTTATTTTATAATTGTTGGTTTTTCTTAGTATATGTGCAATTTTTTCTGATATTTTGCCAAAATATGGTATAGATATGTAATTTGTGTCTTCTGTTTGATTGTCAATGGGATATATTCTTTTGATAGCTAACCTATAATCTTTTTGTTTAATTAAAGTGTCAATCATGTTCGGATTATAATGATTTGCATGTGCTAGTTGTTTAATGGTTGATATCTCTTTGCTAAAATCTGATTTTGTTAGTGGAATAGTTAAAGCTCTGTGTACTAATGATCTGTATGCTGCTATTTTATGTGTATTGTGGTGACAAGATTCATTTGGTATTGTTATGTCTGTTTGTGTTGGTTTTCTGTATATGGAAAATTCAAAAAGATTGTCTGCGTTAATCTTGATATTTAAGTCTAGAAAGTTTATAGCCCTGTTTTGTTCTGTTTCTAGTGTAAATTTTATATTAGGATGGATATTGTTTATAAGAATTAAAAATTCATTGATAACCTCAAAAGAACTGTCAAAACAAGCTAAAATGTCATCAACGTAACGAAACCAAAAAATAATGTGTTTAGAAAGATCTAATTCAAATATTCGATCTTCCAAATTATCCATAAATATGTTAGCTAATAGAGGACTTAGAGAATTACCCATAGGTAAACCATCCTTTTGTAAATAAATTATGTTATTAAAAGTGAAATAATTTTGACTTATACGAAGGTCAAATAATTGAATTAACTCGAACCTTTTAACTAATTCTATATTACTATTGATCAAGAAACTATCTAATCTCTATTTATTAGATTTCACTCATTTCCTGTATTTGGGTTTTTACCTGTTCTGGGATAAATTTATATTATTATTATTATTAAATCTGAGTTAAACCACACAAAAGTTATCGGTCGATGTTGTTACAATTTTTCTTGAAAGGCTTTTCCCCAGTTCAATTTCACTTAATGATTAACCTAAAAAATTTCTTTCTTAAAAGGCTTTTTCCCAGTGTGTTTATCATCTTTTTGTCATTCCAAATATGGTAGTGTTATATGTGTATGGGCATACCCTTTTTATTACGAGCGTCTCGCGCCACATGCGATCCGGCGTTAGTTTGACATTGCAGAATTTGACATCGCAGGATTTGACGTCCTAACCTATTTAAAAGTAAAGTTTTGTATTCGTTTTATTTATAAGATTTGAGAAAACATATGACCACTGTACATAAAGTGGAAATTGGGTATAATGAGTTTCAGTTTGAATCTTCAGGTAAGTTCCTGGATTTGATAATAATAATAATATATTTAACTATGTTACGCAGTAGTGTTTATAGCAAGCCATAAAAAAAGTAACAATATATAAGAACATATCAATGTATATAACAATTAATTTCAATCAATTTTCTAGCATTTCATCGACGGAAAGACCAAATCCAGGAAAGCAATTTGTCATTGTATGTTCTGCATACTTCATTTAAATTATTAGCCGATGACAGTAAGAAAGAATTTTACAACTGTCATTGCTCCTATAATTACATAAACAAGGGGAAAGATGTAAGACATTTTAAAAGCAGAGGAACAAATAAAATTGGGAAAGCTTGTCCTTCAAGGATGAAGGTTTTGACTAAAAGCGAGGGACTTATTCTGGTGAAGTTTTGGATAACCCATGTAGGTCACTCACTTGACATTGTCTGTTTTTTTAAACAAAGAAACAAGAGCTAAAATTGCAAGTATGTATACATGCCCTTATTTAAAAACCATAATTTAGTAAACAATTTTTTGGGTTCTAGATAAATTACGAGGGTGGTCCCAGAAGTACCCGACCAAACAAAGAAAACACAAAAATTTTGGAAAAAGATTTATTTATTTTTCAACATAATCTCCTTTCAGCTGTATACACTTTTCCCAGAGGTGTTCAAAAAGTTCGATACCCTTTTTATAATGTATTGTATGTTTACAAAACATCCACTTATTATTATAATTACAATAAACGAATGTAAACCAAAGTTCATTATACGACGTTTAATAATTATCGAGTGTTTTACTGCGTACTCCAACAGGTTGGTATTTTAAATTAAGATTCCGTTTTGTATGGTTGGTACTATGTGTTAGTTGAGTTGCATGTTTACAAATGGCCGCTATTAGACGGTGTTGTATTGTATGTTTACAAAACATCCATTTATTATTATAATACAATAAACGAATGTAAACCAAAGTTCATTATACGACGTTTAATAATTATCGAGTGTTTTACTGAGTACTCCAACAGGTTACGGGCCCAGGACGCGAATTTAAAAGTTAAAAACGCCGTAAAGTGACAACCGGTAAAAGTACGTGACTTTTATCATTTGTTTACAAGTTCGTTTTTTGTGAGTCTTGCTGCTCTCGAAGTGCAACTGTTTGACGGATCGGGAGAAAAGGAAGAAAAGGGACTAAAAGTGTGTGGCCCTTCTTCATTTCAGCTCCGAGAAAGTTATTGAACAAGTAGCAAAATGAGTGACAGCGGAAATGTTGGAAATTTCCTGCTGATAAGCAAGTTTAATGGTAAAAACTATCAGCAGTGGAAATTTCAGATGAAATGTGCTTTACGCGCCAAAGGAGTTTACAGTATAGTTGATGGAACGGAAAAGAAACCAGCGCAGACACCAACTAATGTAAATCAAATTAGTAAATGGAATAAAAATGATGCAATGACAATGTGCATATTGACATCAGCGTTAGAACTGGACCAGGTATGTTTAGTTGAAAATGGTAATACATCTATAGAAATTTTAGATAAATTGAACTCGATATATGAGCAGAAAACAGAAACCAATAAATAAGATGCTGGTACACGAAAGATTTTATCAATATAAAATGGAACATACAGAGTCTGTTGCCCAACATATATCGAAGGTAGAAAGCTTGGCTCGCCAAATAAAAGAATCAGGTGACACAATCAGTAGTACAGCAATAATCACGAAAATTCTGAGTTCGTTACCATCAAAATATTGGCCCTTCAGACAAGTATGGTTATCAATGGAAGAATCGAAACAAACAATAGCGAATCTTACAGCTCGACTACTAGATGAAGAAGCCAACGTAAATAGCAACGCCGAAACTGAAAATGCTTTTGTAGCAAACAATTCAAAAGGTGTCGTCGCAAAGAATAACAAGTCGAAATTCAAATGTTTCAATTGTAATAAGCGAGGCCATTTTGCAACCGAATGCAGATTGCCAAAGAAATATTTCACAAATAAAAAGGTTAAACATAATGGAAACCAAAAAGATAGTGTCCAAGGTAGTGCATTTGCAACAGAACTTAATGAAGAAACAGAAGCCTTAATAGCAAACTACGATTCATCTTGGCTGATCTCGTCAGTGGAGCATCTCGTCACATGAGCCACAATCGAAACTATTTCACAGCTTTTCGTGAAACAAAAGATTTAACTATTAAACTTGGAGACGACAAGAAACTTCCAGGTGAAGGAATTGGTACAGTCTACATAGAGAAATGGATCAATGTAAAATGGTGCGATGGAATCATAGAGGACGTATGGTACGTCCCACGATTAAAAAGGAACTTGTTTTCCGAAGGTGCTATAACCAAGAAAGGTTTTACCATTATAAAAGGTAACACAAAAGCTGAACTATTTGAAAATAATAAACTAGTTGGTAGTGCAATTCGTGATGGCAATAATTTATATAAAATGATTATTAGAGCTAAAACTGTAACAGTAGAAGCAAATACAACAGCATCAGGTTCTTTAAAAGAATGGCATGAAAGGTTGGGCCACATAAATGTCAGGTCATTGAAAGAATTGTTTTCAAAGGAGCTAATTAATGATGTCAAGTTGACAGATAATGAAGAATTCTTTTGTGAAGGTTGTGTGTATGGAAAACAACACAAGTTAAAATTCCCCCCAATTCAACGACAAGTAACAAGACCCGGTGAATTATTGTACAGCGATGTGTGTGGACCAATGAGCGTCGAATCTGTTAATGGATCAAGGTATTTTGTGTTATTTAAAGATGACAGCAGTGGGTACCTCGAAGTAAAATTTATTAAACACAAAAGTGATGTTTACAATTGTGTTCGTGACTTTATTAAAATGTGTAATAATAAATTCAATGGAAATATAAAAAGGGTTCGTGTGGACAATGGAACTGAATATATAAATGGACGTACGAAAGAACTCTTATGTAATAATGGAATTGTTTTAGAAACGACTGGAATTTACACTCCAGAACAGAACGGTAGGTGCGAGAGGGAAAAGCGTACAGTGGTTGAAAGTGCCAGAGCCATGTTATATACGAAGGATATGCCTTTAAAGTTGTGGGCAGAGGCTGTCAACTACGACGGCGTTGAACTGCCACCACAAAACGAACTTTTTGTTTTAATGGTAATTTACAATTGCAACTGTAAATTTACAATTACAACTGTAAATTTACAATTACAACTGTAAATTTACAATTAAAACTGTAAATTTACAATTATAACTGTAAATTTACAATTGCAACTGTAAATTTACAATTGGAATTGTAAATTTACAATTGTAACTATAAATCAGTATCTGGCCAGACGAGGGCCAGACACAACATCTACAATTTCAGTCGTGTTATAACGGTGGAGTCTGTGACTAGGTAGGTACTTAAAGGTGTTTCGACGTGCTCTATATTATTATATAGAGCATTATAATAAGCGTTCAAATAAAAACCTGAGCTGGGTAGTGAAACGTAGATTTTTTCCCACAAAGATCAAACTACAAAAATGCCCCGCGATTGGGCGACAATGAAACGTCGCTATTTTGCCGGTCTAAATAACAATAAAATGACTATACTTACTGTAACTTAAAAGCTCAAAAAATATCTGCCACAGCTTGAGATTTAAACTCTCTCTTACAAATTAGTTAGTCAAGTCGTAGGTATTGGTTCCACAGCTGTATAAATTGTGAAAAGGAATAGATAAGGGTTCAAACACAAATAAAAACGTAAAAGGGCGCCATCTGGTTATGATGCTTAGGTAATTATAAATTAACCATTCATAGATGTTAATTGAATAAGCATTAAAAATTATTAAATCCATTAACCAGGAAATGAATAAAATATTTAGTTGAAACAAAATTTTGTTTACTTAAAATTGTTGAAGAAATGAAACTAAACATTCATAACTAATATGGTTCCGTTTTTTTAGATCCATCAGTTTTGAATTAATAACATTTATTAACAGGAAAATTGGTTGAAACACACATAACAAAGGTAAACAAATAAAACACACCTCGTACATTTATTACCAGTCCAATCTAAATTTATTGGACAATAATTATATTCCAAATTAATCAATAAAAATTCACCTAGCACTCTTCATTAAATTATGAAAATAGCCAAAAAATACTTATGGAATCAACCACAAAAAGGTGTGTTCAAACACATTAATTCAAATATTAAAATCTGTATTGACTAATCTTTTTCTGGACAAAAATTTATACACAAATACCTAAATGAGATTAGACAAATTAAATCAATTCGACAGTAGCAATACAAATGATTTGTAATTACATCAAAGTTTAAAGCTTTTTAACAAACTACGAGAGCTCTGTTGATAATAGAATTTAATGAGCAAAAATTTATAATGAATTTCTATTCATTGAGAAACAATACAAAATGACTACAAATTCAAACAAGAAATTTACCTAAATGAATAACACTAAAAACAATAGTCACAAATACCTTTTATTTTTGGTAAATCACAAACCATAATCAACGGTAATCTGCACAAAATTTGACGACAACGTCACAGCAAATGGAAACTGGAAGATTGGGACTTTTCTTTCATACGTTAAAGATGTACGGAATGACCCTCGTAGGAGCTGGATATGGCGAATCATAATTTGCAAATTCACCCCAAACGGCAATAACAAAAGGCAACCATAAAAGTTCCATAAAATATTTGGCTATTAGCTTTGATAACCATTTCAAAATTCATTGTTTTCAATAAAACAATACACATAATCATTAATTTTAACTGAATTTAGAAGGCACACAGCACGAATTATTATTAGTCGAAATTTCGATTACAGAAAAACGTCTGTAAATATTAATTTAATTCTGTACAATAATTATTTAGACGAGAGTACGGTACATAGGCTGTCGTAACATTGGTACACAGCAATAAGGGAAACTGAATTTCCCACTTTTCTGAAGCACAAACGTCCGCGAAAATATTTTAGCGGAATAATTCACTTAAAACATTAAATGCGTTTAAATTCCTTAAACGGAATTTTAATTTACAAACGCATGAGAAAATATGTAACGGAATAACTGTAACTTTTGTTAACCACGAATTATTGGTTAATTTCCGAACACTTATTTAAACGATACTTATTACATGTTGATTTTACTTAAATGCACCGACCATCCGAAAGTCGGTAATTGTTCAAACTATACGAAAAACTGAATTTAGAGTTTTCTTTCAAACTCCATTTTACTACAACAAAATAGCATTTTTAACACAAGATCCAATGTACGCTCTCGGCGTGCGGTTTTGGAAGACAGGCGTCGTCTCAACATCATCCAGCGCTTATATTAACTATGTACCCCCAGCAACGCGACAACACATCTGTTTTTAGGCGGCAAGGGTGCTTGTTGCATGACCTACTATAGAATTCACGACCTTACGTGTAAAAAAATAGTACCTATTCTTCCCGCCCAAAACGCACGTGTGAAATGAAACACGGCTGGCTGTAAACAATATTCCTACACCGCATTGACTTAAACTTTGAAACGCAAAATAGCAGACAAAGGAAGGTGTATTTACGAATCGTATACGCTCAAAATGTTTATCAAAATATTTCAATAAATGAGTTGACTAAGCGCTTCTCATGGTTTCTTTTCAAGGTTTCTTTCTGAAACAATTGATATTATATTAAAATGCCAGACAGCAAAATACGAAAAACGACATCAATATGACGTTACATTATTTAATTATAGCAACGACGAACCAATCCTTTCTTAAAAGGTGCCTTTTATTTAAGATGTTTATTTGATGACATGCTAGTTTAAATTAAGCGAGATCCACAGGACCGAACTTAGGATTTTTAACAAGAATTACTACCAAATTCTGTATACTAAATGCCGGTGGAAAATGTACCCGTTACAGTAGGCTGTGAACTGTCAAATTTGACGTTTGTCCTATGCCCAAAGCATTGAAAAATATACAAATGCCTAATTCCACAGCCTCCTCAGCCCAGGTTTTTATTTGAACGCATGTTATAAACTTTGCATCTCGTTTGTATATACTTACGACTTGTTAAGTCAGTTAGTAAGTAACAGTTAGAAGTCCTTGCTTTTCGACGTAAAATCCAAAACGTGTGTGAGGTCCTGACATGCAATTTTTTAGTAGAAAAGCGCACGTCAACCGACAATCCGTCAGCCGCTCGGCTTCGTTCGGCGCATGGGACAGTTTATAGTTTGTTACGGTACCGGCTAGACGTTTTTAGCAGTTACTCTTTCACTTCTTTGTTTGCGCATCTTGTATTGGATTTTGAAAGAGAGACAGAGAGACGATATTTAATTTGCGAAGCGCACTATTGAAGGTACTATAATTTTGTACAATTATTTACCAATTAACTATTATTTCTAATATTACAGAAATGGAGGAATTCGTTGCTTGGCTTCGGGAGCGGGGAATCCCTGAAATTACAATTACTTTTGTCATTAGAGAAAATGTAAATTAGTTGTTTCTCAATGATTGAAAGCGTGATCTTTAAGATTTATCTAATTGCAGATTGATCCATCAACAATCGTAATAATGGATGATAACAAATTAGAAGAAATTTTTCCTAAAATTGGAGATCGACTGGCGGCTCTTCATTTCTGTCGTCGGCAAGTGGCGCCGCGAAAGCAAAGTCTCATCGACAGACTTAAAAGAAAAATACAAGAAAAGAATGCTGCACGCTGTGACGAATCTCCGGTTCCTAAAAATAAAAAAAAAGGACAAGAATGATAGAATTAGGCTGGATGTACTCCGATAAAAATAATGGCGAATTTCGTTATGTGCGGAAGACGCAAGGGGGTGGTACCCGGCAAATTCACGTAAGTCGGACCGCTAAAGTCTTGGAATTAAAAGACAAAGCAATAGAGCTTTTTTACCCCGATGGAGTTTCACCCAAGGGCAACCTATCAGAATGTACATCAATAGACTTGGTTGATTTTAAATTAAATAAACTAGACGAACAATTAACAGTTGACCAATATTTTGAAATGACCGCCTTAACAAAGCTACGCTTTTATTTAGCCACTGAAGCCTCTAACTTGAAACCACAAAATGCTGCCAATATAATTGATTGTGACAGAACACCTAAAAAAAGAAGAACTAATGCCCTTAAATATGTCATTTCTTCTGACGAAGATGAAGATAACATAACAACCAATGAGAATGGGCTATCGACAAGAACAGATGTCGCACATGATTATCTTTTATCAATGCTGGATCAGGAAGATATGGTAGGTTAATTTTTTTTTCTTGCAAATGTAAAAAGCTAATAAACAAAATCTTTTGTTCAGCATCACAATGTACAGTCAGGGTCTTGCAATACGGAGGCAGCTTCATTGACTTCAACAATTTCCAGTTATGATGAATCAAAGAACGAGACAGGAATTGCAGTAAATGATGGTGCAGACGAACTTAGTATTTTGGTGAATAGCATACTGGACGGAACTGAAGGATCCACTATTATAGAAAATCCAGCCAACAGTATTTTGGTGAATAGCATACTGGACGGAACTGATGGATCCACCATTATAGATAATCCAGCCAACAGTATTTTGGTGAATAGCATACTGGACGGAACTGATGGATCCACCATTATAGATAATCCAGCCAACAATACAACAACAACAAATTTTCAATCTTTAGAACAGATTATAATAAACTTACAGGAAAAGATCTGTAGTGAAAATTTTACCAAGATAAACGTCTACCGAAAAGATATTTTCGGCTGCTGTTTACGTGCACTAAGACGTAAAAGCTTCAATCCGTTCAATAAAATAAATGTAAATTTCACCGATATTGAAGAAACAACAGAAGGTGCCATCGACCAGGGAGGCCCAAAACGGGAAATGTTCAGACTTATTTTAAAGTTTTTATCGGACAGTTCTTTTTTTACTGGAGAAGGAATGAAGCACATATCGTTAAATAGTGTCGCCTTACGTGAAAAGTACTACTATGAAGCTGGGAGAATTATATCCCTTTCGATCGCTCACTGCGGTACTGGTCCCCATTTTTTTTCTGAAACCCTTTACTCATTGGTAGCATATGGAATTGAAAAAACCACATTCTCATTTGAAGACCTTGAACCCGATATTAGAAACAAAATAATGATGTTTCAAGATGAAAATGATTTATTTAAATTGTGACGTTCCCAATTTTTATTTATTCCTCTTGATTCTTTGGAGTCAAGTTTCCTAAAAAAAAGAAAAGAAAAAGAATTGTCTTTATTGTATGATGTGCTTACCTAACTAACTTTAATTATTTTTTATTCTTTAATTTACTATTCGGATTTTTCCTTTAGGGGTGTTTTCTGATATTTTCCCCTGTGTATTTTTTGATATCTTAATATAAACAATTGTCAGCCATTTGTACTTTCTTTTTATCTCTTGGTGTGAAAGTTTTACCAACTATGTGTAGGAGGATTTCTAATCTCCTTTTGATAATGAGAAGACATTTTAAATTTTTCAATGTTCTTTTCCATTGAACTTTTGGCCCAAGAACATCTAGGTAAATATGTTTGCTAATTTTTGAATTTTTCTAATTCTCTTTGATTTTCATTTGAGATTTATACCTACTTTTGCTTGGGGGTAATTTATTATTTTATTTCTAGGCATCTCTTATATACCCCACATTTTTCACCTTAATGGATGAGGGTTTTTTCTAAGTTTATTAAGATCTACTTGGCTAATCTTATTGGCTTGCATCATGGAAATGGTTGCTTGGGTTTAAGCAAGTTTTACAAGAATAGTATTTTTTATTCTGCTAGTTGGAATTTCCATGTGAGAATCTTACCCTCGGTGAAGGTGGTTTTAAATCTATGAAGACATCCGTAGATCACATTGTCTCACAGCCAGGAGTATTGTGTTCCTGCCGTTTAATTAATAGTAGCTGGTTTTGTCAGCATCGTCATTTTTGGTACTGTTAATTTTGGTAAATTTTGAAAGTTGTAACTGTAAGTATTACAGAAGTGTTTTCCCTTCTTATTATCCTAATTCCTAATTAAAGTTAATTACTTACCTTCGTTGTGATCAAATCTTTATAAGTTGTACTGTGGTACTTGTAAATTTTGCTTCGGTATTAATTATTGCTGGTACGGCGCCTTATTGAGCAAGCTTGCCTGAAACTATTACAGGTTATTTGTTTTATGATCTTTTTACATTTATTATTCTTGTGGTTTGGTAAAGATTTAAGGTTAGGAATTGAGTTTAAGCGTTTTTACCAGTTATATTGCTTCCTACCCACCTTTTACTGCTCCCAATTTTTTTTTCCAACTTTAATTATTTACACCTCTGTTCACTACTTGTTGCATTTAATTATATGTATTATTATTATTGTTTTGTTTAAAAGGCATGTCATTTTTTATTGATGCTTCTATTGATTATTTATCAAGTTTAATATTATACTGGCTGTTAGTCATATTAGTGGACAATTTTTCATACACATTTTGAGGCCATTTATTCTTATTATTATTGTTGGGTGTTTGTTTAGCCCTTGGTGATTATTGTTGTTATTAAATTTTTTGTACCTTTTGTTATTACTTGTTTGTTTATTTGTTATTTCAATTGTTACTAGTTACATTTATATTATATTATTAATGCTTAATATTAATTATACGTTTTACATGATCGTGTTGTGTTTTTGTTATGATTGTGTGTATTTGGTCATTCCCCTTCTTTCTAGGTTTCTAGAATGGCGCCCAGGCAGCAAATCGTTATTTTTTAGTAGCTATCATCGACGAACCAACCTACCTGCTCTCCTTTTAACCTTGAGCACCGTGAGCATTAATATTGTACACCCTGGCTACTAGGATGTCACAATAGAATTGGCACCGTGCACGTGGGGCCCGATTTGCTGTTTTTTCCAAACAAACCTTCCCTTTCCTAGACCAGCACACAATTATAACAAAGCGTTTTCAGTATCAAGTAATAGTCACCATTGGATGGGTGGAATTTTGATGTTCCATGTGTTTGAATGGATGCTGTTGGATGATTGTTATAAATGCCTAATTATAAGTCTCTTAGTTAGTGATTTGATCTGCAGCTTCAGAATCTGTTGGAGATTTTTGCAGTATCTGAAACGGTTTATTTAGTTACATTTATTCTAATTTAATAAGAGGTATATATACATTTTCATTAGGTTTAGTTCCTAATTAGTGAAGTGTATTACCTGATTATAGACTTGAGTATTATTATTGAGAATTTTAGTCTTGTATTTATTTTGTTTTCCTCTATTTCAAAATGGATTATCTCCATATAGACCCGTGGCATTTGCGGACCTTCGAATTAAATTATGAGTTGAAGTTAAGATCAATTAGAACTGATAGTGTAGATATCGATCAGCGTAGGAAGTTTTTAAGAAAAGAATTAGCTAAAGATCTAGCTAGGCAAAATATTGTTTATGAAACTCCAAATTTCAATTTTGAGGAAGAAAAGGTGGAAGTAAATGAAAGTATAAGGAATATTTTAGATTTAATTAATGATTTTGATGGTACAAATAAACTTGTAGGGAAACGCATTAGGAGTCGGTTAAACCATGTTTTAGGGCGATTATCTCGTTTTCCAGTCACTCCGGAAGTGGTAAATATTTTCAAGGGTGATAACACTGTGCGAGCAACGGCAATGTTAGTAGATTATGAGGATATAATCAAAGAGTTTGATGAGGGCATTCAAGTTCCTGTCGCTTCCCCTGAGCCGCAAGGTCATTTTGGTAAGAACACTCCAGTTCATAAATGGGGAGTAGTTTTTGATGGTTCTAGTAGAGAGTCCCTTCATTCCTTTTTAACTCGTGTAGAAGAATTACGTGTTTCCAGGAGTACGTCCATCGAAGAGTTGTTCCAGTCAGCTGGAGACCTGTTTAAAGGGCAGGCTTTAGAATGGTTTCGATCCCAACTTCGTAGGAAGACTGTAACCTCTTGGGAAACTTTGGTATCCGCGTTGAAGAGAGATTTCTTACCTGCAGATTACGATGATGCCTTATGGCAGGAAATTCGCTCCAGAACTCAAGGTCCTGATGAGCGTGTTGTTATTTACATTTCATTGATGGAGAATTGTTTTAGCTATTTAACCATCGCACCTTCTGAAGAGGAAAAGTTAAAAATCATTAAAAGAAACCTACTTCCTCATTATCAAACTCACCTAGCTTTGTTAGATATTTCCAGTATAGAACGGTTAGTTGAAGTTTGTAAAGCATTGGAGAATGCTTGTATTCTTCAACAGAAGTTTAAGTACCCTTCTCATAAAAGTTTATCAACGTTAGAGCCTAGGTTAGCTTATGTTCCTCATAACAACAGTGTTCAACAGAATTTCCAGTTAGATAGACCTTCAAATGTAATCAAACATTCTGCTGAGCCTTCGTCAATTTCTTCTCCTGTTAAAGAGCGTAGATGCTGGAAGTGCAATAGGTTAGGGCATTTAAAATTGAATTGTACTCAGAAGAAAGAACCTTATTGTCATGGTTGTGGAAAAGTAGGTGTAATTAAACCTAATTGTTTTCGTTGTTCAAAAAACGGTTTACCAGAACACGGTTCGTAGACCAACGTGTTTGTGGTGGTTCTAGGGTCTACCAAAGAACTCATGTGGTTCAGAAAGATTGTAAATTTCATTCTCCTCATGTTCCTCATAAATCTGTAGAGACCTTTGCTAACATTAAAGAAGATGGTAGCAGTTCTTCAGTTATAGTTGCTGAGAATAGTCATGTTGGTGATAGTGTTGAATCTCAAGTGAATATTTTACTAACTCCAAAGCCTTTTGATGATCGGCCATATGCCACTGTTAAGATTTTTGATTTGGAAGTGATTGCCTTATTGGATACAGGTGCTAGTAATTCTGTGTTAGGATGTAACGGGTTGCATTTATTAGAGAAATTTAATTTAAATATTTATAGTTTACCTGATGTAAATATATCTACTGCTGATGGAATTCAACAAAGTGTTGTAGGTGTCGTAGACTTGCCTGTTCGTGTGGAAGACAAAGTTAAAGTGATTAAGATTCTGGTTGTACCTTCCATTAAGCATGAACTTATTTTAGGGAGCGATTTCTTTCGGACTTTTAATATTACCTTAGATTATCAGTCTAATGCTTTTTATATAAATAGTAGGCAGTTAACACCAAATAATTGTAATATCTCACCTAATATTTGTGTTATCAATACAATCCAGTCTAGGTCAGACCTTGATGTTATTCAAACTAAAGATTTAAGTAGGGTAATTGATAAGTTCAAAGAGTTGTCTTGGAAGTCTGGTACACGGTTGGGTCGTACCGATCTTATTTCACACAAGATTGACACTGAAGATGCTGAACCAGTTCGTCAACGTCCTCATCACTTGTCACCTTACATGTTGGACAAATTGCAAGAAGAGTTGGACAAAATGTTAGCTTTGGGGGTGGTTCGTCCTTCAACAAGTCCTTGGGCTTCTCCTGTCTTTCTTGTTAAGAAGGCTAATAATGATTTACGTTTTGTATTTGATGGCCGTCAACTAAATAAAGTAACTAAGCGTGATGCTTACCCTTTGCCTAGAATTGATCACATTTTAAGTAAGTTAAGTGGAGCTAGATATTTGTCTAGCATTGATTTGAAGTCAGCTTTCTGGCAAATCCCTCTTGATAAAAACTCTTGTGAAAAAACTGCTTTTATTGTTCCATCTCGTGGACTGTTTGAATTTGTTGTAATGCCTTTTGGGTTACACAATGCTCCTCAGACCCAGCAGAGACTGATGGATTCTGTACTAGGTTATCAATTAGAGCCGTTTTGTTTTGTTTATCTTGATGACATTATCATAGCTACTCCAACATTTGAAAAGCATATAGAAGTGTTAACCGAAGTCTTTAATCGTTTACATCAAGCTAAACTTACCATCAATCTAGAGAAATGTGAATTTTGTTTATCATCTCTGAGGTATCTTGGGTTTCTCATAGATCAGCAAGGTCTTCGGACCGATCCAGAAAAGGTCAGTGCTATGTTAAATTATAAACGTCCTGAAACTGTAACAGAAGTCAAACGTTTTGTTGCTTTAGTTTCTTGGTATCGAAGGTTTATTCGTTCTTACTCAACTTTAACAGCTCCTCTAACAGCCTTAATCAAAGGTAAACGTAAATGTCAGAAGATCCTGTGGTCTGATAAAGCAGAGGAATCGTTTAAGAAAATTAAAGAAGCTTTGGTATCTGCTCCTATATTGGCTACTCCTGATTTTTCTAGAATGTTCACCCTACAATGTGATGCGTCGGATGTCGGTGTCGGTTGTGTTTTGACGCAGCAAGATGATGAAAAGGGCGAGGTTGTTGTAGCTTTCTCTAGTCGTACCCTCACTGAGGCCGAAAGAAAATATACTGTGACGGAGAAAGAATGTCTGGCGGTTCTCTTTGGTATCGAAAAGTTCCGTGGTTACATTGAAGGTGTTACCTTTAAAGTTATTAGTGACCACCATAGTTTATTATGGCTAAATCGTTTAAAGGATCCAACTGGACGTCTAGCTCGTTGGGCTGTGCGGTTGCAGCAGTATGATATGATCCTGGAGCATCGTAAGGGATCTTTGAATGTTGTTCCTGATGCATTGTCAAGATCACCTTTACCTCATATCAATGTTATTGATCTGAATCTTCAAGAGTGTCAGAAGGATGCTTGGTACCTGAAGATGATTAATAATGTTAGCGAAAATCCCGAAGATTATTCTGATTGGATGATTCAGGATGGCTTATTATATAAACATATACCTAGTGAGGTGGAGACTAACATTAATTTACCTGAATGGAAACTAGTAGTTCCTAAATCTTATAGAAAAGAAGTTCTACGGTTATCTCATGATGATGCCAGATCTGCACATTTAGGTATTTTTAAAACTTATTGCCGCGTCAAGGAATTGTATTATTGGCCTAAACTCAAGTCCTATGTTAGGAATTATGTGCAACATTGTAGGATTTGTGGTGCTCAGAAGAGATCTTCTACAAACAGACCAGGTTTTATGGGAAAGCCAAAACATGTTTCTTACCCTTGGCAATGTATTTCCATTGATATAATCGGACCTTTACCTAAAACCTTAAAAGGTAACATTTATATTCTTGCAGTATCTGATTATTTTACCAAGTATGTTCTTTTACACCCTTTAAGAAATATAACTACTAATAATATAGTGAAATTCCTAGAGAATGAGGTTTTCTTAGTTTTTGGTAGTCCTCAGGTTATCTGTAGTGATAATGCTACTAATTTTAATTCAAATATATTTAAACAATTATGTAAAGATTATGGGGTTAGACAATTTTTAAATGCTTTGTATCATCCACAAGTAAATCAAGTTGAACGTGTGAATCAAGTTATAGAAACTGCTATAAGATCTTATATTGAAAATAATAATCATCGTTCCTGGGATGTTGAACTTCCTAAGATTGCTTATGCGTTAAGGACTGCGGTCCATGAGACCACTGGTTATGCTCCTTCTTATTTAAATTTTGGTAGGTATATTCCCTGTAATGGGAAGTTTTATGGAAATCTTCAAAATCTAAAAGATTTTAATTTAAATAAGGTTAATATTGATAACCACATTGAAGAAATAGGTAGACTATCTAATATTTATAAATCTGTTAAAGAGAATTTAAGATTAGCCTATGAGAGAAATAGTAGGAATTATAATTTAAGGAAAAGACCTGCTGATAATTATATTGTAGGACAGAAGGTGTGGAAGAAGAATTATGTTTTATCTAGCGGTGGCAATTATTTCTCTGCCAAACTTGCTCCACGTTTTACCTTATGTCAGGTATATAAAAAGATATCTCCTTTAGTGTACGAGCTAATTGATGTTAATTCGAGAAGAAATGTAGGTCGTTGGCATGTTAAGGACTTAAAGCCATATTTTCCTGATGTAGATGAAAATACCGATTATGACTAGGGATTTTTGGTTCAATGTATGAAAGTGTCGAGTTGTATGATCTCGTGATTGTAGGTGAATGATGTTTGAGTCAGGTTTTTCCCTAAATTTCCCGGATTTGTCTGAGTGATCACTCAACCCAACTTTACTTAATTTTTTAAAATTAAAGTTTTCCCAATCTTGAAAAATAATTTTTTCTGATTTGAATGTATTATGTTCAAGGAATTTTTATTTCCTGTTATTTATTCTTATTGATTCTTGGATCCAGGACTAGACTTTGAATATATATAGATAGTTGGATTATATTTAGAATTTTGATTAGGAGAGCATGCGGGTAGTTAATTATTAGGTGTTTTCTTATGGATATTCTTGTTATTTAATATTCTCTTAGATATTAGTATTCTAATTAGCTTAGAGCTAGTAGGGGCAATGTTTGATTGTTCTTTAGAAGTATGCTTATCGGTGGTGTTACCGATTCCTTTTCTTTTTTTTTTCCCAGCAAAAGGGGGTGTGTGACGTTCCCAATTTTTATTTATTCCTCTTGATTCTTTGGAGTCAAGTTTCCTAAAAAAAAGAAAAGAAAAAGAATTGTCTTTATTGTATGATGTGCTTACCTAACTAACTTTAATTATTTTTTATTCTTTAATTTACTATTCGGATTTTTCCTTTAGGGGTGTTTTCTGATATTTTCCCCTGTGTATTTTTTGATATCTTAATATAAACAATTGTCAGCCATTTGTACTTTCTTTTTATCTCTTGGTGTGAAAGTTTTACCAACTATGTGTAGGAGGATTTCTAATCTCCTTTTGATAATGAGAAGACATTTTAAATTTTTCAATGTTCTTTTCCATTGAACTTTTGGCCCAAGAACATCTAGGTAAATATGTTTGCTAATTTTTGAATTTTTCTAATTCTCTTTGATTTTCATTTGAGATTTATACCTACTTTTGCTTGGGGGTAATTTATTATTTTATTTCTAGGCATCTCTTATATACCCCACATTTTTCACCTTAATGGATGAGGGTTTTTTCTAAGTTTATTAAGATCTACTTGGCTAATCTTATTGGCTTGCATCATGGAAATGGTTGCTTGGGTTTAAGCAAGTTTTACAAGAATAGTATTTTTTATTCTGCTAGTTGGAATTTCCATGTGAGAATCTTACCCTCGGTGAAGGTGGTTTTAAATCTATGAAGACATCCGTAGATCACATTGTCTCACAGCCAGGAGTATTGTGTTCCTGCCGTTTAATTAATAGTAGCTGGTTTTGTCAGCATCGTCATTTTTGGTACTGTTAATTTTGGTAAATTTTGAAAGTTGTAACTGTAAGTATTACAGAAGTGTTTTCCCTTCTTATTATCCTAATTCCTAATTAAAGTTAATTACTTACCTTCGTTGTGATCAAATCTTTATAAGTTGTACTGTGGTACTTGTAAATTTTGCTTCGGTATTAATTATTGCTGGTACGGCGCCTTATTGAGCAAGCTTGCCTGAAACTATTACAGGTTATTTGTTTTATGATCTTTTTACATTTATTATTCTTGTGGTTTGGTAAAGATTTAAGGTTAGGAATTGAGTTTAAGCGTTTTTACCAGTTATATTGCTTCCTACCCACCTTTTACTGCTCCCAATTTTTTTTTCCAACTTTAATTATTTACACCTCTGTTCACTACTTGTTGCATTTAATTATATGTATTATTATTATTGTTTTGTTTAAAAGGCATGTCATTTTTTATTGATGCTTCTATTGATTATTTATCAAGTTTAATATTATACTGGCTGTTAGTCATATTAGTGGACAATTTTTCATACACATTTTGAGGCCATTTATTCTTATTATTATTGTTGGGTGTTTGTTTAGCCCTTGGTGATTATTGTTGTTATTAAATTTTTTGTACCTTTTGTTATTACTTGTTTGTTTATTTGTTATTTCAATTGTTACTAGTTACATTTATATTATATTATTAATGCTTAATATTAATTATACGTTTTACATGATCGTGTTGTGTTTTTGTTATGATTGTGTGTATTTGGTCATTCCCCTTCTTTCTAGGTTTCTAGAATGGCGCCCAGGCAGCAAATCGTTATTTTTTAGTAGCTATCATCGACGAACCAACCTACCTGCTCTCCTTTTAACCTTGAGCACCGTGAGCATTAATATTGTACACCCTGGCTACTAGGATGTCACAAAATTACAAGATTTGATTTTATCCGATACAATCTTTGGCACGGCAGGATGCCATTTCATTCGGGAATTGGGCGACAAAGAGACAATTCTAAAAGGTAGGTACTTTCTATATTATTTTATTTCTTTTCATTATGTAATATAAATTTGAAGTATGTATTTAGATAGGTGGATACTATTTCAATTTTTTTTACTTTACAGACACCCTAAAATTTTATGGGTACCA
The DNA here is from genome assembly GCA_929113105.1 of Agrypnus murinus. NCBI lineage: Eukaryota > Metazoa > Arthropoda > Insecta > Coleoptera > Elateridae > Agrypnus > Agrypnus murinus. The sequence continues at coordinate 106,442,150 of OV816026.1, read as the reverse complement.
TAGAATTGAAGAACCATTAAAGCAATTAATATCTGGAATGGAGACCTGCGGAGTTTTTGGCGAAATTGTCAAGCATCCAGATTTATTTAAACCAATATTTTGCCATCAAAAAAAACCTCTTACTGCCGATGAAATCGAAAACATGTTTAAACAAATTATGTATAGCCCCAGGGGGTCGAACAAACGAGAAATTGAAAATAGAAGTATCTGCTTTTTTAGAGACTATTTACAGGATTGTCAAGGTATGTAGTGCATGTAGTGTTCTGTTCTTATACAAATACATAGATCGAATATTTGCAAGCTCTTTTTCATGATTAGCTAATACAATTTTCTTTCAGAGGGAGACAGTATGACAACGCTGGAAGAAGTTTTAATTTTCACAACAGGAGCCGATTCATTTCCTGTTTTAGGATTCGAAAGTGTTCCCAAAATTTCATTTTTAAACGAAAACTCTATTTTCCGACAGTAAGCACATGTATTATTGAGCTAAGGTTGCCTACGGCACATACTACATATGAAGAATTTAAAAAAAATATGGACTTTGGAATTCTGAATTCTGCCGCATTCGGATCTGCATAATTTGCGTATTGTATTTGTTTGTGTTGTTTTTTTATCAAATTGAAACTTTTTTAATTTTTTTATATATTTTATATTTAGAATAAGTAGTTACATTTTAATTTTTTAATAAAGTACCAATGAACATTTAATGATTCCTCGATCAAAACACAAGTAGGTACTTATGCAATTTTCCCATGATATTATTGCATGGGATGTTATGATGGGTTTATTTGGGAATAATGTCAAAAGTCAATGGACATACTAATTTGGTTGTTATAAATAATATTTACATAAATCTTCCGAATATTCTGTTCATTATTTCTCTCAGTCCTAGATACAATTCTTCAGCTGTAATTGCATCTCGTGGTCTATTCCACTGTCTTTCCTCTAATATTATTGAGGCTAAATCATATACATCTTTATCGGAAGTAATTTGTGGAATTGAACAGGATGAGATCCATCGATCAATATCTGCCTCGGACACGGGGTGAATGTAGTCTTTTGTGTAAAATTGCTGTGGGTTCTGGTAGAGTAAAAAAGGACGACCATGTGGAGAAATAGAATTACGAGACTTGGTTATTTTGTGTAGATTCCATTCCAAAACAATCGTATCAAGGTCTTCCTATAATTAAATTAAATTATTGAGGGAACATGTCATAATGTTTCTAAGATTAACCACTTAAATTTCATAATTCACAAATTACCTACCTGTATCAACTCCAAGAAACAGAATTGAATCAAAGCTTTATCAAGAAAGTCGCCTGAAAAGTGTCCATGATCTTTCAAGTCATGGAAGAGATTCATCCAAAATTGTGAGTTTTGTCGACGTAAAATCGACCACCACGATTCAATCCTTTGATTCGCAGTGCTTCGACCATACAGAAATGGTGGTAAATTTGTCTGTATTCTCATGCCGTTGTTTCTGAAATCTTTCTGAATTCCTTCTATTAAAACGTTTTCTGTTCCTAGATCTGACCTTAATGTTTGTGGACAACCATTCAACATCGAAACAGTTTGAAGAAAATGGTATGCTATGATAGCTGGATCATTAGTGTTGGGACCGGCTTTTAGCCACATTATGTATCGAGAATATCCATCTATACATCCTGTAATACATACACCAAATGGTTTTAATTTATCGTAACAATCCGTATGCCAAAGATAATTAGGCCCCTTATTATAATATCTCCTTCTCTGTAATCTTCTTCTTTGACGCGTTGCCACTCCTTCAGGATCGAGTATTCGAAGCAATTCCCTAACTGTTTCTTGAGTAACTACAAAGCCATTTTGTAAACATTTTAGATGCATCCAACGATACCAATGTAACTGCGCACTGAGAGAAAGTTGAGTTTCCAAAAAGCGGGTCAACAATGGGATACCAGAAAAACATTTTCTTCGAAAGAGTCCTAATTGTCGCAAAACTCTTCGTAATTGTCGTACACTGATCGTAATTCCATCGTTGATTTCAAGACATGCCATAATTTCACCATGTTTTAAACCAAGCAAAAAATAAGTTCTGATCAATTCATTTCTTTTTCTGATCAGTTCTTCCATTATATGGGTACTATATTTTAGTATAATAATATAGAACACGTCGGAACACCTTTAAGTACCTACCTAGTCACAGACTCCACCGTTATAACACGACTGAAATTGTAGATGTTGTGTCTGGCCAGATACTGATTTATAGTTACAATTGTAAATTTACAGTTGCAATTGTAAATTTACAGTTGCAATTGTAAATTTACAGTTATAATTGTAAATTTACAGTTTTAATTGTAAATTTACAGTTGTAATTGTAAATTTACAGTTGCAATTGTAAATTACCATTAAAACAAAAAGTTCGTTTTGTGGTGGCAGTTCAACGCCGTCGTAGTCAACACAGCAGTGTACATATTGAATAGAACACCACGAAAGCAAACAAAGGATTCAACACCTTATGAGAAGTGGACAGGTAAGAAGCCAACCCTAGAACATGTAAAAGTGTTTGGTTGCGAGGCTTATTTACATATACCAGATAGTTTAAGAGGATTCCGTACCCAAACTGGCCTTGAAAATCGGAACTCTTACACCGCTTGTCACATTGACAGTAATAAAGCAATAAAGTGTCGTAAACAGTAGCTTCGAACCCTTGTCCATAAGTTATAGTTTGAAAGAGCAGGTACCTAGTTAAATAAATCGGATTGTTTCGATAAATCGGATAAATCTTTCTAACATCGTGGTTACGTTAGTAATTAATTTTTTTTATCAAAACGCTATTTTCCTTTCCAAAAAGATATTTTCTATCGAAACTCCGACTAAAATGACCGTACGAACTTTAGAACTTTAATTTTTAATTTTAATTTTTAATTCTTTAATTTTTCCCAATTTGTTATCACCGTTTTTCTATTTCAAGTTTGCAAATTCAAAAATTTAACACGGCCATTTTGTAGAATTTATTATTCTCTTTAGAACTGTATAAATTTTATTATTACATTTTTATTAGAATATTTGCTATGATGTTAGAATGTTACATTGGAAATCCCATAAGGGTGATAGGTCCGGATGGCTCTTAAGAAAGAAGCTTGATAAGAAGAGCGAAAAATTAATTTTCGTTGGATATGAAGGTAATTCTACTAATTACAGGTTGTACAATCTAACAACAGGTAGAATTAAAGTTTCTAGACATGTTATTTTTAATGAGAACAGTATAACCTTACTCAGACAAAATACAGTAATGGTGAATATCAACAATGATGAAGAGAAGAAAGTCATGGTAGAAGTCGAGCCAGTAGGTGAGAGAACAAGACAAGAAAATGAAAATATAGCTGAAGATGATTCAGAAGCAGTCAACGTCAGGTATAATTTTCGACGTAGAAAAAATTTAAGGTTACCTCAATATTTACAGGAATATGAAGTTGAAAATGAACTAAATCTTACTGAAATCCACATTCCTTTAACCTACGAAGAAGCCATAAAAAGTTCAGAGAAAGAAAATTGGAAAGCAGCAATATAGGAAGAACTAGATTCTTTGGAAGTAAACAAAACGTGGGAGTTGATGACGTTACCAAAGGACAAGAAGTCAATCGGTTCAAGGTGGGTATTTAAGATAAAATCATTACCTGATGGAGAAAATATTCGATTCAAAGCGCGATTATGTGCAAAAGGTTTTTCGCAAGTACAAGGAATCGACTATCATGAAACTTTCGCTCCCACAACAAGGTATGATACGATTAGAGTGCTATTAGCATTGGCAGTGAAAAGAAACTTAGAAATAGTACAGTTTGATGTTAAAACTGCTTTCTTATACGGCGAAATAAAAGAAGAAATTTACATAGATCCTCCACCCGGTGCAAATATTAATCCTGGAACAGTGTGCAAACTAAATAAGTCATTATACGGATTAAAACAACCTCCAAGGAGTTGGAACTCTAAATTTAACAATTACTTAAACAGTATCGGTTTAAAACAGTATCAGATGGATAAATGTGTTTATCGGGGTGAATTTGACAATGAACTGGTAATATTAGTTCTATATGTCGATGATGGACTAGTATTAGCTAACAGTAAAACTTTACTGGAAATAGTAGTAGAAAAACTTAAATCTGCTTTTAAAATAACTGTTTGTGAACCAAAACATTTTGTGGGACTGGCAATGAAGTGGGACAAGGACAATCGGTCAATTTCAATAAGTGTAAGCAAAACTATTGAACGTATTTTAAATCGTTTTAAATTTATAGAATGTGTTGGCCATAAAATCCCAGCAGATCCAAATGTGTGCTTGACCGATCCCGAAGTACAACCCATGGATGAGATGGTGCCCTATCGTGAAGTGGTTGGGTCGCTGATCTTTATTACCACAACAGCCCGACCTGATATAGCATACATCACAAACATTTTGAGTAGAAATCTCCATAATCATGGAAGAATTCATTGGAACGCAGCAAAACGTGTTTTAAAATATTTAAAGGAGACCAAGGATTACTACATCAAATACAGTGCAGAAGATGAATTTATTGTAACTGGTTTTTTAATCATGGAAGAATTCATTGGAACGCAGCAAAACGTGTTTTAAAATATTTAAAGGAGACCAAGGATTACTACATCAAATACAGTGCAGAAGATGAATTTATTGTAACTGGTTTTTTATATGCAGATGCTGATTTCGGTGGTGATCTAACAGAACGAAGATCAACATCAGGTTATATTTTTAAAGCAAGCAATGGTGCAGTCACTTGGAGAACTCAACGTCAAAAATGTGTCACATGTTCGACGGCAGAGGCAGAGTACATAGCAGCTTCAGAAGCATGCAAGGAAGCAGTATGGCTTAATCAGCTATTAGAAGAACTTGGTGAAAATATTAAACCAACTACACTGTGTGTTGATAACCAAAGTGCCCTGAAATTAATCAAAAAACCAGTTTTTCATCATCGCACTAAACATATTGATGTGCGGTATCATTTCATAAGAGAAAAATATAATAGTGGTGAAGTTGATTTAAAATTTGTACCAAGTAACATGCAAATTGCAGATATACTTACCAAAGCTTTGACATTCAATGTTTTTGACAAATTAAGAGATTTGATGGGTATGCTAAATACAAAATAGTATGTGTTACATATATGTTTTTTTTTTTATATATATATAAGAAATATGTTGCATGTCAGTTAAGTTGGAACATATTTAAGATGAAATACATATTTCTTTATAATGTTTTGTCGTACAAAACAGAATCTCGTGGGAGTGTTGGTATTTTAAATTAAGATTCCGTTTTGTATGGTTGGTACTATGTGTTAGTTGAGTTGCATGTTTACAAATGGCCGCTATTAGACGGTGTTGTATTGTATGTTTACAAAATATCCATTTATTATTATAATTACAATAAACGAATGTAAACCAAAGTTCATTATACGACGTTTAATAATTATCGAGTGTTTTACTGCGTACTCCAACATAAGAACTGTCTTGCTCCTCAAAATAGCCATTAACTGCTGACATCACTTCTTCATCGTTGGAAAATCTTTGACCACTGAGCCATTTTTTCAAGTTTGGGAACAGAAAATAATCCGAGGGGGCTAAATCTGGCGAATATGATGCATGAGGTAGCAATTCAAACTTTAATTGATTAATTTTGGCCATTGCAATAACGGATTTGTGAGCTGGCGCGTTGTCGTGATGAAACAACACTTTCTTTTTAGCCAAATGCGGCCGTTTTTGCTTGATTTCTTCGCTCAAACGTTGCAATAAGTTTGCATAATACTGGCCGTTGATAGTTTTTCCTTTTTCGAGATCAATGATTTCGAGTCAATAAAAATTATTCCACGCGCATCCCAAAAAACCGACGCCATAACCTTGCCTGCAGATGAAACGGTCTTCGCCTTCTTTGCAGCCGGTTCTCCCTTTTGAGTCCATTGTTTCGATTGTTCTTTTGTCTCGGGTGTGAAATGATGGACCCATGTTTCATCCATTGTTACGAAACGGCGCAAAAATTCTGCTTTGTTGCTGTGAAACTTCGCTAAACACTCAATTGAAACATTTTCACGACACTGTTTTTGCTTGAGTGTGAGCGAACGCGGCACCCATCTTGCACACAGCTTTCTCATGTCCAAATTTTTAGATAATATGCGATGTACCGCACTTTTTGAAATACCCGTAATGTCTGCTAGCACGCGCACTTTCAGTCGACGATCATCAAGTACCGCTTTGTGGATTTTCTTCACCATTTCTGGAGTCGTCACCTCATTTGGTCGACCACTGCGATGCTCGTCTTGGCAGCTCGTACGGCCTCGTTTAAACTCAGCTACCCAAAATTTAACTGTTGTAAACGAAGGAGCAGACTCACCCAGAGTAGAATCCAGTTCAGCTTTTATATTGGTTGGGCTGAGGCCTTTCAAATAAAAGTATTGTATCACATAACGATGACCAATTTTCTCCATTTTCACAAATTCACTGACAACGTTCACTATTGATGGCTGCCAAACAAATACTAAACAACGTGGCGCTTTCAAACTTGAAACATATGCTTTATAGACTGCGTACTTTCCAATACAGTGATATTTTCAAACAACTACCGCGACCTCTTGGTCAGGTCGGGTACTTCTGGGACCACCCTCGTAAAAGGAGGCGCAACTTTTGTGCACATATTAGATAATATTCGGAATGCTGGTTTGATAAAAGAAGAATTACAACGAATTCTGCTAAAAAATATTATTTTGGCTAGTCTTTTAAATAAGAGAGATGTTACTATACTATAACCAAAAAATGAAGGATCTAAACCGAGTGAATCTAGCAGGCACAGATTAGCAGTCGGAGTTGATTGTGAGCGAGCCTTGTTCCCAAATTGTCAAATTTAGACAGTTTGAAATTAAAAATTGTCATTGCAATCTGTCAAAGTTTTAAAAGGTTTTTCACAACTCCAATTGTTAATTATTAAACTACTATTAATAAATATTAATTGGAGTTGTGAAAAATCTTTTAAGCAGCAACTAATGTCGTACACACTTTTGCTATCAGAATGTTATTTATTAATAGTAGTTTAATAATTAACAATTGGAGTTGTGAAAAACCTTTTAAAACTTTGACAGATTGCAATGACAATTTTTAATTTCAAACTGTCTAAATTTGACAATTTGGGAACAAGGCTCGCTCACAATCAACTCCGACTGCTAATCTGCGCCTGCTAGATTCACTCGGTTTAGATCCTTCATTTTTTGGTTATAGTATATAAACATTCATACAAGGTTCGACCATACATACACTTCGTAATTTGTTTTTTTCCTATTAACAGGAATGTTATAATAATATTAGTTTTAATATTTTTAATTAGATATTTAATATTTATGTAAATGTAATTATTGTTTTTGTCTGAATTGTTATTGTTGAATAAATGTGTAATGGTCTTAAGAAGCCTAGTTGCCAAAGTTATTTTGTTTAATAAAATATTTAATTTAAAATTTTCCATTACTTTTATTAAACTGCTTTAGCTCTCGTAAACACGACTTTAGTTTCAACCATTCGTAAAACCTCCTTTATAAAAGATGATAACAAGCGCTACAATCTTGGAACTTTTAACTTTTAGAAAATTCACTATTGATGATTATAAAAAAAGAGAATTTTGCATGAAGAGCGTATTGTCTGTTTGTACGTCGACATGTAGAGTCGTGATTAAATTGTATTCATCTTCATTTTGTTTTAGTTTAAGCCTAAAACATCTAGGTGAGTTCAGCCTCAGTTTTACAATTAACCTTTTGTATGATTTGATTAGTTCGTATTCTAAAGCTATTACATGTTATTTTTATAATTTTCAAATAGTTTATGAAATTTTGTCAAAAAGATAGTAGCACATGTTTTCATTTTCTAGGCTTTAGCATCTTACATCTTTATCATTTTTTCATCTTTAAACCCAAGTGATGTACACGGCATAGAGCTAGATCAATGTATTTTACCTATTATTGGATTGTTATGGATACATCACGGATGCAGGTGTAAAAGAAAGATCGTGCAGCTACTGTTTCTCTCTACATCCATGCTGATTATGGAGCAGAAGAGTGACTATTAAATGTCAAGGAAATATTTCCTTATTGAACTAAAGGAAAGTTAGCGAGGTATACTCGTTCTAGAGCATCTGAATGTAGGATAATAAATTAAAACTTACTTCGTCACTTGTTATTTATTATTATCAATTAACGATAATTTTTTTTGTGTACTCAGACGTCTGTAGGGACTGATAACTTTAAATTTCCTGTCTCTAGTTAATTGTAATTGCTGGTAGAAAGCTCTACCGAACTTCCTTTCTTGTTATTTTTTATATTTAAATTTACTAGTTATACTTTACACCTGTGTGACTGATATTAGCAGGTTAATAAAAAGTTAATAAACTCAATTACTTGAAAAAGTTAAGTAATAATTACTATTTCATTACACATTTTTTTATATACTGCTATTGCTCTTATTTAATTCATTTGCTGTTATAAGCGTATATGCTGTGTATAATCATATTATTATTATTTATTTTTTTTGTGTGTGCTTTCATTATACGTTTAAATGTTATAAAAATATTTTGTTTCATTCATTGTTGACTTCCTTTTTGTTTCTTGACTTCCTTTTTGTTTCCTGACTTCCTGCCGTTTTGGTCTCGGTTGGCGTCCTTTCTTTATAAAGTAATTTACCCTATCTACGAACCCACACCCAGCCACCGAAAAGAGAGCAGCTGGTAAGTAACCTCACTAGTCCTCTACGACAACGTAACGTTACAAATGTATTCACATTATATTTTTTTATATTTAATATTACCTATCCTGTTTTCTTAAACATATTTTTGCCCTTGATGAAAAAAGGGATGATAAATCTGATTTTTTGCATATTGATAATAATGAAAGTTGACTTTTCTTAAGCATTTTTTTAAATTATGTTCGTAAAAACCAAATTTCAATCTCCTCTGAGGTTATTGTCAAAGGTAACTACGTTTTTCTGATTTCTTTATCATTTTGCATAAATCCTTTTCGGACAAATTTCTCAACTTACCATATGCAAAAAATATCGTGTGCAACACGTTAGAAAGTCTTTTTTTCACTCATTTGCTTGATAAACACGTGAAAAAAGTATGACTTTCACAACTAGTTGTACAATATACTATTCTATAAGCATTGAATAATTTATATCCATAAAACAGATTTATTTTACAGGGAATTTAACCCTAGAACGGTATCGTACGTAAAATTTACGTGTAAGTTTTAAATTAAAGCTGTTATCTCTTAAACGACCACTCCCCCACCCCTGGGATGCTAGCAGTGCTTCTATTGGGTCTTTTCGAATATACCCTTGCAATGGTCCAGTATCTTACGACGACAGTTCTGTGTAAGACGTAAGTTTGAATTTGAGTTACCACGTTGAGTTTACGTATCGATACCAGATAGCGAAAAATTTTGTACGTTTCGTTTACGTGTCGTTACCCAACTGTGTGTTTAGTATTGTTGATAACTTGAAAAATCACCCGAAAAGGACTAACTGACGATGAACTTGAACAACTTTTATACGAAAGTAGTGACAGTGAGGCAGATGATAATGTAGAAAACTGTAATGCTGGAAGTGACAGTGATGAATCCATGGATTCACTGGATGATCCAACGTGGACCCCCGAGGATGTAGAAGAGACTTTGCAAAGAGATTTGGTAAACCTATGGGCACAAAATGAACAAGATGAGATTCCACAAAAACGTCAGAAAAAAACTGTTGCGGGAAGTTCAAAATCACAGCCATTAGAACCGCAAATCGTAAGTATGCGTACTCACAATTTGAGTAAATTGTTTCAAGAGTATTTTCGTTTATTTTTAGGACAATAATAATAAAAAGGACGAACATATTATTATTATTTCTAAACCAGTTTTGAGAGGAAAAAATGGTTGTGAGTGGAGGTCTAGCAGTGCTAGTAATAAAAACAAAATACCTGCCAAAAATGTGGTTCATGTACGCCCTGGACCAACATCTCCCTACAGAAATATTTTGATTCCACTCAACGCTTTTCAAATATTTTTTCCTGATCTTTTATTGAATAAAATAGTTATTTATACAAATCAGGAAATAAATAGGGCTAAAACAAAATATAAAGTTATGAGCCAAACAATTGCAGAAACAAATATTGATGAACTCAAGGCACTACTTGGATTATACATACTTGCGGCTTCTCAAAAGGATAATCACTTATCTGCTGAAATGATGTTTGACACTACATATTGTGGTTCTAGATATAGAGCGACAATGAGTGAAAAACGTTTCAATTTTCTCACAGCTTGTTTGCGTTTTGATGATAAAACCACCAGGGTTGAAAGAAGAGAAAGAAGTACCTTTGCACCTATCTTAGAAATCTGGGAGGATTTTATCAAAACATGCAGGGAAGTTTACAAGCCCTCTTCATATGTCACTATAGACGAGCAACTTATTGGATTTAGAGGGCGATGTCCATTTAGAATGTACATTCCAAATAAACCGGCAAAATATGGAATCAAGGTCGTAATGCTTTGTGATGTGTCTACCAAATATTTAATTGATGCAAGTCCATATTTAGGTAAATCCACTGATACAGGTGGACGTCCATTAGCCGATTATTATGTGGAAAGTCTAACAAAATCAATTTATGGAACCAACCGCAATGTCACTATGGACAATTGGTTTTCAAGTGTCCCTTTGGGAGAAAAATTAATTGAGAATCCCTTCAAGTTAACAGTGATTGGCACGCTACGAAAAAATAAGCCGCACATACCGCCTGAACTATTGAAAATTGAAAAAGAACGCCCAACTGGATCTTCAGTATTTGCTTATAGAAACAACACCACCTTGGTTTCTTTTAAACCTAAGCAAAATAAAAATGTCAGTAGTAAGTAAATAGCGGTTCAAGACTAGATCTCCCCATGTTATTCTTATGGGAATTTCGTTTTTAAGACAGGACAATTTTGTGAGGTTATGTGTGTCAAACTTACAATTGAGTGAGGTTATGTGTGTAAAACTTGGCGTCCTTCCCGCCAGATGTCAGCATGGGTGCGGGATTAAGTGTTTAGGCGGGAAAAAGGCGAATGTGATGCTTGTCCGTGATTGGTCGGATCGAATTGCCGGTAAAATAGGTTGCAGCATGTGTCGCTAGATGTCGCTGTGGGCGTGGTTTTGGCGGGAAAAATCAAATCTCAGGCCTGTTCGTGATTGATCCGAAGTTTTGGCGCTAAAGGAGGTTGCAGGTCGTGTCGCTTTGGAGCGCGTGAACGCGGCCGGGCGGGCGGGGTTAAATAGAAAATTTTGTCGCGGCGTTGCGTGGGCGAGTCGTGCGGTGGTGCGACGGGCCCGGTGCCCCAGTGGGCCGTTGAAAGGAGTTAATTTGAAAAATTTGGCGGTTGCCTCGCTGCTGATTAATAATAAGGTGGTGGGGTAAACATTTTATTAAAGGGGGGGCTGAAAAAATAATATACAATCATCGTTTTTTCGAAATTAACTAGATGTAAATACAATATTAACAACATAAGCGTACTGTAGATTTTTCTTTAATACAAATAACGAATAAATAGTGACCTATAAAATACAATAATAATAATTAAAAAGAAGAATGCATCTTTTCTTTCCTTCTCTCTCATGAATATTATATTGGGCTGGATGATGTCAACAGTTAATTGTTGCATAGTTTGATGTTAGGCTAAAAATAAAAACATTACATTCGGTATAAAATATCAATCTCAAATTACCTGCATTTATTTTTTTCCTTTAATACAATGAATAAAACAGAAGCCAATAAAATACAATAATGATATTATTTTAAAGGAGAATGCATCTTTTTCTTCTAACAAAATATTATATATTCTGTTGAATGATGTAATTATTGCAGTAGAAACACATGTGCATGAAAAATAAACATTCCTTTTCATGAATGATGTCATCGCTTAATTATTGTATAGTTTTAATGTTCGACCTAAAAAAATAAAAAAACATTTCGTTTTATACCGTTAATTAAAAATATCGTTTCCAAATTACATGCATCTGTTTTTTCTTTAATACAATAATAATGATTAAAAGAAGAATGCGTCTTTTTCTTTGATCATGATGTCATCAGTGAATTATTGCACTAGCATGAAAAATAAAACATTCATTTCATGAATGATGTTCGACCTAGAAAAACATTACATTTTTATACCCTAATTAAAATAACAATCTCAATTTACCTGCACTTGTTTTTTCGTATTTTACACGTTATAACGAAATTTTTAAGATCGCAAACAATATTAAGCGGTTGTGTTGTTTTTTAATGCTATTTTTATTGATTAAAAGACGCGAGTTTAGCTTTATAGATGCAGAGTTTCCGACACACGAATTAAAACTGAAACGCTGTTAAAATGTATTGCGTTTCCCTCTTTAAAATGTGTACTGAAAAATATTTTTCTTAATGTCATAGGAGTAATTTATTTTATCATGTCATAATAAATTACTGCCTTTTAAGTGCAAACACTAACATAGGCGATAAATTTAAAGACAAATGTGTGGCATTGGCACATCTGGATTCGTTTCTTGATATTCCCCGTTTGATTTACAAAACAACAGGGGTGTACAAAAACTCACTCACATTAAAAATTGTGTTAAAAATTACGTGTTTTTATTCCATTTATAATTGAATCGATGTTTTGGACATCCTTTACAATATTCTCATTTATTTTCTTTAGTGATTATTTTAGTTTGTAAAAATTGTGTTATGAATTATTTTGTTCGAAGTGTCGGCAGTTGGCCTTGTTAGGGGTGGAAAGCACGCAATTTATGAGTTATTGCTTGAAGTTATTTTATGAGGGTGTTTTGCGTTTTCGATTTACGTCAACAATTAAAATTAATTGCACTCGTATAAAAAGCTCGCTCTAAAGTGCCTCTGTTTTAGTTGAAACAAGTGTTTGGTGCAAATAACATACTCATTTTGAAACCCGTTCGATTCAGTTTGTGAAATTAAAGTGCTTACCAATTATTACTTCATTAACGCACGGTGTTAATTATTTTTATTTGAAAGATTGAATTGCATTTTATTCTTGTTACCATAATGGATATTACCAGTTTACAAAATCAGGTTACTTTGCTGGAAGATGATTTAGCACGTGCAACAACACCTGCTGATTTTCGAAGGTTATCAACCCTGATTGATGAAACTACGGAATTAACAATCCAACAGATAAGGAATCACTCAAATGCGGGAGGAATAGCTGATAAACGGAAACTAGAAACGATTTTGAACAGATGTAAATACTTGGATGCGAGGATAAAACAATCCCTTATTATAACAGGTGAAGGCGTTAGTGGAGGGGGTGACGAAAGCAGTGTTACGTATTATGACGTATGTTTTTCATTTTTTTTTTATTGAATATTCTCATTTTGATTGTTTATATTTTGCATGTTTTAGTTGGAATCAGCGTTCAAAGGGCGTATTAAGACGGGTATAGTGATCAACAACAATATCTTAGATCCAAAAGAGTTTCTCGAGGAAGCACAACCCATTTTTGTGGATAAAATTGAAGCATCCCTCCAAAAGCGAATACCTAACATGAAAGCCAATGTCGTTCTTTGTGCCGATTATAAAATGAAGCTAGATGATACAGCACAGGCCAAGTACTTTAACACGTCCAACTTCATTATATCGAGATCCAGTGACCTTATTTCTATATTCAGGGACATGGAGATTTCTTTATTATCACAGGTGCGTATATAAAGTTTTTAAAAACATACATTTTTAACTAGTTTTCCTCCTTTTTACAGATGGAGACGTTCCAAGAAGTAGGTTCAGGCGGAAGTTTTAGTCGTATTAATTCGTTAGCTATAAATATTAACAAATATTCACCTTTAAGAGCTTCTAAATTTATCGAGTTGCCTACTGTAATTAAAAGCAAGCACGCCATTATAAATGTAAAAAATACGGATAACGAATGCTTCTATTACGCTCTAGTTTCCGCTCTTTATCCCTCCAATAGAAATAAAGAATTACCATCCTCGTATCCGCAAAATTTCAAACAATTATTTAATATTAAGGGTATTAAATCTCCGGTGAAAATTATGGACATTCCCAAATTTGAACGTCAAAATCCTAACATTTCCGTTATCGTGTACGGCTTGCAGGGTAGTAAAGTGACGGGGCCTCTTTATCATACAAAATCTAAAAAACAACACCATATTAATTTGTTGTACGTGAGAAAGAGGAAAGCATCTCACTACTGCTGGATAAAGAATATGTCCCGTGTATGTAGGTCGTCCATCACCAAGCATACAAACCGTACTTTTATATGTGACAGGTGCTTAAGGCACTTCAGCAGTGTCCAATCGTTGAACAATCACCTGGATGATTGCGAAAAGCTCGATGCAGTTCGCATAGAATTTGGTAAACCGGGTGAAAATACATTGTCTTTTAAAAATTTAAATTTTAATTTACGTCATCCCTTCGTTGTATACGCCGATTTTGAATGCTTAACAGTGCCGTGTAATCAAATTGATGATGATGATGATGTTACGCATTTCAAAAGCTGTACTATACCATATCAAAAACATATACCTTTCGCTGTCGCATACCAGGTCGTTTGTTCATTCGATCCCTCCTTATCACATTATAAAAGTTATGTAGGAACAAATCCACAAAAATGGCTGGTTAACGAGTTGATAAAAGAAACCGCAATAATAGAGGAAAAGGTAAAAATTAACATTCCAATGCTGCCGCTTACATTGGAGGAACAGCAGGGGTATGATAATACCACACTGTGCCCCCATTGTTTGCAAGAATTCAATGAGGATTTGGTTGTCAAAGTTAGAAATCATGATCATTTCACTGGGAAATTCCTATCGTCCCTTTGTCAAAATTGTAACCTGCAATACAAATGCGGCAATTACATTCCCATATTGTTTCATAACATGTCAGGCTATGATATACATTTCATAATTAATGAATTAAATTTCAACCGCGAACCGGTAAATATCCTCCCCGTGACAAGAGAAAATTACATTTCAGTATCAAAAAAATGTGCTAAGCTGACATGGAGGTTTATAGACAGTTATCGGTTCTTAGCTAGAAGCTTGGATGTTTTAGCAAATAATTTAGCCCCGGAAATGTTTAATTTTGTTCGCGAAGCCTTTCCAAATCCCGAACAATTTAATTTAGTACGACGTAAAGGCATATTTTGTTACGATTATATGAATAGTTGGGAGAAACTCAATGAAACAGAATTACCGCCGAAAGAATCGTTTTATAATGCTCTTCGCAAAGAACATATCAGCTGCGAAGATTACGAGCACGTTCAGAATGTATGGAAAACATTTAACATAAAATCGTTGGCGCAATACAGTGAACTTTATTTAAAGTGTGACGTAAAAATCTTAGCTGATGTTTTTGAACAGTTTCGCGATTTATGTATGAAAATATACGATTTAGACAGTGTACATTTTTATACGGGACCCGGGTTAGCGTGGTCAGCTGCTTTAAAGTGTACACGTGTAAAATTAGATTTGTTGACCGACATAGATATGGTGTTGTTTTTTGAAAAAGCGATAAGAGGTGGGATTACCCAATGTTCGCATAGATACGCAAAAGCAAACAATAAATATATGAAGGAAAATTATAACGAGAAGGAGCCTTCAAGTTGTTTGCTTTATGTAGACGCCAATAACCTTTACGGTTACGCGATGTCCGAAAGTTTACCGTACGGGGATTTTGAATGGTTGTCGGAAAATCGGGTTCGCGAGATAGAAAATATATTAGAAAATTTTAAATGCGATGAAAAACCGGATTGGGAAATGTATACCGATCGAGCGTGCATGCTCGCTCTAAACATGGCGGTTGACGAGGAAGAAGCCCCTACCTCATTAATTTTGGAAGTAGATCTTAACGTGCCCCGGAAAATTCAAGACAAAACGTCAGCGTTTCCCTTTTGCCCGGAGCATCGGCGGCCTCCTACGGCTTCAAATAATTCCCCCCCAAAATTAATGTTGACTATGTTTCCAAAATTTAAATACGTTTTACATGTTCGAAACCTGTTTCAATGTTTATTGTACGGTCTGCAATTAACCAAGGTTCATAGAGTTTTAAAATTCTCTCAACGGAGATGGCTCAAACCTTACATAGACTTGAACACGAGTTTAAGGGCTAAGGCAAAAAATGAATTCGAAAAGGACTTCTTTAAGCTCATGAACAACGCGGTTTTCGGCAAGACGATGCAAAATATCCGGAAACATCGAAAGATCAAATTAGCGTACTCTTTTAGAAGCGCCCAAAAGTATATCGCGTTACTGGAGTTCCGTTCCTGTACGATATTTAAAGAAAATCTGGTCGCCGTCGAACTAAACAAAACCGTGGTTAAATATAACCAACCGGTTTATTTGGGGATGGTGATTTTAGACTTGTCTAAATTATTAATGTACTCTTTTCATTATCAGTTTATGTTAGAGCAACCCTGCCCCGCTATCTTGCTTTATACGGACACGGACGGAATGGTGTATGCTTGTGCAAAAAGTAAAGACGGACTAGATATTTATGACGTTATACGAGAGGAAAGCGCGAAAGGATCGGAGGGAATATTCGATACGTCCGATTATCCTCCAGACAACCCCTATGGAATACTGAAAGTAAATAAGAAAGTTCCCGGTAAATTCAAAGACGAATTAAACGGAAAACTTTTATTGGAATTTGTCGGTTTGAAATCGAAAATGTATTCCATGCGGAAGGAGGAGGGTAAGGAGGTTTGTAAGGCCAAAGGCGTAGGGCAGCAGGCTCTAAAAAATAGATTAAGTTTCGAACATTATTTCAAAAGTTTATTTGATTCGGAAATTACATATGCCGTTAATAGAAGCATTCGTTCTGATAAACATAATCTTTATACATATTTTATTAGGAAAAAAGCTCTAGATTCATGTGATGATAAACGTTTTATACTAAAAAATAAAATTGATACCCTTCCATGGGGTCATTTTAAAATAAATGAAGAGGAGGAAGAGGATATTTTATAATTTTTTATTGTAAATAAAATCTTAGTTTATACATTTAGATAAGTAGACTATTATTTTTGCATATATTTTCTAATTATTTTTATTATTATTATTATATTGTAAATAAAGTATATACATAAACAGACTATTTTTTATAATAAATCACTTTTCTTGATCCAGCTGTTGTGTGTGTTATCAAAACCCAACCATTTCACATATAATTGATCATTTTTTGTTCGTAATACACGTTCAATTAAAAAGCTTTTTGGGTGTTTAGTCTTCATCAATTCCGGTTCATAGAAGCAACCCTTGATTGGGGCACCTCTCACATCTTCTAACAGATAGGTTATCGGTCTAGTTGATTGCACCCTGCTTATGCGAAATAATTCAGTGCTGAACTGGGGGTGATAACCTTTCGAAAAAAACCCCTCTGTACTTAGAAATACGAACCATATCGTTTACTTTAAATTTAGGTTTTGGGGGGACCCCGTCATCATCATCATTCGAACGATTTAAAGGTGTGCGAAATGTCACATTGATGGGAGCTAGACCAATTGACCTATGCACGGTGCTGTTGTACTTATCGACAACATCTTGCAGTATATTCAACCATTTATAATTCCCATTGAAACTGAACTCCTTGTAGAGATTAGATTTAAGCGTCCTAATCACCCTTTCCGCAAAAAATGCTTTCTTAGTGGAAAACGTTGAATAGTGGTTGATGGAATGTTCCGACATTAATTTCTTGAAATGAGTGTTAAAATATTCACCTCCGCGGTCAGTGGCCAAGTTATTCGGTTTTCGCAAGTTTTCATCCAATATGCTTCGCATAGCACCGGTTACTTCCTTTCCGCTTTTAGATTTTATAGGCTTCACCCACACATATTTAAAAAAAGCGTCTATTACCACCAGAACGTATTTATATCCCTTGTTGTAATGGGCATAAGAGTTAAAGACTGCTATATCGCTTTCCCAGAGGTCATCGAACCCTAGAACGGTTGCCGAACGTCTGGGAAAATTTATTCTAGCTTGCCTGTGGATCTCGTTAACGATTGCTCTCTTTACATCGCTCATATTAGTACTAGTATTTTAAATATTTTACGTTTTTTGTTTTTTATGATAACTTTCTAACGCACCCACACGTTCGGACAATTGTGCAATGATTTTGTTGAAATTTTCGGCAAGGGGGTTCACAAGTGAAACATAAAACGTCTCGAAACGCTGCCTTTCTGCTTTCATTAAATCGATCGATTCCTGCTGAGTGAGTAATTGCCCCTGTTTTTTAGCTTCGATAATTGGCTGTAATTGATTTATTATTGATTTGCACTAACAACGGGTCTATTTTGTCGGTGTAGAATTTTTCTCTACGCTCCCAGGTTTTTACTTCTTCAGTTAATCGTTTTAACGGCACTGCATCGTTTTCTTCCAAAGGATGGCCTATATTCGAAAGTCGTCGTTGTTCGATGTCAAACCCGCCGGTGCTTGTTAATGGAAACAAAGGACGTTGTTGTTGTTGTTTGCCTCCCGAAGAAGAAGAACTTCGATGAACCACCCGTCCAAATTTATCCACGGGCATCATGAAAATGAATTAATTTTTACTCATGTTCAAGCTATATAACCATCTTCTCGCAATTCCTCAACAATACTAGCAATTTCATTTTGAACATTGGAATTTCCGGCATTCTGAGAAGCAATGAGCAATCTTAAACGTTGAACGAGCTCTGAGGGCGTATCCCAATACACATATTCGATGGGATTATCATTGACACGCTTCATACTGGAAAGTACACCTTTGCCCGTTGTTTCTCTCATTTCTTTTTCTTCTAATGATTCAATGATCGGTTTAATGATCTCCGTATATTTATAGCCAACATAACGTTTCGATAGCGGTATTTTATCGACATTGGCGGCGCGAAGTATACTTATGTAATTTCTAACGTCTTGCCTTGTATAGTTAGCGGGTCGTTTTAGAACTAAAAGTTCATACAACCCATGCGTTCCATCATACCTAACTCCTTTGACTTTAAAATATTTCTCTCTATTTCCAACGTCGAGGAAGGAATCTCCAAAATTCCATTTATCCAAATTAACGTCATACTTAACACCGTACGGGGAGTTATCTATACTTCGATCGTTTCGCAGCATAAGAGAAAGATATTTCCTAGGTAGCGGGTGATATTGTTCTAAAAAGTCTCTCGTTGACACATTTTCCCATGCCGGATATATATCCTCGTTACCAGACTCCACCCTTTTGTCCACCCCTCCTGCTTCGTCGCCTTCTTCTTCCACTTTTTCTTCTTCTTCGTCTTCACCCTTCATCTTGAACGATGTGCGTATTTTTGTAAGCAATTTTGATGTAGGAGAGGAAGTACTTGGAGTAGCCGCTACTGTGCTAAAAACGGGTGTGGACCAGGCCAACGGCATTTTCATCGGAGCGCTTATTTTTCCTTTTTTGTTAATGGTTTTCAGGGAGCGAGCGATGTCTTCTATAGGATCCAGAAGGGGTTTGTGCGTTTTAGCAAAAGCGATTTCTTTAAGTTGCGCGCCCGATTGTAAGGCTTTAAATTTCCTTCGTATATCATTAGCAACTCGAATTAATGCTCTTTTACGAAGTTTATCGGCTGCGATGTTGTCCCCCATAATAAGGTTACAATATCGATCGCTACTTTAGTTCAACTAGATGAGTTAGCTAAATTACTTCGAATTTATAGCGGTTAGGGTCTAATAAAACCGTCAAAATTTATTCTGTAACGTCCGTTGTTGACGTCACAATCCTTGTTGATCATTAGAAATCCGTAGCGACTGTCTTTCCAGCACCGAGTGCACATGTCCCGAAATTTATTAAAAAACATATCGATGCTCACATGATCTTCGTAAACGTGACGCATGTTTAAGTCGTCCTGTTTAAAAATCAATAACATGTTCGCGTTATCGCGCAGTAGATGTTTAGGAATTTTCGTGTGACTGACAGAGATAGAAACTGTCTATACCGTGATGTCGCCCCATGCTGAAGAAATGACGCATCGGATTCTGATTGTCCATGCTGACATCGTCAAACACGAAAATCGAGTTAGGGCGCGCTTCATCGGGCATCATGACGGACGCGTTTTCGCTAAAAGTAAAATACCCCATGCCTTTTACACGCTTCAGCGCTTCTTTCAAAAACGTATACTTCGGTTGATGAAGAGACCGGGAATAAATATAAATATTGGCGAACTTCAACCCTTTGGGCTCCACCAACATGGAGAGCATCGCATTTGATTTGCCGGAACCGGAGGGTCGCACTATCAAGCACCTGATGGAGGATGGGAACAAACTGCTATGCTTAGCACCATCAACTTTTGCCCAGAGTCCATGAGCAGCTCCTTTTCCAAATCGCGTACGGTTAACCTTTCACGTTGTTGCACGATTTTCATTCTTTTTTCCGCTATATCCGGCAAGTAATAAAAAATGAAGATTATGCTATAAATAAGCTTGTACGCATGATACGAAGTTATTCGTTCAAATGATCGTGCACGAAGGCGGAGGTGTCTTAAACAAGCTTATAGATAAACTACCCGTCGAACTACACCTTCCGGGGTATCAATTCTGCGGTCCTGGTACACGATTGGGGCAAAGGTTAGCACGCGGAGATCCCGGCGTAAATCCCTTGGAAGCCGCTTGTAAGGAGCACGATATCGCTTATTCGAGTCATCAGGACGTGAAATCGAGACATCTTGCGGACGCAGTTCTCGAACAAGAAGCCTGGAAGCGGGTTAAAGCAAAGGATTCCAGTGTTTCGGAGAAAGCAAACGCTTGGCTGGTGACCAACGTCATGAAAGCTAAAAGAAAACTTGGAATGGGGTTTGGAAGAGGAGGTGGCGGCGGCGGTAATAAACAATCTAAAGTCGCTTTCGGTAGGATCGTGAAAACCGGACTTAACGCCGTAAAAGGTGCTCAAGCGGAAACTATCGCGAAAGCTGCGAAAATAGCTGTGGGTGCGGCGAGAAGAGCCGTTAAAGAAGCAGGAGGTAGAAGATGTGTGAGACAACCTCGAGTAATTCCTATTCCAGGTGGGGCGGTAAAACAAGGTGGTCTACTTCCCTTATTGCCAGCCATTTTTGGTGGACTCGCTGCGCTTGGCTCGCTGGCCGGGGGCGTATCTCAGGTGGTTAAAGCCGTGAAAGACGTAAAATCCGCTAAAGATCAATTGGCGGAAATGAAGGACCATAATAGGAGGATGGAGGGTATAGCGATCGGAAAAGGCGGAAGTATGATTATAAAACACCGGTCGTCGAGTAAATCGGGCCTCGGTTTGTACTTGAGCAAGAAACCTAAAAGCGGCGGCAGAGGGCTCTATTTACGAAAAAAGCCGACAAAAAACTAATAAATTTGCCTCGACGTCCTCTCACCAACATTGACATCTACAAATATGCCGCAGGTATACCCCATTTTCGAGGCGTATTTATGCGCGATGGATTACCTTCGCGACCTTGGAAGAACGAAAGTGGAATAGTCAATTTGGATTCAACAATGGGGAAAGGAACGCATTGGGTGGCATACAGGAAACGCAACAACTTGATTGAATATTTCGACGGATTTGGAAATTTAAAGCCGCCGCGAGAACTTGTGAACTATTTCGGCAAAAATGCCGGAAACATGACCTATAACACGGAACGATATCAAAATTACAATTCCTACAACTGCGGACATCTGTGTTTGCAATTTCTGAGGAGATAAAAAGAGGGTATGTGACGCGTCCTCGTTTAATCATGTCCGAGACGTTCACTTTAACGGGTACAGGCAGTTACCTGAGTACTAACTATTATCCGCCGGTTGCCTTAAATGCCGACTACGAGTACACGTTAGGACTAATAGGTTACTGGACCTACAACGCTCTCCGAAACATCTTTCCAGGCAATAATAAGATCTATTGGCGCAAACCGAGCGATAAAAAAAACAGACAGCTACTCATAGCGGAGGGGGCATATGAAATAAATTCGTTGAATGAGTACATATCGAAAAAATTGGCGCTAACCAATAATGAAACTCTCAAGCAGGAAGAAATATTTTCTCTGCAACCGAATACGAACACTTTAAAGTGTGAAATCAAAAGTAAATATGCCATTGATTTTCGCCCCGACGACTCTATCGGACGCATGCTCGGCTTCTCCCCCAAAGTTTTAGAAGCGGACGTATTACACGAATCGGATTTACCCGTTAAAATATCACCGGCCAGTAGTATACGAATAAATTGTAATATAACTGGAGGCGCACATTATAACGACACCCCTGTACATACAATATACGAATTCGCGCTGGACGTGGAGCCGGGGGAACAAGTGAACGAAAAACCTACAAACGTAATATATCTTCCAGTAGTAGTTGCGGATCAAATAGATAATATCACGTTATCACTCACGAATCAAAACGGAGAACGATTAAATTTCGGACACGAAGACGCTACTATACGATTGGAGCTTAAAAAGAAAGAACGAGAGAAAAAATGGGGTTAGACTTCACTACTAGTACTACTGGTAATAATAATATGATAATGAGAAAAACGGAGACGAATGAAGACATAATATCCCATTATAAAAGAGCAGCTCGCGCTCTACGCGTCACTAATCGTTCGAACGTTAAACGATTAAAACCTCAAGACGTTCACTTTTTGAAATCTCTCGGATTTACAGTTCTGAAAGAAAGTGATGAGCAGTGAAAAATTAAACATATTCGACGACATCCGACTCGATGAGGATATTATCGAACAGAAATGGATCGCCCATACGCCCCCGACTCGAGCGGAAAACTTCAAATCTAGCGATGAAGTCACCATAACGGTGGAACAACGAGATTCGCTCGTCAGCATTTATGAGAGTTTCCTGTATGTGGAAGGACAACTTGAAGTTGCGGACCCCACAAGACAATGTAATCTAGTCAACAACGCTATTTCCCATCTGTTCGAAGAGGTCAAATTAAGCCTGAACGATACCATGATCGAGTCTATACGAAGACCGGGGATTACCTCCACCATGAGGGGTCTTGCAGCTTACAACAAGGACACCATTAAATCGCTCGAGATCGCCGGATGGGGTGCCGATCCCTTTACTCTTCCCATTTCCATCGAGAGTACGGATAAGAAGTTCTCATGCCTTATACCCTTATCATTGTGGTTTGGAACAGTGTTGCCAGATTGGGCGATTTATCGCAAATTGGGCGATTTTCAATCGTTAATTGCTCTTCCATTTTTACAAAAATCGCAAACCGCAAATTGGGCGATTTTAATCTTTTTCATACGCAAATTGGGCGATTTTAATCTTTTTCGTATTGTATATTTGGCGACTTTTGTCTATTCTAAGCCAAATTTCTAAGCAGCAACATCAATTTTAGTTTGCTCAACGTTGTACGGTTCACGGCATGACATGACAACACTGCCGGAGCACAGGCCCAAGAAGCAAGGCGGCAAATGTCAATCACGTCTGTCAATTGTCAAATGCTAACAAAACACCAGCGTATAGTAATAAGAAGTACGGACAGTTGCTACCGGCGTCTTTGATGTCCATGTACCCAATTTCAATGGCCTTCAAAGGCTTTGGCGTGTAGGTTCAGCTAGCAGTAAAAGATGTCGCTGTAAAAGGAGGCAAATTCAAGAATTCGATTTACATCCACAATCAAATTAAAGGACCTAGGATAACGCAGGTTAAAGAAAATAAAAAGGCATTTCCACATTTTGCATTAATAAAACAAATAAAACTAAGGAGAGGAGAATGCCCTACATCAAGCCAGCAATAATAAGCATTAGTTTAAAGTAAAATGATAAATTTAAAATATTAAAAATTATTCGTAAAAGCAGAGCAAAATTTTACTTTTAGCTTTGAATAATTACAAATTATAAAAAAGTATGCGATAATGTAATATTTGACATTAATGACCATTTTCACCGACGTTTCTTAAATTTAAGGGAGACTTAAAAACAATTGTTTTAATACATTTTAATAATTGTAACAAGGTATTAAGTCTCCCTTAAATTTAAGAAACGTCGGTGAAAACGGCCATAAATATGTTTAAAGTATTGTTCCTTATTATGTAATTAGTTAAAATAAATTAATTTTACAGCAGGAAATAATTTTATTGGTATTTGTGTATTCTAATGATGTATTTCAAAGGTCGTAGAAAAAACATTGTGTTTCACTTGTGTGAAAAGCCTTTTTCATTGCTCGTGTTATTGTACACTCGGCCTTCGGCCTCGTGCACATCTTAAACACTCGCATGAAAAAAACGCTTTTCAACACTTGTAAAACAAATAACTATTGTTCATTTTAGCTGCTGGTGTAACGTACAGAAGCTTGGTCTATCTTTCGAAAGATGATATTAAAGATGCGATTTTGGATATAGGATTGAGAGCAGAATTTCGAGGAAAACTATTTCTTTGGAGAAAAGATCAGGTATGAGTGAGTTCCGTTTTCATTTTTTTACTTTTATGACTTTCTATATACAAGAATACTTTTCATTAAAATATCAATAATTCCATTATTTCAGCATGATATAGACGATGATACAATAACATATAATTCAAAAGTTTCATCTTGGCTTCAAAAAACTCCAGACCAACAGACACCATCAAGTTCTAGAACGTCTACAGAACATGCTTCTAAGCTGTCCAAGGTATTGTAAATATCCTATACAAGGTGCATAATTACTGATATAGAATATTAAGGAAGATATCTCAAATACTACAAAATGTAAGGTAAAAAAGTAAAAACGAAATTAGTAAATATTTTATATTTGAGATATATTCCATCTACACAAGTAATGGATGTCCCATTTTTGTAGTATTGATGGAGTTTCTCGTATAAGAAGTATAGTTAAGAGACTTGCAGCTCTTATGATCCAAAACTTTACATTCTTACTATAAGTATTGAAAAACAGTTCAATTGAGTATAATCGAAAAAAATTAATTTTATTTAACTTTATCCTTAACAAATAATTAAAGAAATTGGACATCCTGTACATTTATACAAGTATGTGTTTACAAAATTATTTTTTTATATGTTAGCGGCTATCTGATCTTTTGAATGAATCCAATAAAGGCAAGGCAATTCTTCAATATTACATAAAGCATTCGTCGTTGGACAAACTTCGCCGTGAAACTCTCGTGTCCATAATCTTGGAAGACATTCAATATAGTGGGTCTTATTTGTCGCCTAAAGATTACCCCCCTATACTTAATGAGATAGAATCGACTTTTCCTACAGAAAAAGATTTTCGGGTATGATTATTTAAAATTATTAAGTCAAAATGTCCATACATAATTTGTTTTTGTTTTTAGGATTATTATTTCTTTTCTCGAAATAAAAGAAAGAATCCGGGGGGAAGATTGTACAACAAATTTGTAAATTCTTCTGCAAAAAGTAGAAAAATAGAGATTCCTTCTCACTCAGCACCTTCTTTTTAAAATTTAAATGTGTTAGAATGTCAAGAATTTGATATAGATATATTAAATTCATTGAAAACATCACTTCAAAGAGAGTGTAAAAATTGGACCGAAGTAAAGGATAAATGGGAAAAAACCTTTGTCCTGCGACAAGAATTACAGAAATCCGATAAGGCTAATTTGGTAGATTTCCTAAAGGAGTGGGCTTTATACTCTCATGCCAATTCAAAAGATTTAGTAAGTTTATTGTATTTTAATTTGCATAATACTAATCGTAAATTATTTTAGATTTATATCGATTTTCGCTTGTTATTCACTGGTAAAGATATTTTGTTATATAGTAAATGGGAGCAGTTTAAGAAAAGAATTAAAACATTCTATGCAAAAAGTATCAATGACAAATCTTGTAAAGAGTTGTTCTCTTCTCTTAATGACAACACAGAAACAAGTATGTATGCTGTATTTACAATATAAACATTAAAAACTCATAATTAATACAGTATACTGATGAGTTGGTAAGCAGGAAAGTCGTACATGCAAATGGCAGTAAATTAAAATCATTCAAATACAAGTAAAAGTCTATTGGCAAAACATGTTTTGACTTAAAGGTCATTGCAAATACGGCTAAAACGCTTAACATGGAACACTAGCAATTTATTTTGTTATTTTATCACCTTTCTATTGTTTAAAAATAGTTTAGGGGGTGTGAAACTTTAGGGCAAATGACACTAGTATAAGACTACTGATGTTTAGACATAAAACCTCGCACTATGTAATTTGCAATAATTAAAATAAATTTTCAAATTTTATATTCTAGATGCTGAGGACTATATTTTAGCCACATTGCTAAATTCTGTGATATTACCCACTGGTCGGTTTGCTGTCGAAAAAGGAAAGAATAAACGTAAAGTAACCATAAAAGATGCACAAGAGTGTTTCACTTTAAGGATTCCAGCGATTAATGACTTCGAAAGGAGTGTGGAAGAATTAAGGGCCAAGCATTATAACAAAGGGTTAACTTTACAACCTCTTACTGTAGTTGTAGGTTTAAGTACAGATCAAATAACAGATTATTTTGTATACTTTGATAAATGTCTTCAGCAGCATGATTCTTACTTGTCATGTCTTAATACATGTTTTCAAGTATTTCATGTTCTGTGCCTGGAATATCCACAGGCTTCTTATGGTCCATGGTTTTTTATACAAAAATACTTTTTTGAAATAGAAACAAAGTATGATAAACCCTTGCCAAGTGTATGTTCACTTATTGCTTAACTAAATTCTCAATAGTAGCCAATATTCTTATCAATTATTATTTACATTATTCATTATGTTCATTTGCTACAAGTGTGCAATGCAATTTCCCATACTTACTGAGTTGATAAAGCACTTAAAATACACCTACTTTGTTACATCCTCCAATGCCTTGCAGTGTAAGCAGAATGGATGTAATCAGCTGTTTTCAACTTTCAAAGCATTTAAGGTTCACATTCAAAAAGTTCATAAATTGTCTGAAACTACATCAATTAAAGAAACTGTTAATCCTGTTAACGTGGATAATTTTGAAAATAAATCAATCATTCTATATGATAACCACACGAATAATACAAATGTTGTAGAAGCATTACCAATTTTTAATTTAAAGAAATCATTCAATGAACTGAAAGAAAAGGCAATCTATTTTTCTCTTTATTTACATGCTGAGGACAACATAACAAGAAGTGATGTATTAGCTATACAAAATCAAGTCACTATTTTGTGCTCTTCTATTACTCATATTTTACACAGTTGCATTAAATCTAATTTGCCTGATCAAACTTTAGAAGATATTACTGCTATATTAGAGGTTTGCAAAAATCCATTTGCAGACATCTCCACAGAGCATCGCTTCTTTAAAAATCTGAAAGAACTTGATTTATATCAAGCTCCATATCGTCATGAAATGAGCAATTGTGTAACAGAAAGAGTTTTAAAAGGAAATCCCACATTAGCTGGTAAGTCAATCTCTGCTTATTTTATGCCACTTCGTTTCCAGATAAAAAGATTTTTTGAATGCCCGGGAATTTTATCTTTAACGCTGCAAAACACAAAGGCTTTATTATCAAAAAATAATATATGCAATTTTATAAATGGAGAATCATATGCAAATAAAATAAAATCTTTTGGTGATAAAACAATAATACCTATATTCTTATATTTTGATGATTATGGTATAAATAATCCTTTAGGAAGTCATGCCACATCAATTTCAGGAGGATACTATAGTTTTCCTACAATTCCACAATATTTGCTATCTCAATTAAACTTTATGTCTAATTTTGCCTTTATAAAGAGTAATGACTACAAGCAGTTTGGAAATGAAATTTCATTTCATCACTTAATTGAAGAACTCACATTTTTGGAAACAGAGGGCATACATATCAATACACCAGAATTAAGTATCAAAGTATACTTTGTTTTGGGTGCAGTTCTGGGTGATAATTTAGGCCTCAATAGCATAATGGGTTTCTCAAAATCTTTTAATGCTAAAAGTTTCTGCAGAGCATGCAAACGTACACGATTTCAAACGAAACGAGACTGCAAAGAGATTGATGAGTGTCTCAGAAATGAAAGTAATTATAATCTGGACCTAGAAACAAATAACTTTAAAGAAACAGGGTTAATGGAAAACTGTACTTTTAACAGAATTCCCTCATTCCATGCCCTTGACAATTTTGTTTTCGATATTATGCATGACTTCTTCGAAGGCGTCTGCCATTATGATGTTTGCCATATTTTGCTTTCATTAATACAGGAAGATGTGATTTCTGTCAATACCTTAAACAGTCGCAAAAATCTTTTTCAGTACGGTGAAACTGAAGTTGGTTATGTTTCTACATCTATTATAGATGAAGAACGGCTCAAGTCATGTAAATTAAAAATGTCTGCTAGAGAAACCTGGACATTTATTCATCTTCTTCCATTGATGTTGGGTGATTTGATACCAAAAAATAATCGCCCATGGAAATTGTTGTGTTTACTTTTACAAGTACTTGAGAAGATTTTATTACCTGAATTCAATGCACAGGACATAGAAATACTTGCCACTCTGATTAAAGAACATAATAATTTATACAGAAAACTTTATGGAGACTTGAAACCAAAACATCATTTCTTGGTACATTACCCAACTCTTATTCGCAAATGTGGGCCACCTAAGTATTTATGGAGTTTTAGATTTGAAGCCAAGCATAAGAGTTCAAAGACTTATTCTAGCAATACATCATCCAGAATTAATATCCCTTACACGTTATCTATCAAAGCTGGGCTCAAATATGCTAAATTTCTTATCGATTTTAAATACGGTTTAGGTGCTGATTATAATTTAGAAGATAAAGCTTTATTAGATATGCAGCACATAAATTTTTTGCTAACGTCTTTAACACCTACCCAAAAACTGCAATTACAGAATTCTAGTTTTTCTCCGTCTGGAACATACTGTGGCAAAAAATACAAAACAAATTTATATTTGACAGTAGTTGAAAATTGTCAAACAAAACTTTATAAAATTGTATATCTTATTGAGTTAAGTAATAATTCATTGCACATTTTGGCAAATGAAATTGAAGTAAAATGCTTTGATTATCATTTTCAATCATTTGAAGTAGGACGATGTCTAAACAATTTGCACTTGAAATCTATCCAGTATTTCACTTCTCCGCCATTGCATCTTTATACATCAAATAATGGCAAAGTGTACGTAAGAAACAAATATTTGTGAACATTGTTGTACCTCATAATCCTATAATTTAGTTTTGTTAGGATAATGTTTTTTTGTAACTGTAATTATAAAATAATTATTGTCTAAAATATATTTCTTTAATATGTTAATCAACACTGTTTTATTACCTAAATATTATTTTCTATAACTTGGGTTTTTCACATAAAGTGATATTCACTTTAAGGCTAGATTTTCAAGGAAATCCATAGTTGACGATTGTCTGTTGTCTGCATTGTACTTACTGCCATTGAAATTTAAAAGCTCATATTCGAACTTTGTATTTTGATGACAGTACGTTGCGTACAACTGAAAAGCAGTTGCCAGCAGCAGAATTTTCTTACAAATTCAGCCTTTGAATTTGTTATATACTCATTTTGAAATGTTAAGGATAGTCTAATTATTTCAAAAAGGCATACAATTTAAATTATTGTTGCTCATCTTTGAAACAAAAGAATAGTCTTTTAAAAACAACATTAAACATGAACGAATAAGAAGCTCTTTGCACTTAAAATATAAGGACGGCATTTTTATTTTGATATGGCAAATATTTAAAAGTATTATTGTGTATTTTTCAAATAAAGAAATTACTTTTTAAAACAAACATCTGTATTATTCATTTTATTGTGATTGTCATGATAATCAGTAGATATCCTGTTTAATTCAAATGTGTGCTTTGGTATTGTTTTAAAAGGAAAAAGTATTAAAAACATTCATAACAATGTTTGTTTTAAAACACTACAAATCCATACATTTGTCTTTTTGATTCAAATATAAACACTAATGAAGCAAAAACATATTTGATTTTATTTAAATCATTATTGTTTTTTTTAATTTTACAATGTTTTTTCTCTGAGTGTAGAAATAAAAACATAGCTTTCGCATTCCCTGAAGATGCTCAAAGTATTGCAGACTGCAAAGAAGTTCTTGCAAACCCAAATCTACAAAATGAACTTTTATTCATTCAACAACATTTCGAAGATATTTCTGTTACTATCACGATGTTGGAAAAGCAGAATGTTCCGCTGGTGCAAAATGTAACTTTAATAACAAATTTTATCTCTAAATTAAAATCGCTTCCAGGGGAATTTGGTAGTGCACTTGCAGTAAAAGTAGATGCAGTTATTAATAAAAATCCAGATATACCACTTTTGCAACACTTTTGTAATGGTACATGTCCACCTGATGTATTTATTAAGTATGGTCATCTTATTCCCAACTTTGCATTAGCTCCGCTAACTAGTTGTGACGTAAAGAGAACGTTTTCCCGATATAAAGAAATTGGAACCCCACGTTGTAGTAATTTAACAAAGGAAAATATAGAAAAGATTGTAATAGCGAACGTTAATAGTCCGTTTGTGTTTGGGTTTACAGACTAGATCGTTTTCTATTTTCTCGTAAACTCTTAAATCTAGGTTCAGTTAATTAATAGTGAAATTGAACTTAATTGTGTTACAGACAAATTAATAATAAATGCTGTTTGTAAAAATTGTTGCAACCAGCCAAAGTGTTATAATGTTATATAAAAATTCCACTCCACTGTCTTGAATTTATTATCTGCGGTAGTTAATATGAGAATATTTAAAACAAACACTTACTGTAGTGGACCAACTGGTAAGCAATGCTTTTTTTATAAATTAAATTAACATGAGCATATAAAATTGTTTGGACGATTAGCTGAAAGTATCATTTCTTGATATTTGCCACTTTATTAACGAAACAAAATTAGGGCTGTACAAAACTTCTAATTTGAATTATTGTTTACATGTGTTTATCCCATTAATAAATAAATTGCTGCTTTGGACACACATTGCATTATTTTACATGAATTTCCTTATCAGCTTTTAATTCTCGTCTTTGCTTATTAGACACATATTTTTTGTGTGATTCTATTATAACTACCTACTACTACATTTTTATTAAATGTTTATTCCTTTTTTAATCTGCAAATTTTTATTTTAGGCAAACAGTGATGAATTGATAACTGGTCATCTTTATAGAAATATAGAAATATTTGTATACGTAGTGTTTAATTTGTGTTAGGTACTAAATTTTGATTTTAATAAACTATACAATACTGCATTCGCGCACTACGTTTTCAATATTTTAGTTATAAAAATAGTCATATTGATTATTATTTGCAAAACAAAAACTTTTTATCGCAATGGGGTTAAAGAATTGCCAAAGACAAAGAATGAAGACAAATCAAACGTAAATTAAAATTTATGCTAAACCTTATTGCATTTAACTAATTAGTAACAATAAAATTTAGTTTCTATAACTAACCTTTAAAAAACTTTTCTTATATTATATTAGCGTATTTGCTACAATCGATTCAGGTTTATACGCAAATAAAAGTTTTCCTACGTCATCTCTATCATAAATGACACTTTTCCCATTCTTATTTATTGAGAAATTACTAAATACAGCCTGAAATACAATCTTTTTTTCTATAACCTATATGAAATGTCAGTTGCTAAAAAGATACATTTTTCTCCTTGGGGCTAGAGTACTTGTCGCCCGGATCTACGAAGGAAAAGTAAAATATGTAGTTTAGACCACTAGTATAAAATTCATTTTGCTTTTCTCATGTTGCATGACTATCAAGTTCCTTTCAATATTTTATAGTGGTTATTAGATTAAAAAAAATTTTTTTTTACACGGGGAATATTACAGATCTTAGTACTCTGTGTGATCGTCTCCCTCCCCTGCGCGTCGGGACACAAACTTCACATCTTATGCTAAAATTGTAATTTTTTCCCCATTTTATAAAAGATATTATTTCACCACTACTTAGTTACATATGATTCAACACATGATTTACATTCAAAAACACAAAAGTAGCTAACAAATAAACAATTTCAATTATTTCTAGTAAATCAGAAACTTTTTTTAGTGTCAAAAGTTATTAGGAATAGTTCCATTAAACGTCCTACAACATATGCTAAAATTACATAGAAGTTATTCTTTTTAATTTCGAAAACGGCTTTTGAAACTGAATAATTAGATCGTTCATTTAACACAACATGAGTACCTAAAATTGTTTATAGATAGCATGCTTGCCAACTTTTAGCTGTAGCATGCGGGCCAATGTGCCACGACCATGTAACTATTTCTGTACTTTTCAAATTTGGCACCACGTGTTGTGATATAAAATGGCTGCCTTGGCTAGACTCTGATTAAAGGGTCTCTACTTTTAGTTAGAGATCCTCTATTTCAAATATAAAAAAATTACTACATGCATGATGTTACGGAAATTCAATAAAAAGTTGTTCAGAAATTACAATTACGGAAATATATAACATATTAATATGGTCGTTTTTCTGTAAAAACGACCATATTGTTTACAGAACATGAATGTCCATTATGAAATTAATGTTAAATTGTGAATATTTCTGTGCATGATTAGTATTAGACTTGAGATTTATTGTAAGACGGAATGTCAAATCTGGTAATATTCAACGTCGCCAACATCGTTCTAGTGCTTTTGCTCCAGCGCACTATGGCTTAAAACCCCGAGTTTTTGGCCAAAACCTAATTTTGTTAAATATTTTTACTAAAATTTGTGCATTATTATAGATTGTGATAATAAAAAGGTTTTTCTTGCAATTTCTTTTAATATATTGAGAAATAGGGCTCTTTACTCTTCAGTACATTCTTTAAAAATGAATTATTCAACCAAATTTTGTAGTAATGATATATTGCATTAACAAAAAGCTGTTTTAAATATTTTGTATACATGTGTACTTATAATATAATAATAACATTAATTAACAATACTAATTAATATACTATCTACTTGATTATAATTTCTTTATTAATTAAAAGTTTTCTGCGTCTAACTCTAAATTATCTAAATAGACCAAGTCTAAATGTTCCAATAAATCTGTTTCTTCTTTTTCATTATTGTCTTCATCATCTTCTTCCTTATCTTCTTCTGTTGCAGATGGTAAATTCTCGACAGAAAGTAAAGCTATAACTTCCGGTGGAATAACTAGCTTTTTGTGCCGTTGGATACGCTTGTTTATAGTAATGGAAGAACGTATTGGGTCGGATGCATCCATTGCTCTATGAAATACATCTTCTAAATTTGTTTTTCTATCCCTCTTCCTAGCATGTTGCAGCCTATCAGATTTGTACAATTTGTTCCTTGATTCCGAAGCCTGTTCAGCAAAGTACCCTATAGGCAATAGAGACCCCTCAATAATTTGCCTTCCATGAATCAGTACCCTGTGGACGCTTGCTGGCATAGGGAACCATTCGTATTTTTGCATATATAAGTGACCAGTTTGGAAACAATACTTTTCAAACTTTTCTTCGTTTATTTTATAGCAAATAGACAAACAAATTAATATATTTCTAAATCTTATTATTAATTTTTCGTTAACGTTCGTTATTTCCGCAAATAGTTGTGGATGACTAAAAGCACGTCGGGCAGTGTTGCCGTCGTTGGTGCTACCAAACCCATTTTGCTTTGGCTTTATCCACCATTAAACTTAATTTTTCCCAAAATCTCTTTTGGACAACTTTTTTTCTATCATTAAAAACATTCTTATTTTTTTCCCCACGCACTTGCCACATCATTAATTCGTATCTGTAACTAATGTGAACAATGCATTCAAATAGTCGAATCCAACAATGCAGGGGACTTATCCCATATTGCAAAGCACCAGGCTTTGGTTTAAATTTGTCAGACCTAAAATCTTTAATTTTAGAAAACATACTAGGTGTGGCTCCACAAATTGGGCACGCTTGACTTGATTTGGTATCTGTTAGTATTTCTAAAACATTTCCATCTATTAAGGCCATCGTTAATTTGTAATTGACAGTTAATATCCTACTGCCTGGAAGGGAAAGTTGTAAAGGCTGCAAATCTTTTATTTGTTTCTCTATTTCTTCTTTTTCCCTTAGAATGACATCTTTTGATTCCTTTATATAGGTTAGTTTTAAGGGCCTACAAAATCGAACTGATTGGGGTGTTCTATTGTCCCATAAAATTATGTTATTACTGCAAAGTCTTAGTGGTATAATTGTTGTAGCAAACAATGAGGAATCAGATTCATCGCTACTTGTTTCAAATCTTTGCTTATATGGCGCGTGACCAGAGCTTCCATCAAAACCATAACTAACAAACATTTCAGCATTTAATGAAATTGTTGATTCCATTGCTTTTAAAATGGGTTCCTCCTGCAGAAGAACTATTCGCCGTAAAGTATGTTCCAGCAGATTTTTTAAAGGCACCGATGCAGTAACGTCACTAGCCACTATACCAGACGGCCTACATGCAGTTTTAGCTTTCGTAATTAGCTAGTACGGTGGATAAATACAGTCAAACTTCTTTAAGTCGAACTTCCTTAACTCGAATTTCTCTCTAACTCGAAGCTTTTTGTTTCCCCTTGCATTGCCAATCTTACTTTACATGTGTTTAGCTTTCTTTAACTCGAATTTCCCTAACTCGAAAATTTCTCTAATTCGAAAATATTTTGATGAACAAAGCATGCACGAACTTCTCTAACTCGAAATTATTGTCGGAAATGTTCGTCGTAATTCGGCGCAGTGTTGTGCATTTCCGGGCATACCCACAATTCTAACCTCCATTGCGTGTCAGTACTTGTATTGTTGTTGTTTCGAGTGGTACATTTTGTGGAAAAATGGCATCTAAACGTAAACTTAAGAGTCTAACTATTGAAAAAAAGTTGGAGATTCTGAAAGAAGTGGACAGTGGTGTGAAAAAGAAGACGATAGCTGAAAAATATGAAATACCGTCGAGTACATTATCAACAATTATTAAAAACAGAGCGTCTACGGTACAGTTTGCTCAAGAAATTTGCAATTCTGTCAATATGAAGCGAAACAGACCACGAAAAAAACGTAAATTCGGCCGTTTTGAAATGGTTTTCTTCTGTGAGGAACCAGAACCTACCCATATCTGGTCCAATTTTGAAGAAAAAAGCCTTGCAGTTTGCTGAAAGTTTGGGAGAAGAAACTTTTAAAGCCAGTACTGGATGGCTGGACAAATTTAAGAAACGGTAAGTTAAAGTTTTGTATTGTTAAAGTATCTAATGTAATTCACCTTTAGGAACGATATAAAACATAAAAAGGCATGCGGTGAAAGCGCTGCTGTTGATGAAGAACAATGTAACACTTGGGTTAAAAATATTTTACCTGGAATTTTGGCACCTTACAATGAAGATGACATCTTTAACGCTGATGAAACTGGTTTATTTTTTAAATGTTTGCCAGACAAAACTCTCAGTTTCAAAAAAGAAAAGTGCCACGGTAATAAACTCAGTAAGGAAAGAGTGACAAGCTTATTATGCGTTAACATGTGGTGGTACCGAAAAATTGAGAGTACTTTTAATAGGCAAAAGTGCTAAACCACGCTGTTTCAAAGGTATCAAATGGTTTCCAGTAGATTACAGGAGCAATAAAAAGGCATGGATGACAAGTGATATTTTTGAAAACTGGTTGCTGTCATTGGATAAAGATTTTTCAAAGCAAAGTCGAAAAGTTTTGTTTCTCATTGACAATTGTGCTGCGCATCCTCAAATTCAGCACAAACTGAAAGCGATTAAATTATGTTTTTTTCCGCCGAATGCAACGTCAAAGTTACAACCTCTAGATCAAGGAATAATCCATAGCTTTAAGTGCCATTACAAACGTAGAATCTTAACTAAAGTTGTAGAAAGCTATGAACTTTCCAATACGATACCTAAAATGGATCTCTTTGATTGTGTAAAAACTGTATCTGCCGTATGGAATAACGATGTCACCCAAAAAACAATTCAAAACTGTTTTAAGAAGGCCGGATTTGGCAAACACAGCTGCTACGACGAGGAGGACGAGATACCATTCTCTGAACTAAGAGAAAGACTGATGGAAACAGATGAAGAACATTTAAACAATGTTACAGACATATTCGGGAAATATGTGGAAATAGTACATGGTCTTGAGCATGTGTCACTTGACGTCTTTTTGACCATGGATAATGATCTAGCCACCAGCGAACGTCCTACAGATCAGGAAATCATAGAAAGTATCAATACCCCATCTACATCACAAGAGAACATCCTAAATGATAGTGATGAAGAATCAGTTGAAGAATCATTGCTGGTGAAGCCTTCTCATTCTGAAGTTAGAAATTCTTTTGACACTTTAAACCGTTTTTTTACGATGGAGGAAAACACAACTGATACTATTTACAATTCACTAAATAAAATCGAGGGATTTTATGAAACCAATTGTATCAAAAAAGCTGTGCGTCAAAATCTGATTACAAATTATTTGCATTGATATATATAAAATATATACATATGTACATAGAAATCTGTAATAATGCTCATTTTCAATAAAAAATTATTTTTAGTTTCTGTAACTCGAAATTTCTCTAACTCGAACAAATATGCGTTCCCCTTGAAGATTCGAGTTAGAGGAGTTCGACTGTATTACATTTTCTTGATATTGCTTCGTCTCTTGTATTAGTATATTGTTGCTTGCTAAAATCATTTTCTAAAATGTATTGTAACGCTTCTTCTGGAGTGTAAGGCTTCGGTTCTTCTTTTGGCGACAAGAGAATTTTTCTTACTTTTCTGGCTCTTGTTGGAGTTTTGTTAACTTCCTTTAATACTACCGCTAAATCCTTTTGTCCCTGTTGTCTTGCAGAAATCCTTGTTGCTTCAAGTGTTAAAGGAGTCTCGTGTTGTGTTTCTTGCGACAAATTTGAAGCTTTTCTTCGTTTTGTCCGTTCAGACATTTCTTGGAATGGCAACCGTCGTCTTCCACCAGTAGTAGCAGATGTTGAAGGTTGAAAAAAGCTGTCATGTTTCTTCCTTTGATTTGAACATTCTTCTATTTCGAACACCATTTCAGACCGTAACCAAGCATTACAGTTACTTTTAAATTGTGACAAAGTCCTATTATTTTTTGCCAGCTTGAATATAAATTCACGCAAAATTTCCGTATTTTCTCACGAATTTTTGTTAGTTCTGACACTGATATATCTTCTTCCGTATTTGAAATAACATATTCGAAAACTTTGTCAACTTTACAATCCTTATTGCTTTCCTCTAGCCAGATTTTAAATAAGTCTTCGTATTTAAACTGATGCATACCTTAAAGAAAAATAATAATTACTATCCATCCGGCAGCCTCTGGCAGTTAGATTTTGCATAAAAATAAGCACAAAGAACCATTTTACATAATGCCATGTAAGCTTATGCAAGCAAATACATGCGATTGTTTGTAGGACTAAGTAAATTTTTATTATAACATTACGAGACGTAACAAATTTGTACTGGCAACGTCGTTGGGTATTATTTAAGTTCTCCGTGTTTATAGAATTTATTTACTAATTTTTTATACAGTATTATAGTACATACCTGCAGCTAGAATGTAGAAATGTTGTGTAAAAAACTTTCAATTTTTAAATGTCGTTTGCACTTGTTAAACATTCACACGCACGTACAGTACAATGAGAAACAGTAAACTGATCAGCACCCTCGAGCCGATGAGACAAATTGCATGACCTATTGTGTTGGTAAGGGTTTGAGTATAAAAGAAACAGGTATGAATCCTTTTGTATGAATTATGTATCTTTCAAATTTTATAGCTAAAAGGATTCCATTACCAAGTTGAAAAAATAACCTTTTGGCCAGAAACTTGGTGTTTTAAGCCATAGTGCAGCGGCGAGATCAATCCTTGTCGCTACTATTTAAAAATAAAGAGGCTATTACTTTTAGCATACTTTTAGCAAAGATTTCATATTTATTAACTTTGGAAAAGGCTTTGGAAGTTGAATGATTAGATCGTCCATTTAATACAACCTGAGTACATAAATGTACTCATGTAGTTGTATTGCAACAGTAAAATAAGGAACGAATGTAAGGAATTGTAAGTTCGTCTTTCAAGCTGTAAATTTTGCTATCATCTGCTCTTTAACAATTTTTTCACTACTATCTCATGATTGGATAAACTGGCCAAACTAGGTGTTTGCCAGAAGTGTTTGCCGGTGTTAGAAGTACCGGGACAATTCATGAGAACAGAATTAGAGCTACTGGAATGGCTAGTAAAAAAATGATGAGAAAAAAATTTTTTTAAAACATAAATAGTATCGTATAAAACATAAGAGTATCGTATATTTGCCTATCATCCTTATAAAAGGACACCCCATATAAATACTTTGTGGCACACTGGATTTTCTTTTTTATTTTTCTGTATTTATGTAGTACCTCTAGCATTAGAAAAACGTAAAGGACTAAAGATATTTCACAAAAAAAATTGGACAAAAAATATCTGGGTTGAGAAGGTTTATACTTTTTCCAGTTGTTTTATGCGTTTAATCAAATGTTTGACAGATTTTTTTAATTGTGAAAAATAAAAAAACATGTTGATGAAATTTATTGCTAACGTCACATAGGTAAAGATTATATTTGTTTTTTTATTTCCTCGCCAATGGAAGAATTTATTTCGTTATTTACCTAAGCTTGCTAGATAATTCTGTTTTACTAATTAGAGAACTAGAAATCATAGCCTACTAGTCGTAAATCATTTTTCATGTTTTTCTTGAAAATTTTCTTATGTAAGAGTATGAATATTTATTATGGTTGAAAAGAGAACACAATACTCAGATTTCAGTAAAAAAATACTTATCATGTAATTTAAAAAAGTTCAATGACGTCATCACGCTCGCGTTGATTTAGTAAATACAAAAATTTCTGAACCAATAAATAATTCCATGCGATTTAATAATATACAGTGTGGAAATAAAGTAGCGGATAAATTTGATAACTTCGTTAAAATTAGTTTTTTGGAAAAACTCTCGAAGTGGTATAGCGATTTTAATTACTTGACGTTATACCAACACCCCCTACATAACAAAGTCTACCAACTACATAGTGACGTCACGATAAAGAGGCAATCCCCGAATCTTTTATTCCTCATTTTGCATTCAAATTTTAACTAATAGACTGTCTTATTATTCCACCAAAAATAAAAGATCTCCCATAATATTAATTAACAATTTGTTTTTATTTGACAGGAACCTATTTTCGTATGAAAATTCTACCGTAAATATAAAATATTAACTTGTGTTTATTATGTATTTGCAATTAAATATCTTTAAAAATAAATTTTTCACTAATTAGGCTAAATCGATGGTAATAGGATGTGCAAAATAATCAGAGGATAGGAATCTTAAATGGCGGTGATAACGCGTAAATAATAATCAGAAAATCAACGTTAAAGTTGCTATTTTGATGTTAGATTTTTAGGTTACAGGTATACTTGACAGAAAGATTTTATAATTCTTATGTGTTTTTGCGAAGCTTTTGTAAAGAAAACCCATTGGCCGCAAGGATCTTGGGTGTTTTAAAGTTACTAAACCTTCTTTGGTAAAATTTCTACGCCAGTGTTAAGACGCCAGAGCATCAACAGTTATATCAAACAATGAGTATACTCTTTAATAAAACTTGTTTGCATCTTACGAAACAGGTAAAAATCAGACCAAATAAAAGCTAAGACCTCACTACAGAATAATTCGATAGCATACAATTTTCTCGATGAATTTTATGAATCCACTTTCTTGTGATTTGTCGTCTTTCGGAAACTTAAACACGTGCATTTTGTGTTTTTCATTGTAATTACCGTTGCACAGGGTATAACACAACACTTTATTAGTACCGTAAATTGGGGTTACTTTGATTCTTGGGGTTACTTTGATAAAACTTCTTTCTGGAACAAAATTCCAGTTTAAGAAGTTTCTGAACGCCATCTAGGTATGATTTCTTCAGGTTGGTAACTCTGATATCTATACACTGAATATGTTAAATTACGCAGTAAAACGAAACGACGCTTGTGTGTGAAAAATTAGTGCAAACCGAGGTAAGTGTTTTTGTTGAATTTCGTAAGTGTAAAAACTTCATAAATATTAAGCTGAATATTTTCTTTGAGTTTTGCTTTAGTTTTATAACGTGATTAACGCTTTCTTGAGAAACATATTCGATAATTGTAAATGTTCTAACCTAAAATAGCACGAATTATGGCGCGGTTTTACTTGCTGGGGTAACTTTGATAGCTATCCGGGGTAAATTTGAACACTGATCAAAGTCACCCCGTGACCTAAATAAAAGAGCATAATATTTGAATAAATATAAAACAATACAATATTTTTTCTTTTTCTCTTAGAATCATGCCGAGGCAGTATAAAAAGAGACCTGGTTCCCGCAATTATAAAACATACTCCGAGGAATCTTTGGAGGAAGGGCTAACTGCTATTGCAGAAGGCCAATTAACACTTCGGGCAGCTTCGCAAAGATTCAACATTCCCTATGGCACATTGCATAATAAATACCACGGCAAATTTTTGAAGAATCCTGGTGCGCCAACTGTATTTTCTCAAAAAGAAGAGGAAGCAATTTTACAGTCCGCCGCGAAATGTGGAGAATGGGGGTTTCCCCTTTCTATTTTAGATTTAAGAATGTTTGCCAAGGCTTCATTAGAAAAACAAGGGAGAACAGTGACCAAATTTCATAACAATCTTCCAGGAAATGACTGGGCCTACTCCATATTAAATCGGCATAAGAGTTCATACACACAACGTGTTGCCAACAAATATTAAGAGAGCAAGAGCTGCTGTATCTCGTGAAACATTAAATGAGTATTTCAACAATTTAGAAAAAACCATTAAAGACGTCCCACCGTCTAATTTATTTAATTATGATGAATCGAATCTCAGCGACGATCCGGGTAAAAAACTAGGAATTTACAGAAGAGGAGTAAAATATCCAGAAAAAGCTATGAACCATTCAAAAAGCGCCACTACAATAATGGTTTGCGGTTCTGCTGACGGAACACTTTTGCCACCCTACGTCATATACAAGAGCCTTCATTTATATGATACTTGGAAAGAAAGAGCACCTGGTGATCCACTGTGCTGTGAGAAGTCATGCTGTTCTCAAGGCACCAGATTTAATAGGACAACGAGTGGATGGATTGATGCAGTCACATTTCGGGATTGGTTCGTTACTTGCTTTTTACCCCATGCTAAAAAACTAGAAGGAAGAATAGTTTTGATCGGTGACAATTTGTCTGCCCATTTAGATGGAGATGTTCTGCGACTTTGCCGTGAAAATGAAATAGATTTTGTATGCCTAGTGCCAAATTCTACACACCTCTGCCAGCCCCTTGACGTGGCTTTCTTTCGCCCAATCCAAAACCGCTTGGAGATCTGTATTAACCACTTGGAAACTGCAAAACCAAAAAATGTCAGCTGTTCCGAAAGATACTTTTCCAAGTCTTTTATCAAAAGCTCTAGAAAAAATTGAGCAGGTCGCACCTAAACCCACGCATCAATTTAAAGAAACGATTTCAGGAGTTAAACGAAATCTGAAAAGCGGTTTTTGTGCAAGTGGGATTTATCCGAGTTTATACCCTCGGATTTATCCCTTCAATAAAGAAAAAGTGCTAAATCGTCTTCCAAAAGAGGAGGACAACTGCAACAATGACTTAATAGAGAGTACTCTAACAACTTTTTTAAAAGAACAACGTTTTGGAACTAATTCAGAGAGACCTGCTCGAAAGAAAAAAAGGCTCGATGTTGCCCCTGGTATGAGTGCAGCCGCCCTAGACGAACAAGACAGTGAAACAAACGAAGAGAATGAAGATGAAGAATGTGAAATAAGAGCCCCAGAATGCGAAGAAAATATAGAATGTAATGTGACCAATTTGTGTTGGCTAAATTTTATACCGCTCGTGGCAAAAAAGCCTACCAATATGTATGTCAAATAACAGAGCTTACCCCGGCCCTGCTTGTGAACGGTTTTAAATCTTTGGGAGGAAAAAGAAGATTTAAACAGATACCTGGAGACATATCAGAAATTGAGGAGGCTGACATTGTTGCATTTTTACCCACCCCTCAAAAACCACAGAAGAATGGGTGGAGTTTCCGTTTGATGTAAACGTGAATGAAATGTGACTTTTTTATAATTTCTTTTTTCATTATTAGATATTATAGCATATTTTTCATTTATTGAGTCTGATTTTGTTGGATCAAAGTAACCCCACACTTTGAAATGTGTCACAACTTTGAACCCCGTTCACCAATTTTTATTTTATTTTTTAATGTTCGACCTAGTGTGGGATACTTTCGATATCCACTGAAAACAGCATGGGTTTCAAAGTAACCCCACATCCAGTATAAAGTTGATCACCCAGTTATTAACAATTTTGCCAGTAAATGACAATATCTCAGTTTTCAGCTTTGGGCAACACCTAGAGTGAAAAAAACCGATATTGACATTTTTTTTCAAAATTTTTGAAAATATGTTTTGCGAATTATCTAGCTTTGAATTTCAAAATTGATCAGAATTTACGGTACTACATTATACAAGATAATAATATGCTACACATATAAAAATTACAATGCACCAGCCAACACAATTACACATTTGACATAATACTATTATAGTTTATTTCTTTTGTTTGTCGTTTGTTTTTGCCTTTAGTATGTGACGTCACTATGACGTTTACAATATGTTGTGAGACCTTAGGTAGGTGGTATTGGCTATACTGTACCATTTTCAACTTATGTCATTTGTTTTTAAAGAAATAACGTCATCGATATGTTTTTTATGACAACGTATATTTTTTATTGTCGTTTCGGTAGTACTTTTGATTCTCTTTTCAACTGTATACAATTTTCAATATGTTACATTTGAAAAAATTGCGAAAAACTGCCCTAAAGTTCGAATATTAAAAATACTTTAAATTTGCAAAATGAATCTAGTTACTTCTTTCTATAGGGGTACTTAAAAAGTAAAGCGTATAAAAATCGACCAATTAATTTAAAAGACCTCAAGCAAAGAATTCGACATGAGATTAGATTAATATTAACTGAAACTCTTCAGAATGTGAGAAATGAAAAAAAGTCACCGTATAAAAAACGGTTACATGTCTAAATATCACAGTCATAATATCACACGACAATATATCATGGCCAAAATACCACATGCTAATATATCACATGCAAAAATATCCTAAGGACAGAATATCTTATGAAAAGATATCCTA
Source organism: Agrypnus murinus (assembly GCA_929113105.1). Classification (NCBI taxonomy): domain Eukaryota; kingdom Metazoa; phylum Arthropoda; class Insecta; order Coleoptera; family Elateridae; genus Agrypnus; species Agrypnus murinus. The sequence goes on along the minus strand of OV816026.1, from coordinate 106,398,906 downwards.
ATACAAAATATCACTATCATGTTTAAAGTATAATAATAATTTATTTTACTCGGTAAAAACCGCTATCGACTTTTAAATACTCATAGACAAATAATTACATTTACGTAGTATGCGTACAAACCACATTTCCTTAAACCTAACCTAACATTGTAATTAAGTATATCCATCGATATTAAATACAGTATCACAGTAGTTCTTACAAATTTTAAGATATTTTTCATGTGATATTTTGTCCTTGGGATATTTCTTATTATATTAATACATACTATAATATTTTATTAAAAATAAAGTTTTCTCTTTTTGCTTTAAAATAAATTATTTAAAATATACGTTCTTATTTACAACTGTAATTACAGTATGCGTGCAAACCATATTTCCTTAAAGTTCTTACTAACTTTAAGATATTTTTTCATGTGAAATTTTGTTCTTGGGATATTTCTTATTATATTAATACATAGGTACTATATTTTAATAAAAAAAAATTTTCTCTTTTTGCTTTAAAATAAATTATTTAAACATATAAAATTAAATCTTGGGTATAGCAGCAAATTGATAGCCACATAATTTTACACCCTAAAAAACACCCTTAGACAATTATTTCGCCCTCACTTTGGGCTCCTCAGTATGGGAGGCATTGTCTGAAACCCTGAACCTCTGTATCTGTTGCTTCTTTATACATATGTAAATCTCGAATTTACATTAATAGTAACAATTACAATTGGAGACATCTAGTATATAATGTCATCCTAAAGCAAACATCCATGTACACCAGGAAGTAAACATTATTAAATATAAAATTTTACTAAAAATAAAATTTTATTAAAATTATTAGCATATCTCGTCATGTGATATTTTGTTCCTGAGATATTTTTTATTATAATATTTTGTTCTTGGGATATTTTTTATTATGATATTTTGTTTTGTGATATTTTAACCGTGATATTTCGCCGGATGATATTACGTCTGTGATATTTAGGCGTGACACCTAAAAAAAGTCTAAAATTTTAATTAGACTAAAAAGAAATTAAATTGATTAACAAAAAAAACTGTAATAACAATAACATCAATTACAAAAATAAGCACAGAAATAACACTTTATTACACTAGATGTTCAAAGTGAAGACCCTGTACCATCTGACAATATATTTCTCACATTCTGAAGAGTTTAAGATAATATTAATCTAATCTCATGTCGAATTCTTTGCTTAAGGTCTTTTAAATTAATTGATCGATTTTTATACACTTTACTTTTTAAGTACCCCTATAGAAAGAAGTGACTAGATTCATTTTGCAAATTTAAAGAATTTTTAATATTCGAACTTTAGGGAAGTTTTTCTCAATTTTTTCAAATGCAACATATTGAAAATTGTATACAGTTGAAAAAAGAATAAAAAGTACTACCGAAATCGACAATACAAAATATGGGTTGTCATTTAAAAAAAATATCGATGACATCATTACTTTAAAAACAAATGACGTAACAAGTTGAAAATGGCACAGTATAGCGTCAAGTAATTAAAATCGCTATACTCCTTCGAGATTTTTTTCCAAAAAACCAATTTTAACGAAGTTATCGAATTTATCCGCTACTTTATTTCCACACTGTATATGGTTTATTAATACTGCCTATATTTTATTAATTTAAACTTTGTGTTGTAATGGACACATATGTTTAATTTTCATAAATAAGTTTTGTAATTCTTATTCGACTACGGTAATTTAAATTATTTTTTCTTTCTAAATTTATTAATTTGTATTCGATCGATGCGAATAAAAAAGCACTAGTAATATCCCTTTGTAAGTGTTATTGTCGAGTATTTATCACTTACGAAATATAGAATAGCAGAAGAACAGTAATGAGTTCTCAAGGTTTATAAATTAATTAATTAATTATAATAAACCATACACTCATAAATACTTATATCATGAGGTAGATTTAATATAAACTAAAACGTATTAAACAAATTTATAAATGATTTCTAACTACTAGTCAATTTCTTTATAGTTTTTAAAATGTATTTATTGCATTTCCAAGCATTTTGTAAGTGATACTGTCCCGACGGAATGTCGCCTGGCTGTCTGATTAAAAGAACCGAGAATTACTTAAGTTGTTAGCCCCTAATATTAGATAATTTCGAAGCTCCTCTGTTAATTGGATTGCCTATTTTTCATTTTTTATTTTAATAACTATTAACTTTTAAACAAATTCATAAAAATAGCCTAGTATAAAAAATCACATGTTGGTAAAATAAACTTAAACCACAATGCTGGCTGTATTTCCCGTTGAGAAAAACTATTATAAAAAGTTTTTTCTAAATCAACCTATTTTAACTATGTGAATCAAATTTTCATAAAATATAGAAACTGCCTACTGTATATTTGTATAAGAGTCCTTTATTTTCTAGAATTTAATTTATAAAAACAAGTCCCAAAAACTATTACATTTTCTGGGTACCTTTAACTACAGTGCAGGACAACCTTAAGATTCCCAATGTAAACAGAGGACGCTTATCTCCTCGTAACGTTTTAGCTGTTATATTATCTGAATTTAACTGAATATATTATCTGATATTAGGAATAAATTTCAGGTACCTACTTAATTAATATTATAAATTTTTTAAATGTAATATTATTGTTCTTTTTCAGCCTTCGCAAACGAATACATTGACATCTTCGGATGTACCCATTGATAAGCAATTCAGTTTGCGAGCAATTGCGGCAAAAGAATCAAATTCTTCACAGGACTTTGTCAGATGCAACTGCCATAAACAATGTCATAACAAAAAGTGGAAATGTGTAATGAACACGATAAAATGCAATAACAAATGTCATTCAAGTACTTCATGTTGCAATAAACAATAAAATAAATGTTACGTTAGTTCCTATAATGCATTTGTTTTAATTAAAAAATCCTTTTTGTCGTATGAACAGAGCGTAAACTAACAGGTCGGAATGTGTTCAGAATGAGTTAGTCAGATGCCGAATTCTATCATTATTTCTGCATGTGGCATTTCTGCTATGGACAGCGGACGCTATGTCCACATAGACTTTGACCAATTATTCAAAGAAAAAGGTTCTCTCTTGGCTAACAAATGGAAGCAGTTTCATATGAAAACCCTTCCTGTTCTAAATGTTTTTAACAAAATTAATTCTGCACCAAATAACCTAGGTAATAAATAATAAAATTTGCAATTATGTGTACATTGATGCCGTGTATTTCTATCAGCATAGATACGTCACTTATTGTAGCCCTAGTATTGCATGCGGTGCCACCATCAACTTACAAACACCTCTACAATTGCCAAGGGTAAGCGAGTATTAAAATCAATAATAAATGACACACATGATCACACGTTTTTATCCACTGCGTTACAGCAAAAAGTTTTTAAAATAAAATAGACAAATACAGAACTAAGCTGTTACTTAGACGTAAAAGATTGCAGCTACTGTTGGTTAGTATAGGCGGTGAGTTGTTAACAATAACAGATTTCATTGTTTATTATGATGATATTATAACTAATATAATTTACTTACTTAATTACTATTACTATTATTAATTACTAATATAATTTAATATAATCACCTAACGGCTTCACCCATTTTGTATCTGGTTTGGATTGTCTTTTTAAAATATTTCATGTTTTAAATTTACATTAACCTAAAAATGCATTGAACTTTTGGAGTTTCTTGCAAACATATTTTTTCCATTTTAAACCATTTATTATACCATTTATTAAACCATTTTCATTTAAGCCATTTATTATTTAACCATTTATTACATCCAATGTATTTTCATTAAAATTACCTGACATCATGTCATAGCTTGTTACTTGTATATAAGCCAGAGATAATTTATTAACAATACGTATAATAATTTATTAACAGCATGTAACATTTCAATTTTCAATGTTTAAATTCGTTCCACTTATGTTAGTTAGGCAACCCATTTGTCGTCGGGTACTGACGTCACATGACAATTTCAAATTTTGTTTTTGATAATTCGGCCATTTTGGCGTTATACTCTTCGAGGAGAAGGACTGTCTCCACCTTCGAAGTTTTCTTCTTTAAATTTTCCAGTCATCCTGGTACGTTACGAGATTTTACAAAATATCTCAAATTTCTAATTTATTCTTCTTTTAGGAGATACATTTATTATGAATATTGTCCATTGAAATATGGCTAGGTGTTGTGGTTTGGTTAACCTCTGTCCTCGTGTCGAGGGTAAGTTATTTAATGGTTCATTATACTTTCAAGGGTGCTAATATATTTTTCTCCTTGTAGTTTTACCCGGGAGTCTGGGATTTGGTTGTGGATGTACACATTTCGTTAGTTGAATGTGATTAATGTTTTTTTACTTGGAGCATATAAACAATACTTTAATTTCTTCATAAGATTTCATCTGGAGGATCTAGAACTTCATACTACCATGCAGTAACCCATGCTGATTTTGTTTAGAACATTTCAAGAAAAATGGCCAAGCAGATAAATAAATTAAAAAAGGTCAGATAGATTAGATTTTTGTAATTTCAAGGTTTGGTAATAACAAGATGTTTCGTTAAATTTAAATATTATAAATTCATAGTTTACTTGATTTTTTTCATATCGTAGGGGAGGTTGTTGTACCTTGGGACGCATGTACCTCGGGACAAAAATTATACTGTTGCCATCTATGATCGTGAGGCAAAAATTCTTAGACATTACGTTTAAATGTAATACAATCCTTATGCATCTTGGTCTGTTACCATGACAGCGGTTAGTAAGAACGCATGTGTGAGATTTTATGTTTTGGTGGCAAGAAATTTACTTTTGAGGATTTCTGACCAAGAGTCTAACAGCTGAAATATACAACATTGTGAAAAATTATTCATGTAAGTAGATACTTCATTTTTTGCTGATTGTTATGGCCACAACTTAAAAATGTGATGGCTAACCTAAAAAAAGTTATTACAACTTTGCCACTACGGCTTCAAACTTGTACCTCGAGACAGGAATTTGCATGTACCTTTGGACTGTCCCAAGGTACATGCACATACATTTTTGATTAATTATTTTAGAAGAACAGTAGTTTGTGACTGTTTTTATTTATTTTAGCAATATGCCTCGAAGTAAAACCGGGAAAAAACGCGAAGCTATCAACGTGGTTGGTCTTAAAGCAGCAGTAAATGATGTTCTGACTAACAATATAAGCCTGAGAGATGCTTCAAGGCTGCATAATATTGCTAGATCTACTTTATCACGTCATATTCAATTGCATCGTGAATCTGGAAATCAAACTTTTAATTATGTAGCGACAAATGCTGTAAAAAAAGTATTCTCTGAAGAGGAAGAAAAGCAGTTAAGAGAGTATTTAGAGTTCTCAGCTCGACTGAACTACGGTTTAAACAAACAGCAAGTCCGAGAGTTGGCTTTTCAGTATGCTTGTGCAAATAAGAAAGTACTGCCTGATAAGTGGAGGGAAGAAAAAAAAGCCGGCAGAGAGTGGCTTAGGTGCTTCCTAAAGCGTCATTCACAATTGTCATTGAGAAAACCTGAGGCCACCAGTTTGTCGCGCTCCACAAGTTTCAATAAAAAAAATGTCGAAGAATTTTTTTCGAAACTTAAAGTCTGTCTACAAAAATACAAATTTGCTCCACAAAATATTTACAATGTAGATGAGACTGGTAATACCACAGTTCATGTTCCACCGCGTATCATAGCTTCTAAAGGAGTAAAACAAGTTGGGTGCATGACATCAGGTGAACGTGGTATTAACGTAACTATGATAGCTGCTATAAATGCCATAGGAAACCATGTACCACCAATGCTGATTTTCCCACGTGTTCATTTCAAGCAGCACATGTTGAACGGGGCGCCTCCAGGAACTGTTGGGGCTGCAAATCCTTCAGGTTGGTCTAATGAAGAAAAATTTCTTGAGTTTATGAGACATTTCATTGGGTATGTGAGGCCCACTAAAGAAAATCCGGTCCTGTTGGTATTCGATAATCATGAGAGTCATATTTCAATCCCCGTGATTGATCTAGCAAAATCCAACGGCGTGGTGTTACTTACATTCCCTCCACATACATCGCATAAGCTACAACCATTAGACAGAACCGTATTTGGTCCTTACAAGACTTATTACAATCAAGCTAGTAATGAGTGGATGTTGCAAAATCCAGGAAAACCTATTTCGATTTACCAAATTGCTGAAATCGTCGGAAAGGCCTACCCAAGAGCTTTTACTCAACAGAACATCACTAAAGGATTCTCAGTAACAGGCATTTATCCTTTCAATGCTGAAGTATTTGGTGAAGACGAATTCTTGAGTGCTTTTGTAACAGACCGACCGAACATTGAATTATCAAATGAAGAACAGGAACAGTTTACAAATATTGATGAACCTGGACCATCCCATCAGTTTCAGAATGTTCCAAGGGAGCAAAAAAATGATATTGTGTCACCCCAAATGATCAGGCCGTATCCCAAGGCTGCACCGCGAAAGACCCAAAGAGGCCGAAAAAAAGGAAAATCAAGAATATTAACGGAAACTCCTGAGAAAAATGAGCTAGAAGCAGAATATTTAAAAAGAGAAACCAAAAAATCAAAAAATAAAATTCAAAAAGTAAAGAGGAAAGTTTTGCAAGAAGAGAGTTCCGACGATGACAACATTGAAATACTTACTCAAGATTCTAGTGACGATGACAATTACTTAGAAATGTTAGTTGAAGAATCAAATCTTGAAATGGAAATGGAAGAGCAATTAGTAGGAAATTACCCAATGTTGGAAGGTGATTTTGTCTTAGTTGAATTGAAAGGAAAGAAGTCTGTGCGACATTACATAGCCGAAATAAAAAAGAAATTAGAGGAAGGAGTTTTTGAGGTTGTGTATCTAAAAAAAATTATGAATAGTAACAAATTCGTAAGAAATGAAGAAACATACGAACTGTGCGATTCAGATATACTGAAGAAATTGCCACAACCACAAGTAGTTGGTGGTTCAGGGCGTCGAATGGAACAGTTTATTTTCCCATTAGACTTTCTGTCTTATAATATGTCATAAATAAGAATACATTACGCACTTTACACCTATTTAAATTTTTATTTATACATTTAGTTTTAGTGTCCCAAGGTACAAATTGTGTTGTCTCGGGGTACAACACCCTGTTGTACCTCGGGACAATTTGATGATATCAATTACGTGTATGATATCATTATCAAAATATAAAATAAGCCCATTTGCAAAAATTAATCTGAAAGAGCATAAGTCATTGGATTTCACTGATGTTGCAGAATTTGTTTACCTTGAAAATTGTCAAAGAAAAAAATTAACCAAATAAATTGTCCCAAAGTACAACACTTTCCCCTATTAATTCGTACCTAATTTACATGTTAAATTTGTTAGTCAATTATCATTTAAATCATTGTCAGCCTGAGTGGCGAATAACTCGCACATTATCATTATTTTGATGTTGAGAGTTTTGGAAATGCGAGTAACCTTTTTAAAGGTGCATATGTTTTTTTTGAAGCTAGTAGCCGTTCTGGTATTTATATATAACTTAATATCTACATAATTTTTAATATTTCATATAGATAAAGTTTTTAATCGATCTTTGATTTTTTTGTTAATTCAAGTTAAAGTTTGTACAGGGTATTTCGCCGGTAACATAACTATTGTCACCTTGTTTTATGATTTTTATAAATGCGTCGTACCTAGTGAGCTCACGATCGTCACGTTTTTCTTAAATTTAATTTCGTGCATAGGCGTTTCAGTACATGCGCCTCGGCGAATTAGCCTATTTCAGGTCATTTAATTGTATTCAATTTCAAATAGCTTTCCATTTTAATCAACTAGTAATAACTCCAGTTTAATTATCATTTCAATTTTGGGAATTTTGACTTATATTTATAATTTTGATATATTTTATTCTTGATGTTATATTAACCAGTTACGCTACAATTATAATTATATGTTTCCAAGTAACAAGTTTGTGTTTTATTCATTTTCTCATCACTCAGTTGGAACTGTTTCACTGGGTTTGCTTAAAGTTTATTTTGTTGAGCTGGTCACTCAGCAACTTTTCTAAATTTTTATGACCTGGCGTCCATTAATAACAAAAAAAATATTAAATATATAAATAACAACTGTGGACCCACCCCCACGCATTGAGCTAGCGGTGGATTTTTTTACCAACTTTAAGCAAGCACTGTCACAGTGCCCAAAAGGGGTAATAAGCAGATATACTTAATGCCTACATTACATCTTAATGATTAATCTGTATTCACACGTTACAAGTGGTAAGGCTACCGCCAATTTTTCGTTTCAATGAAACAAATTTACCCAAGGAATGAATTGCCCGAAAGAAAGCTGGCGACCAAAAAGTGTAAGAGTTTTGTAAAGGCTTAATATTTTATTATCAGCTTATATTTAGGGTGTAAATAAATATCCTACACAAAAGAAACTCGGATATGGGGACACGGCGTCAGCGCAGTTTGAAAGTTGTAACAAGAAGTAGTGTGATCCGAGTGTTTTCTAAAAGCTGAGAATTGATCACTAAGCAGTTTATGTAATAAAAAACCGGAAAACAGTCGTCAGACAGCGTAATGATCGAACGCGTTGCATTAGCACCAATGCGGTGGTCGCAGTAGTGAAAATGAGGTCAATGTAAAGAAGTGATTTGAAAAAGCTGAGATTTGGTACAGTGTTCATTTATTGAATATAGTTTCTCAAAAAAAACAGTCAAACTTCATTTTGATAGAACCGAGCTAGTCACCAGTCGCTAGAAGCAGTCGTTACTTCTCTTAATTCTATTTTCCTGGCCTCCTACTGTTTTCTTTATTTCACGCTGTTTTCTGTCAATTCAGACATTACAGATAACGCTAGCAGTTATTTAATAAATTTATTGTAGATCAATGATATTATTATTCTTCGCTGTTGTCCCTGTATATGATTATTACATGTAGTAGACATTAGATAACACTGATACGCACTATATTTTAAAGAATATGAAGAAATGAATCACCTTTAGCCTGTTTGCAGCACATACCTTCATTGCATTATTTAGTGCTGATACGTGCGGTTGTACTTGCCGATTACCAGCGTTATCTACGTACGTGCATTTACTCTTGTTAAAATGTCTGGTTTTTGCAGCAGTGAAATTTTCAATAGTGTATCCCGAAATAAGGGGTATTCTATTAAACGTCCCTTAATTTATTCCTCCATTTCCTCTAATCATGTAAGAAGGAACTCTAACAAGCAAAAGCGCAGTTGTAAGAAGGATCAGTATTCTGATTTGGGAGCTAAAATTAAGCAATGACAGAGACAACTACAAGGTTTATCGAATTCTGAATTCGAGCAAGGTAACTTATTAACTTAATTTAATTAATTCATTATGTTTTATTAAATGTAGTGCATCCCTTCGGATAATATTTCGCAGTTTCCTTGATGCTGTACTCGATATTTATCTTGCAGTAGGCATGCCTTAAGCCGTAATTGATTTTATCTTACTGTTTTTTCCACGTCATTTTGAGATTTACATAAGTAGTAATTGAAATTATATCTTACTACTTGCAAAAAGACAAAGTAAAGTGTTTCGATAATGACTCATGTCATCGAATGTTTTCCAGACACAAATGGTACAATTTAAATACATTGTTTTTGCTTACGCGGTTGTGGGTACAATTAAATGTTTTTAAGTACTATTTTTACGTACTTAAAGTACAAAAACTACTATTTTTTGTTACAAGATTTTTTTATTTTTACAAATTAAAATACTTTAACGTTGTCTAAAGATTAGATAGAGGGACAAAGAAAAAGACGATCCGGACACCAGCTATAAAGAGTTTATTATTGCCTTGGGGGAGGATCCCTTGAAAGAAAAAGACAAGGGTGAAGATCTCCATAATGAGGTTTCGATTCGATGGGCGAACTTTTTAACCAATAGAGTCGTTAAAGATGTTCAAGAAAAACTTTCGAAAAAATATCCACCACCAGAAACTGACAAGCTCTTTTCACCGCCAAAGTTAAACACCGAAGTCGAACGCTGCCTGTCTAGAGCAGGACAAAAGCAAGACAAGTTTTTGCTCAAAGTTCAAAGTACATGACGACTGGATTAGCAGCACTAGATAGTTCCCTGTCCGATATAATTGTAGGTCGCAGACAAACTGATTTTAAAGCCTTATTACACAAGTTAGCAGATAGTGCACAGATTTTCTGTGCCATCTTTCACGATTTATCTTTGCATATAAGGTATCTCGTTAAGCCTTATATGAAAGAAAGTTACAGGAAAATCGCAGATGATTGTCCTATAGAGGGACGATCTTTTGTTTAGGAAAGGTCTTCAAGACTCTCAAAGGTCTCAAATCTAATGAAGCTCTGTCGAAAGCTTCCAAGGAAATGAAGGCCAGCACATCTGGCTTACAGAGGACTTATCCTCAACCGAAAGCATTGGGGCAGTTAAAAGAATCCCACTCAAGTAGCACAAATTGCTTTTTAGGAACGCTATCAGTATCTACTTCGCCTTTTTATAAAGCTTAATGCTATATAATTAAGAGTTAACAACAATCTTTCGGTATTAATGGAGTATCTATATACCCAAAATAGGCACAATTTATAAAGCCTCGTTAAGTTCTGTAAAGGGTACACAAATACTTATGGCAACCTTTTTGTGTTGCTTTACCAACTTTTATAAACCATGCTATACGACTTCTAAGAAGTTACTGAATAAGGGCTGCATTAAGTTTTCTATGAAGTAAAAATTGCTTTAAAGCGGTCTGTAGCAGCTTCAATGTAATAACTTTGTAGCTGTTATATTCTTAGTTGACATATTCTTAGTTGACATATGTATACTTTACGTCTTCTGCAGGGATAGTCATGCAAATTGTCATGGCGAATTATTAGGGAATCGAACGAAAACTGTTGCCTACATATTAATACTTGCTGACAATGCCGGATTTACCGTGGCGCAATGGCGCAATTGCGCCAGGCCCCACAGTTAAAGGGGCCCCACGTGCGACCACGTTTTTTGTCTACCTGCCTCAGCTCTCGGACCCCGATATTCCCCGAAGCTGTATACCCTGTCCTGTAACCACCTCCCGCATGTGGGAAGGGCTGCTCGTAGCACTAGCTTAGTCTAAGTCTAGTCTAGTCCTAGTCGACAATCGATTGACACGTTTGTTCAGATATCCTAATCTCTATTTACAAAAAATAAATGATAAGAACTTAATATTTTTAAATTAATTAATTTCTGTAGTATAGTGTAATCACTTATTGTTAAAATAATTTTTAACATGAAGAGACAATATGAAAGCGGTGCACAAAAACTGAAGAAAAGGAAACAACATGATGATATCCGTCAAAACTTGTTGCAAAAAACTCCCAAATTAACAACTTATTTTGCGACAACTAATGTAAATGTGGGTGCAAGTACTAGTGCCGGTCCTGACATAGAATATTATCCAGCGAATGAAGCCGAATCAAGTGAGTTTGGCTCTACCGTTTTAAAGGTAAAGCGGTAAATCTAGCTTGATTAATAAATTTATTGTTAAATTAATTTACTAGGAGGATCTGCATTCTAAGCGAGTGGAAGAAATTGTACCAGTTGAAACAGACGTTAATTATACAATAATTATATAATTATGGACTTAATTATGTAATTTTTAATTTTTTAACTAAATAATTTTATATAAAATATTATTTTTGCCAGGTTTCTGAAAATTTGGAAAATGATAATATCAATCAGTTGCCCTCAGATCCTGGTTTGTGGCCATTAGCAAAGAGTACACGTGATTACTGGGTTTTAAAACAAGAATTCCCTAATCAAAATATACAAAACAATGACTTCTCAACTTCCAAACGATTCGGCAAGGATGGTACAGCTAGGTATTGTACATCGACTTACTTTACCATTAAATTAAAGAATGGAGAAAAATTAAACAGAGATTGGCTCATTTATTCACCATCTACTGGACAAGTATTTTGTTTTTTTTTGCATATTATTTGGAAAATCAAACAATAACTCTTTTAAAAATGGATTTTGCCAATGGGATCATGGTCACAGAGCAATTGCAAATCATCAAACCGACAAAGATCATTTAAACGCAGTTCAAACGTGGTTAGGTGAAACAAGTAAAAGTAATAAAATAGGCAATCTACTTAAATCAGAAATGGAAAAGGAACAGCGTTACTGGCGAGAGGTTTTACATAGAGTAGTGGAGTGTTTAAAATATTTATGTTATAGAGGTTTGGCACTTAGGGGGAGTTCTGAAAATATTGTGATTTCGAAAATGGAAATTTTTTGGGATGTCTGGAATTTTTAGCCAAATTTGACCCTTTTATGGCTAAACATTTAGAAAAGTATGGAAACAAGGGCAGTGGACATGTTTCTTACATTTCCTCCACAACTTATGAAGAACTTATTATTCTAATGGGAAAGAAAGTTTTACAAGTCATTTCCCTAGAAGTGCAAGCGTCCAAATATTTCGCCTTAATTGTTGATTCTTCACCAGACGTATCTCACTATGATCAGTTAGCTGTAATTTTGCGCTGTGTAACTCCCGAAGGAATTATTCAGGAACGTTTTGTTGGATACATCAGTTCAGTTGGCCACACAGGGGAATCTATGGAAGCGGCAGTTTCAAATATTTTACAGAATTTAAAAATTGACATAAAAGATGCACGAGGACAGTCTTATGACAATGCGACAAATATGTCGGGAAAATATAAAGGGCTTCAGGCGCGATTCAAAAATATTAATAAATTTATGGATTATGTTCCATGTACAGCACATTCTTTAAATTTAGTTGGAGTAAACGCAGTGGAAAATTGTCAAAAAGCATCTGATCTATTTAGTTTTCTACAACAATTATATAATTTTACTGGATCATCCATTTACCGTTGGAAACAAATTTGCACTGATTTAGCAAGTGTTAATGAACGTCCAGTATCTTTGAAAAGTCTCAGCGGCACTCGTTGGTCGGCAAGGGCAATCCCCACTAAAACTGTTTACGAAAATTATAATAAGATTTATCACAGTCTGCAAAAAATCTCAGAAAATCAAGAAGAAAAGAAGTGTACTCGAGATGAAGCCATTTACTTCAAAAACAATGAGATCACTAGACATGGCATTCATGATAACTTTTTGGTACCATATTCTAGAAAGATTTAATGGAACAAGCATTAAATTGCAAGACAAATCCATTCACTTATCAACAGCTAGCCAGCTTTTAAGATCTTTAAGAACATTCGTGATGAGTCTTCGTGAGAAATTTGAACATTTTCAACAAGCTCACGCCTTATCCGATTTTGTAAATGACAAGTTTGACGTTGAAATTTCTAGGATAAGAAAAAGGAAACTTGCTAGTGATGAAACTCGCGAGGGGGAGGTAATACTTGTTGGAAGCGAAAATTTCAATTAATCAAAATTAATAATTTTATACCTCTGGTGGATAAACTGAGTACATGCTTGGAAGATAGACTTGAAGCATACACAGTTTTAGAAAAGAAGTTTGCATTTTTATTGAACTTCAAGTCTATGACAACAGCAGATCTTTCCGTGGCAGCTGAGAACCTTGCCTCAATTTATGTGGACGATTTCGATGGAAATTTTTCGAACCAGATGGTTCAATTTAGCGCGTTTATAAAAGGATCTGACACACCGCCACCTGAAGAATGTTTACAAACAATTAAAAAAAAACTACAGTGCGTTTTCCCAAACATAGATATTGCTTTCAGAATTTATTTAACGTTACCCGTTAGTAACTGCAGTGCGGAACGGGCTTTTTCTAAAATGGCAAGAGTAGAAAATGATCTTAGAGCTTCAATGACAAACGAGAGGTTAAATTTTCTTACTTTGATGTCCATCGAAAGAACCTTGCTCCGGGATATAAACTTTGAAGACACCATAAAAGACTTTGCCGCAAGCAAATCAAGACGAAAGCAATTTTAAAAATGAAATATTATTTGTCACTTCTTGTCTTGATTACTCTTGATACTGTTCTCTTTTTGTTTAAATAAAAAGTACCTACTATTAAGAATTGACCAGAAAATTATATGTTTAAATTTAAAACTATAATAATAATAATAATAATAATAATCTTTATTAAAGTGTACATACATACATGTTAATTTAAAAAAAATTAAGAATGGTATATAAGAAAAAAAAAGAATGGTTTAGTATTTATATAACATACAGATAATTATTTAATTAATTCTTGACACTAAATAATATTAATAAATTTTTGACAATATTCTAGATACTTTAATTAATCAGTATGACACCTTAATCACACGGCGAGGTTCAGTTGTAGGAAAATCCTAGTCCTGCTCTTCCACCTAAACCGCGAGTAATAGGTTAACTAAGATATGATCCGTACAAGAGGCACTTAAATATAATAAAGCAAAACTTTTTATTTACAAATTAAATATTTCTGTAGAAACAACGTGTAGCACTAGCTGTCTTTCTAATATATCAACGTTACTCAAATTTGAATGTAACAGACTTACTGAGCAGCGAAGACTTCCTTACGAAGCTTAGCCTTGAATAACTGTAAGGTACATGATTTATAGCTCAATGGTAGATTGTTGTATAATGAGTATATTTGATACGTAAAAGATCGCTCAAAAATAGAAAGTTTATGAAATGGAGGAGATATGAGTCCTCTAAATCTAATAGATATATTACTATGTATGTCTGATCTAAATGTAATTTTATCGTATAAGTATGGCGGTTTTTTATTCAATAATATCTGATGATAAAGACTTAGCGACTGCAATATTCTGCGATTCTTCGTTGTTAACCATTCAGCATCAACCAATTTGTGAGAAATGTGTTCGTGCTTTCTAATGCCATAGATGAATCTTAGGCAAGCATTTTGTATTTTTTGAATTCTATTAGTAGTAACGCTATCAATAGCTGAATTGTATATAGATGAACAGTAGATAAATTGAGACAACACAAATGCTTCACACAAACTTTTTTTTACCTCGCTGCTTAAATAAGAACGATGCGGGTATAATTTCTTTAGATTGCCATAAGCCTGACAAATGTATTTGGTAACTTGATCTCTGTAGCGAAATGTATTATCTAGAATTAAACCAAGGCTTTTAGCTTTAGAGACAAAGGGAATTTTGACATTGTCTATGTTAATATTAATAACATTAACTAACGTATTACATCCTTTCTTATTTCCAAAAAGTAAGGCTGCTGATTTGGTTGGATTGATTTTTAACGAATGCTGATTGGAAACGTCGGAGATATATTGCAAATCGAAGTTAATTTCATCAGTTGCTTTTCTCCATTCTGAAATGGGAAACGAGTGGTATATTTGAGTGTCGTCAGCATACATATGGACGTTTGTAAATTTGATCTGTTGTATGAAAACTGAGGTATAAATGGAATAGAGAAGGGGAGCGACAATGGAACCTTGCGGCACTCCTTGTTTTACAGGTAAGGCATTCGAAACTAGATCATCAAGTTTAAGTGATTGTGTTCTATCAGTGAGATAACTGGTAATAAGTTGCGTAGCGGACTGACTTAATCCTAGATACTTTAAGATTCTTATCATAATTTCATGATTAACTGTATCGAATGCCTTACTGTAATCCAGCAGTACCAGAACCGATAGCTTGCCTTGGTCTGTAGCCCTTAAAATATCGTCTGTCACTTTAAGCATGGCAGTTGTACAACTGTGTTCTGGTCTAAATCCTGATTGAGTAGGAGGTAGGAAATTATGATTTATTATAAAATTACTTAATTGATTATGAATAATTCTTTCTAAAATTTTCGACAATATAGGTAGAAGACTAATTGGGCGTAGATCCTTAAATTCTTTGGGTTGTTTGACTTTAGCTAATGGTTTAATAAGAGCATGTTTCCACATTTGCGGGAAAACGTTTTGATCAATACAATAATTAACTATATGAGAAATGTAGGGGATAATAAATGGGCAACATAATCTTATCATGGTTATGTTAATAT
The DNA here is from genome assembly GCA_929113105.1 of Agrypnus murinus. Classification (NCBI taxonomy): domain Eukaryota; kingdom Metazoa; phylum Arthropoda; class Insecta; order Coleoptera; family Elateridae; genus Agrypnus; species Agrypnus murinus. Next base: position 106,382,953 of record OV816026.1, on the reverse strand, counting down.
TGTCATTTCCACAAGCATTTGATTTGATTTTATCAATAATTTTAGAAATCATCTCGTTGTCTACCAAACAAAAGTTAAAGTTTAAATCTTGATAAGTATTTTCATTATAAATGTTTAAATATGACGATTGTTGTCTGCTATTAATATTATGAGTACTATTTACAAAATAATCATTGATGACGTTGACGTTAGAGAGATTATCGGGAATGGCAATATTTTTATGTTTTTCGAGATCTAACTTTTTAATATGCTGCCAAATTGCCGTGTTACCGTGAAGGGTAAATATATGATTAAAATATGCTCTTTTTTCGTATTTTAAAGTTACGTTGGTTAGATTTCGAAGGGATTTGTAATAATCCCAATGCCTGGGCAAGTTAGATTTACGAAATCTTGCCTTAGCTTTATTCCTAAGTGACATCAGATATTTCAGATTATCCGTAAGCCATGGAATACAGGGCTTGGGTGATCTATAAGTTTTTAGAGGGGCATGTTTATCAAATAATTGTAAAATTAAGGAATTAAGAAATTCCAACTTTTTGTTCACATCGCCTATACGAAACATGTAATGAAACGGCATTGCTTCTAGGTCTAACTGAAATGCATTAATATTAATGTTTTTGAAGTTTCGGAAAGTTTTAACTGTTGGTTCATTAGATTTCGCATCAGTGATGTCACAGAATACTAGATCATGATCGGCCAGATGACAGTCAATTACGCCACTATCTGCAATTATTGAAGTGTCCGACACAAGGATCAGATCTATTAGTGAATATAATCTAGTCGGTTGATTGATTATTTGATGTAAACCAAAGGAATCAAGTGAATTTTGCATAAATTTTGTAGCAGTATCATCTGGTTGTAAAAAATCAATATTAAAATCACCCACGCAAACAATTTTGTCAGATGAAGATGTACAGGCCATAATCGAATTCTCGAATTGGTCAAGAAATGGTTTATAATCTTTACGGTAAGGGTTATAAATAACACCTAAAACCAACTTAGCTCTATATCCACTAATAGTGATCCAGATTTGTTCATAATTTATCTGTCCAGTATCGATAATCAAAAATGGAATCGTTTCTTTTATATAAAATGCAACTCCTCCTCCACCACGATTTAAGCGATCTTTACGTATAAAATTATAATTTTCAATTCCTACATTTAAATCTGATATATCTTCGTTTAACCACGTCTCGCTCACGCCCAGCACGTCAATTTCATTTTCAGTAATAAGAGTTTTTACCTCAGATAATTTAGGTAATAAAGAGCGAATGTTAATATGCGCTACTCTCAGGACACACCTATGAGCCATCAATACAATGTCCTCCTAAAAAAATGATTGAATTTCAGCATTAAATATACAGTTACTTAAGGCTTTACATAAGTAGAAAAGTTATATAATAATTAGGAAAAATTTAAGATGACATTACTTATTTTAAATTAGTACAAGTAGAAGTAGTGCTTTGTATTTGATAATGAGATAATTTGCTAAAGGATAAATAGAAGACAAATAGAAAACAAACTACTCTGAGGTTCCCAAAGACACAAAAGATAAAGTATTAGATATTGACAACTATAAGTAAATAAACGTAAATGTGGGCAAACCCAGATAAGTTAACTATTAAATTCTTATTGCTAAAATGTACGTATACCTACAACTAAAATAATAACTTATCTTTGTTTCTGATAAGAAAAAAAAAAGTTTTGTTCGGAAGTAGGGTGACAGTCCCTAACGTCGGCCTCGCACAATAGTCGGCCACTTTAATGTAAAAATCTTTAAAACAAGATTACTGTGTTATCGTTTATTTAAAATAAGACATCCCTGTAGTCGGCCGGGTCTCTTTCGCGCTTTGTTCAAAACTCAAGTTCCTAACCTCACGTTTAAGTGTTTGTATGTGTGCGTTGCCGAGGTGATGTTTAGTGCACAACTAGTAAGTAAATCTAACGGTTTCCGCAAGAGAGGTGCAGTAACAAAATAGCACTTTCTGTTTATCAGAGGCAGTTATTTAGTATTTTCCTGGGTTCATTCGTTTTAATATTGATGGTTTTTGTCATTTCTAACCTCAAAATGTGTGCCAAACCGCCAAAAACTACGAAAAAATGGGCGGCCGACTATTGGGTACTAATTTACAAGTCGCTTCCAATAGTCAGCCCCGGTGGCCGACCACTAGCAAATACGCTAGATAAGCATTTTGATCCTTATATAGTCTGAATGTTAAGGTGATTGTGTTCAGATATGAACAACAAGGGCAGACATCAATATTTTTTACGTTTTCCAATAGTCGGCCGTGGCTGCAAAAGGATGGCCGACTATTGGTACAACCCAACTTTTTGTCGGCCACTTTTTTTAAAATTTAATTTTTGCATTATAGAGTTAAATAATGGCAGAAAAGAAAAAAAGACAATTTCACAAGTACCCAGAAAAGTCATTACAAGATGCGTTGATGGCAATAAGAAATGGAAAAGCCATTAGGGAAGCAGCTAAAGAATTTTCAGTCCCGCGGGCAACTTTGCAAGACAGAGTTCATGGAAGAATAGCAGAAGGGCCACGTAAAATGGGCCCTCCAACTGTACTAACTGCAAAGGAGGAAAACCAGTTGGTTGAGTGGTTGTCGCAACTAGCTAAGTGTGGATTTCCCCAAAGAAAAAACGATTTATTAAATTCTGTACAAAATATAATTACAAAAGAAAATAGAAAAACCCCTTTTACGAACAATCGCCCCGGCGAAAAAAAAAGTTTTTTACAGAGGCACAAAGTGTTGTCACTCCGACAGGCTGAGGGTCTTACAAAAGGACGAGCAGTAATTACAAAAGAATATATATTAAAATGGTTTGCGGAACTTAAAGACTATTTAACGACCATCGGAGCAGTTGATATCCTGGAAGATCCATCTCGAATTTTAAACGGAGATGAGACTAGTTTCTCGTTGTGTCCTAAAACAGGGAAAGTTATTGCACCCCGAGGATGGAAAAATCTCTACACTGTCAATCAGGGAAACGAAAAAGAAAATATAACCGTCCTCTTAGTATTTTCCGCCAACGGAAAGACCCTTAATTCAATGGTAGTATTTCCGTATGTGCGAATACCCGCAGCCGTTATCTCCAGTGTACCGCCTGATTGGTTCATTGGAAAATCAGAGTCCGGTTGGATGCGATCTGAGGTATTTTTCGAGTACATTGCAAATGGTGTGGATAAATGGTTATCGCAATAAAACGTTAAGCGTCCTGTGCTACTCCTAATCGATGGTCATAAATCGCATTTAACATTCGAGCTGAGTTCATTCTGCGAAGAACGCAAAATAATTTTGTATGCTTTGCCGCCCAACACCACACATATTTTACAACCAGCTGACGTAAGTGTCTTCAAACCACTGAAGACGGGATGGAAAAAAACAGTTGCAAAATGGCAAGCACAAAATGAAAATTGCGTCTTAACAAAAGTAAAATTTTGCCCTCTGCTTGAAGATGTACTGAAAACTACGTCTATGGAGAGCAGCATAATCAATGGCTTTAGAAAATGCGGTCTGTATCCATTTGACCCTTCAGCAGTGGATTACAGCAAATGTATCCAAAATCACCGTGAGAACTTAGACATAAGTACCAGCAAGAGTGAAGAAATCTCATTACATGACTTAGAAATAACGGAGAGGGTTTTAATTCATTTGAAATCTAAATTTCTACAGAATATTGCATCGCTTGATGACGTTATTTCTGAAGTACGAGTACTGAAAGCCCAGGACGCTCATGGTTCGGAAGAAACATATGAGGTGTTAGAGAATGGCCAGTTACAATATCTAAATAATAAACATGAAGAGACAGATGCAAGTGGCATTGACGAAGCAGATAACAATGATAATATGTTTGATACTGACTTCCTAGTATTAGACGGTAGTTATTTGAATGATGTAGATAGTGGAGGAAACCAAATAATCAACGATGATGGTTCCAGTGGTTCTAAAATCATTGACAAGTGTGATGAGCAAGTGCCTGAACATGCAAATGAAACGTGTGCAGATGTTCCTGTAGAAGAAAAGAAACAAGAACACTGTTTACTTTTACGTGGTCATGAAAATAAGACAGATCAACAAAAGAACAACGATGAGGAAGAACAATCTGCTGCTGCTGACCAAATAGCGAATGAGGGTGACCTCAGTTGCTTAAAAAACACTGACAGGAAGTGTGAGGAGCAAGAATCTGAAAATGCAAATGAAACGGAAGAAATGGCACAACAGCACCATTTCATTTCGACTGCATATGTACCTACGTTAGATCAAAGCGAAGATAAAGAACATGAGGATCAACCGACTGCTGTAACCTTCGAAGATTATAGTTTTCCGAATGAAAACGATGATGCAGCCAAAGATGAAAATGAAGGGAGACAAAAGGATTATGAGAGTATCTTCAACTCAGTAGATACTAAGTGTGAGACATTAAATGCGATAGATGAACTTGTCCCAAGTGAAGATTGTAGAATTCGTGGTGAAGAAATTAGAACAAAAGATGCGCCCATCAACATGGCTTCAAGTGGGACCGCAACAGCTGATCAAGAACCTGCAAAAAAAAGCAAAGTAATTATTTTGCAGGATATTCGAATTCCACTGGAAGAAAGGTGCGAACAGAATTTTCAGTCTCACTTGTTTTGGCCAGGACCTGTAACGAAGGAAGCCAAGGGAAAAGGAAAACAGCGCGAAAGACAACCTGCAGCAATTTCATCTGAAAAATTTCGACGCTATTTGAAAAGAAAATCGGACGTGAAGGAACATGCAGAAGCGGAGAAAATCCGTCGAAGAGAAATAAAGGCTAAAAAAGCTACTCCAAAACTAAAAACTAAAAGTACAAAAAAGAAGACTGTGAATAGAAATAAAGTCACTACAAACGCTGAGATTAAAAATGTGATACAAAAGAAACAAATTTGTTGTGAATGTGATACTGAACTGATCAGTGACACCGAAGAGGAAGGTCTCAAAAATATTGGGTGTGATAGTTGTCCACGGTGGTATCATTTGCAGTGTACCAAATTCAACGGGATGCCATACAACGAAGTTAAGTCTGAAGAATTCATTTGTTCTTTTTGTTAAAAAAAAATTTTTAAAGAGAATTTAAGTTTTGTTTACATACTTTTTTATTAGTTTGAAATATTGTTAAAGAATATATATTTATTTTTGATATTTGCTGTGAAGAGTTTTAACAATAAAAGACTGTTTTTGTATTTCTTTGTACCTAATTACCTATGCTCTATGCTATATCTGGGTGGGCCGACTACAGGAATGTAAATGGCTGAACTTAAGATGTATGGGGCCGACTACTAGTAAAAATGGTAAGTTAATTTATTTTCATCATCGGTTCCTTTATGACACAAAATGGCCAAAAATTAATGATATTTTTGCAAATTAGAATGTGCAAAGAATACCATCCTTTTCTTTGATTTGTGTTACCATGTACTAAAAATCAGCATAAAATTACATTTGAAATTTTCCTTAAGTGGCCGACGACTGGAGCAAGCACCCTATTAGTAGATTAGAATTAATGAACATAAACAATATCAGTCAGGAAATAATTTGATATACAAGACGTTCTATTCTTTTTTTTTAATTTAAACAATATTCCTTATATAAGTGATTTTGGTTAAAATTTCTGTACAATGTAAAAGAACTTAAATATGTCTTTATAGTGATAACTAAAGTGATTGCTGTTAACGTAAACATAAAGCTGCGAAATTTTTAATATTACAATTTGATGCATGTGACTATTCAAAGTCGGTTTTTTTGGTAATTTTCTTTACCCCATCCTTTGTTTTTATGTAGATGGAGCCTTCATTGGACCATACTTTGCCTCTGCCCATTTTTTCTTGAGCCAGCTTAAAGAGTTCGACACGTTGTTTGGTCAAATCTTCACGGATAAAAATCTTTGATCCTTTTAATTTACCCTTTGCTCGATAAATATGATTTTTTATATTTCTGGAACAGAATTTTATTATAATTGGTGGGTTACCATTACCATTCCCAGATAAACGATGACAAACATCAATTGCTTCTTTTTTTAATTCGATGTCCATTTTATCTCGGCACATTTCGATGACAATCTCATCAGTGTTTTCGTTTTGTGCTTGTTCAATACCATATATTCTTAAATTATTTCTTCAAGAATATTGTTCTTGCATTTCCAGTTTTATTTCCAGATTATGTATCTTCTCTTCTTGTTTAGCACATACATCATTAACCATAGTTTCCCATTTGCTTTTAATCGCTGTACAAATTTTATCCAAGATAAGATCGGACGTTAGAATTTTTCCACTACTCGTTGTATTAGTGATTCTTCGTTACGTAATACTCTCTCGGTCATTATTAAGTAGCTTTTTAAATCGTGATAAAGTAAGTAAAACCGGTAAATATTTAATACGAGTTAGAACAGACTTCACGTGGTAGATAAGATTCGCTCCGCTTTATACACAAGTCTATTCAGTTCGGATGCACATGCTCGAATCTATTTGAAGTTTTTTTTTGAAGACTTACCCATTGTATACCTACTGTTTTAACTAGCTTACAGAACTGTGCATAACTACTATTTTTCAGTGTAAACCTTACTGTGGGTCAAATGACGAATTGACTTCTATTTGCAATTGACAACCAGGTTTACACTAGAAAGTATTCACATCTGTAATGAACGAGCTGTAATTTTTTTCGTGGGCGATTTTTCGTTATTACAGGGGCCTCAACAACTTTTTTGCGCCAGGCCCCCCAGATACTTAAATCCGGCATTGCTTGCTGACTTCCGTTGACAATACCTAACTTGTGATGCGAAGAAAGCTTTCTGTCGAAACATGCTATTCTACTTGGAAATTCGACGCCTCCAAAATTCGTTGAATTTCATAGGTACTTTAAAATTATTTAAAAAAGATCTATCTTTTTAAATAAAATAGTCTTAAATTGATGCAGTCATGTATTCTAAATAATCCGTAAGTGATTGCTGTAAATATTTAGCAAACGTTTCCTTTTTAAGTGGCAAGACGTTAAATACACCTCGAATTGATAACAATGGCGGCGCAGTCACATTTACTTTTAAAAAATAACAATGTGGTTCCTTGGAAGAATCCGAAGAAGGTCACCACAGAATCAGGAATAAATCATAAAAGATCACTTTGCTTGTATAGGGGTGCTAGTTACTTTATAAAAGATTTTTCAAAGCTGACTTATAAAGCAATTATAAACTTACAAAGAGTACTATAACAAATAAACATTTATAGAGCACTTTTGCATACATTGACGTACCAAGGCAAAATCTTAATAAATAAATGCAAATTTTTTGATAAAAATTCACATTTTATTTAATAATTCAATTCATGATTGTTTTGTTGACATATTGTATATGTTCCACCTTTTATACAACCCTTACATAGCACTTATAGAACCGAATGACTCGTTGCTGTGTTAATACTATATAATAGTGTATTACAGCGTTGAGATTGCTACTTGTTACAGAAGATCAAAAACGTTAGGTTGTTGTTTTAACCTTAAAAGTTAAAACTATTTACTTATGAGCTACATCGTGTTAGAAGCAGTCGAGCAGTGATAGCGGTTGATAAAAAGTTATTTGTTTGTTTATACAATAATTGAGGTAGTGTTTCAGGGATACGACACGAGTATACTTTGTATGATGAATGTTCTTATGTAGTACATGGATCAATTATTTATGATAATCTAAAAATAACCTCTTTTTTTGTTTATTAAAATTTGACTGTAAAAGAATTATGTAAAAGTAGAATATTGCAGCTGCATAGCTTCAAAAGAAGATTTTAGCTGCACACACGATTTATAAACGAATTCTACTACCTTTAAATAGTCTTTAATAATTATCTGTACTAAGGCTCGCATTGATGGCATTTGACTTAAATAACTATACTGCTGTAAAATTTTAATGTTATGTAGCCACTATAGAGAAATGACTAAACTTTAAAAGAGTTTTATAAAAATGTTATATAAAGACGTATGCATTTCTTACAAATCTATGTGTTTGTATCTGTATAAAAGGTCTGACTAAGTCTTACATGAAGTTAAAAAAAAATGCTGTGAAAACGTTTTACCAGTAATCTTATTCCTCCAAATGGTTTTATAAGCAATTTAGTGCTGAATAAAGCTTTAATATAACCAATAAGTTATATAAGTTGCCATAATATATTAGTTATAAAGCTTCAAGCGTGATCAAGGTACCAAATGTGTTACTTGGGCAGTATCGAACTCAGCGACACACTCAGAAGGCGAAGCGGAACTTTCAGGCACAGCAAACGAGAAGACGGACACCTATCGTCGATTTTGAATAAGGTAAGACCTATACAAACTATGCAGCTTCCTTACCTCAACACATTGCAATGTGGGAGTTGATGACGTCTAACAACACTGTGTTAAATTGGGTCCAAGGAATTTCTATTCCATTTGTTTCACACCCTACACAGTGCTGCCCCCTGCAGTTCATATTGGACGCGAGAATTTTCTTAACCATGAAAATGCTATATCAAACTTTTGTTAAAAATAGGTGCAATATCACGTACCACGCATAAAAAGGGGGAATTTTTATCTACTTTTTTTCTGGTACAAAAACCCAATGGGGATTACAGATTTGTTCTAAACCTAAAGGAATTAAATACGCACCATTCAGCTCCTCATTTTAAAATAGAAGATCATAAAATTTCTCTCAAACTTCTTTCAAAAGAGTTTTTGTACAAGTGTAGATCTGAAAGATGCGTATTTTTTTCCTTAGATTTAAATTTAAGGTACTTTATGAATTTAATTGCTTGCCTTTCGGGCTTAATATTGCCCCCTACAATTCACAAAAGTGTTGAACCCAGCCTTAACAGAATTACGAAAGAAAGGCGTAGTTTGCGTAGCTTACTTAAATGACATTTTAATAATAGGGAACTCGGCTGCAGAATGTCATATCTATATACTGCAGGTAGTTCAATTAGGTTCAATTCAATATTAGGTTTCTTTATAGACAAAGAGAAAAGTGTCCTCTACCCTACATATACTATTAAATTCTTAGACAGTCATGACATGACTTTTTCGCTACCCGATGACAAAAAGCACAGTAATTTAGAAACTATACAAGATTTTAAATCGAAACCTTGTTGTAAAATTAGGAAGTTATCCAAATTTATAGGGACCCTTGTGGCGGCATGCCCAGCAGTACAATACGGTTGGAAATTTGTTCTACGTGTACTTTGTAAGAATTATTTGAATTTGTTGCAAATAAATATTTGTTCAAAATTATTCTATTCCTTGTGTGTATCTGCTTTCCTTTGTGTATCGAGTACTAAATTAATTAGATCGGAGGATATCTTTAAACATCTACATTTAATAATCATAATCAGGGACAACAGCGAAGAATAATTAATGGATTGATCGACTTACCTAAAGGATGATCGATCCAAATTATTCGAGCTGTTGTCCGTATATGATTATGGCCCTCCCTCCTCACAAAACTTTTGGTTTCCCAACGATCTAATTAATCTCTATAAGATTAGGATTCATTTCTTCATATTCTTTAAAATATAGTGCGTATCAGTGTTATCTAATGTCTACTACATGTAATAATCATATACGGACAACAGCTTGAATAATTTGGATCGATCATCCTTTAGGTAAGTCGATCAATCCATTAATTACATTCGTAAGTTAAATTTGTTGTAAATACTATTTGTTTCGTTCAATGTTCTACAAATAAAATTTTTAATGAATACAATTTATTGTGTTTAATCTGAAAAATGACGGTTTAATCAAAAATACTGGTAAAACAGCCCAAGCAACACAGAAATCTGCGTTATAGTTTAATATACGTGTATTCAATCATATTTTGGTAACTTTTTAGTTATGGTATATTTATTAAACGTGTACGATCTACTTATATGTTTTGAAACGTGTATTGTTAACCGTTTGATACAGGCACGGTGAGAATTTTGTGATATTTCATGTACTGGCGCCAGATTAGTATTTCTCTGTGTCGTGCTGCAATTGTGGTCAATTAAGGTTTAGCAAAAATGGTACTTATAATACACTAATAAATGTTTTTCATTGAGGAATACACTATACGTAATTTAAACGTCTACATTCGATCATGTTTATTGCCGTCTTCGGTATTATTCGCATTTCTTCGTTTGCCTAAACCAATAGCGTTTGATGGTTTCCACAGGTGATGATTTTACGCGTCATTGGCCTCCTCATTAGCGTTACAATTTGTTGCTATCATGGTGGTGTATACGTGTATGTAGTATTTGTGCTTTGTTACTGTAGTTTGTAGCAGTTGGTTATTAAAGCTGGAGTGGAGTATTAATAAGGTGAGTACTATTATTATTATAGTTATATGTTGTCAGGACAAATCTTTTGCTATGTGCTACCTACGCTATTGTTGGCTAGTTTTTCAACGGTGTTTGCTGCAATGGCGCGCTCGTTCTGTAAATTTTCACACCATATTACGATAATCATTATTCCGGCCTCGTGTTGTAGAGCATGATAAAGACGTATACGCATTGTTAACAGCCTTCGCAAATTCTATAAATTTCAATAAAAAAAACAATAACTATTAACTTGACAGCTGAAGGTAAGAAAAATAATTTACGGGGCAAATTCAGTTTAAAGTTAGGTTTTATGTATTTATATATAAAAATTAGTCGGATTTAAGTTTGTATAATTTTATTATAATGAAGTCAATGTAGTATATATCTTAAAATATTTGTTATGTATACTTAATTGTTTCAGTCTCAATTTTTGTGTTTGTGTGAAGCTTATTTGATATGTATATCCTGCCACTGTCTTTATGTTGCAGTAAAATTTATTTGAATTTTTTTTTTCAAGGTATACTACATCCTACCCGTGGCTGTTCTACAATTACCTGCAAGATCAGCTGTTCTTAAAAACGAATACTCTTTTATTATAACGTTATTATAACTGTTATTATAAACAGGATGGAACCGTTTTATTGTTAAATAATAAATAAATAATATATTTTCCTTTTCTGCAATTTTGTTACTATCTTTTCTTAATTACAGTATACAAAATTATTGGAATTTACCCTAACTGTAACTTGGTAACAAAAGAGAAATAGATTAGGCGATGTCATGGTTCCATGCGTGTTATTTATGTTTCAGAAAGTCACTCCGCCCTGCTAGAAATCAATTAACTTTTATATTTCTTTCAGGAATGTTTCTTATAATTAGTAGTGTTGGAATTAATATATTTCTACATATAGTCTTAAGAATCTGTTGTCGGCGTGAGAACGTACTTGACGTGTGCTTAATAAAAGAAATACGAATAATACACTTTGTTTATTTATTTCGATCCCTGAACCTCTAATACAGCGTTTTACAAACTGGGAGGCGCGCCTCCCTAGGGAGGCGCGGACTAGTCTAAAGGGAGCCGCGAAAATTAGTCACAGTGAACAATTTTCCAAATTACTGCTAAAGGTTTCTATGTAAAAAATGGGAGAATAAATGAAAAAATACCATCGTGCTTTATCGCGCATAGTTCAACTAAACATTTCGTAACTTAGACGTCCTAGACCCCGGCAAATCTTTTTGACCAAGGCCGTCGTTAATTTGGCGACACTAGCGCTAATGTCGCTTCAAACAGGTACTCTCAGCAATTGCGCGCGACTGCGGGCTTTTACAAACTCGACCGACACGACTTAACAAAAGCCAGATGCGCGCGCACTAACGCCACAGATGCTTATGGATGCGTACATATTCCCAAACGAAGATCACCGCAGTCTCCTGCATCCAGTAAAGATCGACGCACGTTTAGCTCACCAATTTGTTTCGTGTCACAGCTAATATTTAATTGGTTCAGCAGTGTTAGGTTGTGTTTCTATTGTTATTGACGTGATTGCCCCCTGATCATAATAGTAAGTTATTTAATAGTTTTATTTTTTTAGAATAATATAATATTATTCCTAATATTTCCAGACAAATGGATAAGTTTTTGATAGGATATAAGCGAAAATCCACTAATAATGAAGATTCTGATGTTGGCACAAGTAGTGGGAATACAAGCCACACGGAACGGGAAGGAAGAACTCCCAAGACAAGGAAATACGACTTATCCTATTTATCGTTCGGATTTACTAATATTATTAACGATAATGTGGAAAAACCAATGTGTTTGTGGTGTTCAAAAGTTTTGGCTGCTGATAGTATGAGACCCGGCAAATTGAAACGGCACCTTGAAACTATTCATTCTGAATACGTTGGTAAGCCCCAAGAATTTTTTCAAAGAAAATTGGATGAGTTATCTAAAAAGAAGGAAAATTTCAAAAAAATTGTTCATGTTCCATCAAATGCCTTACTAGCATCATACCTAGTCTCGTACAGAATCGCGCAATGTAAAAAACCCCACACAATAGCAGAAACCTTAGTTTTGCCAGCAGCTATTGATATGGTCAAAACAATGTTTGGCCAATCTTATGCGAATCATCTGCGACAAATACCGCTTGCTGATAATACAATTGGCAGAAGAATTGATGATATATCTGAAGATCTTTGTGACCAATTAGTTTCTCGAATGCGTACTTCAAAATTCGCCATACAAGTAGATGAAGCTACTGATGTAGCTAAAGACGCACATTTAATTGCATATGTTCGATATGTTGACGATACTAATATAATTGAAGATATCTTATTTTGCAAACCAATTCCTAACCGAGCCACATCCAATGAAATTTTCAAAATAATAGACAGATTTTTTAGTGAGAACGACATAATGTGGAATAATTGCATTGGGCTCTGTACTGACGGTGCACAATCAATGGCGGGACACAAAACTGGTCTTCAAACACTAGTTAAAATGAAAACACCTGAGGTTCTCTGGACGCACTGCATTCTCCACAGAGCAGCTCTCGTATCAAAAACTATAAGCGAGGAACTTAACAATGTTTTTGCAAAAGTAACGAAAGTTATAAATTACATAAAAACAGTCCAGTAAAAGCAAGGTTGTTCGCAAAACTGTGTGAAGATATGCGAGCTAAGTACACGTCACTTCTGTACTATTGTGAAGTGCGCTGGCTATCTCGTGCAAAAGTGATTCAAAGGGTACTTGAACTCAAAGAAGAAATTGCTATGTTTCTCGAGGAAAATCATAATGAAGACGGCAATATGTTTAGGGATGATAATTTTATTGTTAAACTTACATATTTGGTTGACATTTTTGAAAAATTGAGTGTTCTTAATAAATCAATGCAAGGACCGCAAATGCATTTGCTTATACAAAAAGACAAAGTGAAAGCATTTATTAAAAAAGTGGAGCTATGGAAATGAAATTTGCAAAAAAATAAGATTGACATGTTTCTACGTTTAAATCTTAGGCGCCCGAGATAACATAGAAGCAAACAAAAATCTCTTTGTGGAACACTTGAATGGTTTGTTGCTTCAATTTTCAAATTATTTTGGTGATCTTGATTTTACAAAGTTTGCGTGGATACAGAATCCATTTCTCGACGAAGAAGATGATGAATTTGGATTGACAAGTATTGAAAAAGAAAAATTGATTGAATTATCTTGTGATACTACATTAAAACATAAATTTCAGACTGTATCTCTGGTTCAATTCTGGTTGAATCTTCATACAGAATATAACACTTTGTCAAACAAAGCTTTGAAAGTACTGCTGCCGTTCGCAACATCATATTTATGCGAAACGGGATTTTCTGCCTTGGCTGCAATGAAATCCAAATATCGAGCTCGTTTAGTTGTAGAAAAAGAGCTACGAGTAGCTATATCGTCACAAACACCAAGATTTGATAAACTTTGTGCTAATAGACAAGCACATCCATCTCATTAAAAACAATAATAAAATATCGTTTTCCATTAGTTTGTATGAATAAATTTTATAAGAGTAAAAATTATTGTTTTTATTTTATGAAATCTTCAGGGGGGCGCCAAATGATTAAATATTTTTAAGGGAGGCGTAGTAACATCAAGTTTGGAAACCACTACTCTAATAGGTTATGGGCCCAGATTACGTGCAGTGATTGAAAGTGTAGTTACATTTAAGTGAATAGTTATAGACTAACAATATTTTAGTGAATAATAGAAATGGATTCCAGTAAAAGAATGAAGCGGAATATTAAGCCATTTAACGGAGAACACTACAGCATCTGGAAATTTCGTTTAAGAGCATTAATTGCTGAAGAAGACGCACTGAAGGTCCTTGATGAAGATCCTCCAGAAATTATGACAAATACATGGCGTAAACTCGACAGATTTGCGAAAAGTTGTATTATCGAATATTTAAGTGATACCATGCTTGGTGTCGTCACAGCCGTCTTTCAAAAATAGCCATGAATAGGGAAGTTTGCAAACGTTGACAGTGGGCCTAGAAAACATAACCTCACATACTCATACTGGTACATGCTATTTTGTTTATGGTATTGTTGTTGCTTGTTAATCGATTTGCCGTATTCTTTGTGAGCAAACAAAATATCAAAATATAGGTAAGAATAATAAAAAAAATTATTTGTAACATGTACTTAATACCTACACTGTTGATATGTGTTGTGATTAAATAACATACACATTTATAAATCTGCGTTTTCTTTCAGACTTTATGCCCCGTAAATGCTGTGTACCTGCCTGTAAAAGTAATTACGCCTCAACTTTCAAAGAAAACAATAATGGTAGTTGTGTTTCCACATTTTCATTTCCTACCAACGAAAAGAGAAAGAAAGAATGGATACGAGCAATACATCGTAAAGACTGGGAACCAACTAAAAATTCTGTTGTTTGTGTTAAACATTTTAAAGAAAGTGATGTGATAATTAATGAAGATGTAATAATTTGTGGAATTAAAAAGAATGTGTCCTTATCTCATCCTAAATTGAAAGACGGTGCAGTACCTTGCATTTTTCCCGGATTACCTTCATATTTACAAGGTAACTTTAATAAAACTGACATTAAAAGGACTCTGCCAGAAGAAAGACGCTCTAAAATGGTTCAAAAACATCAAGAAGTGGTAGATAACTTTCTAGAAAGTGATATTATAAAAAACTTCAATGCGTTTAACGCTTCTTTTAACGAACAATTGACTATGTTTAACTGGTGTGTAAACGTTCACAATAATATGTTTTATATTTATATTTTAGATTATTATCATCAGTAGTCAACACTATTACAGTTGATAGTAATCTAAATATTGCTGTATATTTACGTGGCAATCAACTGTCTTCTTCTGATTTAAAATGGATACTTCATGTAGATTTAAAACTTAGCCGATGGTCACAATTACAAAATCTTCTAGCTCGGTATAAATCTGTAGGTGAAGAGATTGACAAAAATGTAGGCGTTGTTTTTCTTTTGAAAAAGTTTAGAATTTGCTAATAAGGCGCATGAAAAGATTGATAGCAATTTGAACTTTGTATATGAAAAGCCATTAGAAATTGTTATTGATCAATTAAATCAAATGGTTAATGCAAAAAGAAAGTATTCTTTTTCAACAATAATTTCTGCTTTTGTAGTATACTCTCAATCATCCGCATGTTATAATCTTTTATCAGACTTCTTGCTTCTGCCTACCAAAAGATACAAAGCATATCGCATTCTTTAAATGTTTCTCCACAAAATGACCTAAGCAATATTAATTATTTAAAAAATATTTCACAAAACATAAGTGCGATTGAAAAAGTAGTAGTATTACTTATTGACGAAGTATACATAACATCACGACTTGATTATAGGTCAGAAAACATTATAGGATTAGCTTCAAATAACGATATTGCAAAAACAGTATTAACATTTATGATATCATCAGCTTTTGGAAGCATGAAGGAAATTGTTAAATTAATACCAGTTTATAAAATTAAAGGAATTGAAATGGTTTCGCTTACATTAGATATCATTAATTTGGTTCAAGAATGTGGGTTTGAAGTTATATGTGTAATAGCTGATAATCATTCAATAAACAGAACGATGTTCAAAAACCTGTGTCAAAATGGTGAAAGCTTTCCAAATCCTAAATTTCCCGGAAAAAAAGTTTTTGTTTTATACGATTTCGTTCACATTTTAAAAAATATTTGGAAAAACTGGATGAACCTCAAGAATCTAGAACAAAATTTTGTTTATCCAGAGTTTAGTAGTGAAACTATCAAATATGCCAAATTTAAAGAAATCAGATATGTATATACTTTGGAAAAGAAACTACCGGTAAAACGAGCTCATAAACTTTCATTCAATTCATTATATCCTACGATGTTTGAGCGTCAAAAAGTTCATCTAGCAGATAATGTTTTTCATTCAACAACTGCAGCAGCTTTAAAAAGTTTTTCTTATAAGATACTGCTAATTTTGTCGAAATTATTAGAGCTTGGTGGGATATTGTGAATAATAGATGTACCATCAAAGGTACAATTAAACACAATCAATATTGTGAAAATATACAAGGTACTGATGACTTTAGAATTCAGTTTTTGAGAAAATTTGTTAATTGGTTAAATAAATGGGCATCTATTGGAAATAATAATGGTCATTTGACTGCAGAAACATTCAATGCTATTTTTCACACCACATCTGTATTTATTCAAGTCGTAGAATATTGCTTCAACAATTATCAAATATCATATATTTTGGCTGGGAAGTTTACAACAGAAAACTTAGAAAAGCGGTTTGGCATCTATCGTTTATTAGCTGGGTGCAACTACAATGTTTCTTTAGATGATATTGTTAATGCAGAAAAAAGATTAGAACCAAAGAAATATTTAAAAAAATTGATAATTGTAAAACGTTAAAGCAATTAGAAGTAAAATTTTCAATTGACATTGAAGATGGTCAGGTTGATTCAAGTAAAAATTCTGCAGTTGAACAATTTATGTTTATTCTTGCAACAGATTATTTAAAAGTAGGTTTACCTGACGATTCTACAAAACTTTCCGTATGCGGTTATGTCGCTCATACTTTAGCAAAGAAATTGCATTGTCTCACTTGTCTCAATGCAGTCAAAGCTGAAAAGGGAATTTTTGCTAATGACCCATACTTTGACATGCTGCAACGGGGAGGCCTTTGTCTGGCTTCAGAAGAAGTGCACTTTGCTTTTGCACATATGCATGCCATTTTATTTTATATTGTAAATAATGAAGAGTATGAGAGTACATTTTTAAAATTAGGAAACCAAAAATTTGTTCTTTGCGAATTAACAAAACAAAGCTGTAATTGTAATTATTGGTTTACAAAGTTCAACGAAATTTGTAATAATTGTGGAAACAGCAATGAAAAGATCTTAAATTTTATTCTGTCTATATTATCTAATATAATACTTAATAATTATGTAAAGAATAGAGACAATGGTATACTATATTGTAAAAGAAAGTTAACAAAAAAATCAAAACAATTTTGTTAAAACCCGTAAACTTAAAACGTTTTCATAAATAATTATATATGCACTTTTATTCTATAATGTATGAGTAGTACATTGTTGTAGATGCGTAATAAATGATGATTTTTATATTGTATTATTTTATTTTTGAATATAAACTGATTCCACAGCAATCTTATATTTTCTAGGAATTATTAAGACATGTTCCATTTATGATAATTCATAATATAATTTTTCCCGCTTCTAGATAGGCCCACCAAAAGCAGCTGATGCAACGTTGCCACATTTATCATCATGGCTAGTTATTTAAAGACGGCTGTGGTGTCGTCTCCGAGGAAGCTACCGCTCGAGACATTCTGCATAAACTTGACGCATCTACTGTTATGTACCTATTTGTATTATATATTAGTTCTTTCCAAATTCATAATTTAAGTTATTAAGGGTTCATTATAATCTACTTGTTATCAAATATTCAATTTCAGATTTGTTCAGTTGTTAGAAGTTCTCCTAATTAATTTTTATAGCTTTGTTTTTCTATGTTTATCTAAATGTTTCAAGACCCTTTTACTACGTCTGGGTCACTAAAAAATACTTATCTTATGTAGCGCGACCCTTATAGATTCATCCGGGTCGTCTTCATTATTATCTAACACCCCTCTTTGTACCGAACATATAAATATTAGTATGTTAGATTTTAAGAAGTAGTAGTAATAGTAAAAATCACACGTCAGTATGTAATAATCGGTTCAAATCAATATTCAATGTTACATTCTTAATTTACAGTTTTTAGTCAGTCTGAGTGAAACGACCAATTTTATATTAATTGAACTTTTTAGTTTTTAACTGTTTTACTTTAAATAAAATAGTTTGGTGTCAGAAAGTTATTTTATTATCCCAACATCACGAAACCTTAACACTACGAACGAAAAAGTCTAGCAACGCAACTTTCAATACAAAAGAAACTATTAAGTTTTAAATTAATAGGGGATACGACGCTCTTGAAACATTTCATCGAGTTTGATGAAATGATTATCGAATTAGTGGCAGCAGGAGCAATTTTAAATGAAATGGGTAAAGTTGCCCATCTATTATTAACTTCATTCTTCATATGACGGCGTCGTTACTGCAATTCAGACATTGTCGGAAGATAATCTAAGTCTCGCATTTGTTAAGACGAGGCTCCTGGATCACGAACTAGCGGCTAGCCCCTGAGGGTCACACGGTCACTCTACGATTCTGCGCGCGTCGGGAATAACCTCACTTTCTTTTCGTTGTTTACATGTTACAATAGTGTATATTGTTTTAATCGTTTAATTTGATTATTATTGTATGTAATGTGCTAGAGTCGGTTACCAATGAGTGGAACAACTAACAGTGAAACTAGATTCCAGTGCAGTGAATGCCCGTCTGTTCAACGGGATTTTTACGGTTTGCGAAAACATGCCAAAAAGTTTCATCCTTTAAAACTAAATGAAATAGCCCCACTGACGAAACATCGTGCAAATCTTCAGTCAAAAACATTGAATTTCGTGTGTGATATGTGTGGCAAAAAATTCACATATAAGAAACACTTGACATTTCATAAGAAAAGTCATGGTATTTCGAACGACGTACAGTCTAAAACATTCAATTTTTTGTGTGATATATGTGGGAGAAAATTCACTTATAAGAAACACTTAACATTTCACAAAAAAAGTCACGGTATTTCGAACGACACAAAATTTTCTAAAAAGTGCCCTCTTTGTACTTTCACGGGGTGTTCAAAGACTCAATTACATGATCATTTTCGACAAATCCATGATATAGATCTCTGTTTTGAGACTCTTGAGTTTTCTACTGCCCAATCATTTCATACTTGGAAAAGTTCGATGGAAAATGACACAAAATCATTATTTGTTAAAGAATGTGGGGACGAATACAGTAATAATCATTCAAAGAAAATTCTGCGTTATGTGTGTCACAGATCTGGCTTTTATGTGCCAGAAGGCCAACAGAAAAGACACCTAAAAATACAAGGAAGCAAAAAGATTGGAGGGTTCTGTCCAGCAGGTTGCAAAGTGGTAGTAAATTCAGATGGCAAATATAACGTGAGTTATATAAAAACACATGTTGGACACACAGACGAATTAGGGCATTTAACATTAGCTACTGCAGAAAGGCGAGAAATTGCAACAAAAATAGCAATGAAGATTCCTTTCTCTGACATATTGGACGAGATACGTGACAGACTTTGTGACAATTCAGTGAAAAGAATTCATTTGCTAACTAATAAAGACCTAAACAACATAGCTGCAAGCTTTAACTTGCAATCAGAAGCTGTAAGACATTCAAATGATGCTATAAGTATTGAGGCTTGGGTAAATGATATTCAGCAAGGACAATCCGTCTTATTCTACAAGCCGCAAAACTGTATTTTGGAAGAACACCCAGAGTTGAAAACCGAAGATTTTATTTTGGTGATCATGAATGAAGGTCAGGCTCAAATATTACAAAAATTTGGGTCAGATTGTATATGCATTGATGGAACTCATGGCTTAAATGCATATAACTTTGAGCTGCATACTCTGCTAGTGTTGGATGACTTAAGACAAGGATTTCCTACAGCTTTTCTAATTTCTAATCGATCAGATCAGGAGGTGATGGTCTTGTTCTTTTCTTGTATTAAAGAGAAGACTGGACTGACCATAAGTCCAAAGGTTTTCATGTCCGATTTAGCAGAATCCTATTACAATGCGTGGAAACGAGTAATGAACGAGGCACAAATGCGGTTTGTACATACATGTATGTAAATGATAATATATCCTAAAATGGGATTTTTTACAGTCTGTTCTGCACATGGCACGTCGATCGGGCTTGGAGGAATAATTTGCATCTAATTAATACTAAGGAGAAGCAGGTAGCATAAGACATGTACGTGTTAATATACTGGTAATGCTGAAGTCACTTCTGTTTTAGGTTGAGATTTATCAAGAACTTCGTACACTACTGCAAGAGACTGACGAAAATGCTCTGATACCTATGCTCCAAAAATTTATACAGAAAACTGCAAACAACCCCGACACCAGCAAGTTTTCAATTTATTTTAAAAACCACTATGAAAAAAATGTCAAATCGTGGGCGTACTGTTACAGACTACACAGCGGACTCAATACCAACATGCATTTGGAGAGAATGCACAAAACAATCAAATATATATATTTAAAGGGGAAACATGTTAAACGGTTAGATAAAAGTGTAACGTGCATAATGAGATTCGTAAAGGATAAACTATTTGACCGTATGATTTCATTGAATAAAGGGAAAATTAGTAGTAAAATTAAGGATTTGAGAAAAAAACACAAGACAAGCACAGAGCTCAATGTAAATTTGATAACAAAAATTGGTAATTGCTGGCAGGTACTTTCTTCTTCAGAGAATTCTCCTGAATTTTTTGAAATACAGGCGAACATTGAAAACTGTAATTGCTCGTTAATTTGTACCGATTGCGACATATGCATTCACAAATATACCTGTAGTTGCTTGGACTCGTCGATCCGCTGGAATATGTGCAAGCACATTCATCTCTTAGGACGTAAAATTAAGGAACAAACAGAAAATGAAACGGTTTAATTACCATCGGATAGCATGTTGGAAAACCAGGAAGAAAATGGTAATTTAGAAAAATTGTTATTGATATTGTATTACCTATAATTTTTTATCTTTTGAAATACGATATCAACAGGTTTTAATTAATTATAATTGATTACATTACAGACACATTTATTTCTCTCGGCATTACTAATTACGTAAGGTAAATTATTATTGTTCACTGTTTTTTTTTTTACAGTGGGGTTGGTGCTTATTTGTACGTTTTTGTCTATATTCTTTGTGTGTACTTAATTATATCAAGTACCTAAGTCTTTTATAGAGTTATGGCTAATTTTTGCTTGTGGCAGATGGTCTATTTTTACATTGTTGAATTTTCTATAGCTGAACATTTATAGATCGCGCTGGTTGCATTTGCCCACAGTGGAGTTGCAACCTTAATTTTCTCAATATTAAGATATTACTTTTGGATAAAATTTGGTTTAGCGCTCGACTAGTCGAAAACAAAGATGTGATTTTCAAGAGAAAGCGTAACTTAAATTTTTTTTTAATAATTTTGTAACCTTGTTAGCGGACAAATGCAACTCGCGCGACCCATACCTTGGTTGTAGTCATTCATAGGGGTAGTAAACTCGTAGTTAGCTGTGGTTTGAAAGAATTCTAAAGTTTCGTTTTTCTGTTGTAGACGTTAATAATTTGCACATTCATGTCAACCCCAAAAATCAAGAAACTGAAGATATCTATAACTGTCTCGTCGCAATTTCAAACAGTCGTCATGATGGCAAACAGTTACATCAAATGAAAGAAAAAATGAAGAGATGGTTTTGTTCCATAGTGGATTCTGTACAATCAGATGAGGAATTTGATGTACTTACAAAATTAACTGCACCCATTGAGCCAACTTTAAACGCGACAGTTATCAAAAGCAACTTTGCCTTATCTGAGAAAATCGCTCCAGTGCCGCACAATAAGAAAATTGATCCGCAGAGACGGTTGTTCTCAACAAGAAAGCAGACTAGGAAATCAGGAAAATGGAAAAAACCGTCAACACAAACCAGAAACCAGATCGCAGCATCACTTCTGAATAATAATTCAACGAATACTTTGTGATTCTTATTAGTATTGTAATCTTCTTTCGTTTTTACTTATAATAAAAAACGTAATTTCCTTCCATATAAAAGTATCATCATTTTAGGTCCCGTTGCAGAAACGTTCATTATACTGGATTTTCATTGGTCAATTTTGCTTTAATAGTTTGTGAACGGCTTATTAGTTTTAATGAACGAACGTCTTTACAACTGAGCTTTAATATTTTTATTGTTCGAAACTATCAGGATTTCAGATTTTTCTACGGTATGGACGACCTTTGACGTCTACAAGCAATGTCAAACTATTTTTAAAAATTTTGAGCGATTTGGATCTTTTAAATATTGAAAGGTGTTGTTTCGAACAATAAAGTTCTATATTCAACTTTTTGTTGTGAAAATTGCCCTTTTTATATCACTCGTTAGCTTTTTAAAGGCACCCGTTTCACTAGTGCCTTAATAAGCCCACTCGTGGAAAAAAGCGTAATTTACACACGAACTTGATCAATAATAATAGTTATTTATTCAACGTGTTCGTGTGTAAATTGGACGTTTTATGCCACTAGTGGGTCTTTAGAGCACGAGTGAAACGTTTTATTGTTCGAAACGAGACCCAAAACATTCATAATCGCCTCAAATCTTCAAAAATACTGTGACGTTTCTTTTAGACAAATTTTTGTAAAGCGTCCAAACAGACGTCACACAGGGGAATTATACGAAATAATGATAGCTTCGAACAATAATATATTTACTATTAATGAAACGTATCAGTTAATAGGAGTATTTGATTTGAATTTATACGAACTCTATAAAGACGCGTACGCATCCGGGCAGATCGAGTGACCGTGTGACCCTCAGGGGCTAGACGCTAGTGGATCACGAAATTAAATTAAAATATGAAAGCGGCGACACTAGTAAGAAAGTCCTGCATGTGGAAGCTAATCACGCAGAAAGGTCGACAATAATTAATAACTACTCCTAAAATAATAAAAGTTTGAAAATTTTACAAACGTTGGACGACTATGCTCACAACATTTCAATATGATGTGTATGTAAATCACAGACAGCACCCTAAGACAGACTGTTTCGAGCTATGGCTCTCATCAGTTAGGGGTCGCTGTCCATGATTCCCATACACATCATTCGAGCTTATATACCAGCTCGGAAATAACATTAACACCGACATATAATAGTGGTGCCTCCTGTAGGAATCAGACCGCACTAAGCGGTTTTCTTCTGATTACCCAATACAGGATATACAAAATATAACAATAAAACCGGTCAAGCGTCCGACCGTATAATTAATACACAAAAATGTAAAATATAAAAATTTTTAAAACACAAAGTGTTTTATTAATGTGAGTATTTACATATATAAAATAATAAAAGTTTGAAAATTTTTCAAACGTTGGACGACTATGCTCACAACATTTCAATATGATGTGTATGTAAATCACAGACAGCACCCTAAGACAGACTGTTTCGAGCTATGGCTCTCATCAGTTAGGGGTCGCTGTCCTTTTTTTTATATATGTAAATACTCACATTAATAAAACACTTTGTGTTTTAAAAAAATTTTTATATTTTACATTTTTGTGTATTAATTATACGGTCGGACGCTTGACCGGTTTTATTGTTATATTTTGTATATCCTGTATTGGGTAATCAGAAGAAAACCGCTTAG
Source organism: Agrypnus murinus (assembly GCA_929113105.1). Taxonomy (NCBI): domain Eukaryota; kingdom Metazoa; phylum Arthropoda; class Insecta; order Coleoptera; family Elateridae; genus Agrypnus; species Agrypnus murinus. The sequence continues at coordinate 106,359,257 of OV816026.1, read as the reverse complement.
TGCGGTCTGATTCCTACAGGAGGCACCACTATTATATGTCGGTGATAATGTTATTTCCGAGCTGGTATATAAGCTCGAATGATGTGTATGGGAATTATGGACAGCGACCCCTAACTGATGAGAGCCATAGCTCGAAACAGTCTGTCTTAGGGTGCTGTCTGTGATTTACATACACATCATATTGAAATGTTGTGAGCATAGTCGTCCAACGTTTGAAAAATTTTCAAACTTTTATTATTTTATATATGTAAATACTCACATTAATAAAACACTTTGTGTTTTAAAAATTTTTATATTTTACATTTTTGTGTATTAATTATACGGTCGGACGCTTGACCGGTTTTATTGTTATATTTTGTATATCCTGTATTGGGTAATCAGAAGAAAACCGCTTAGTGCGGTCTGATTCCTACAGGAGGCACCACTATTATATGTCGGTGTTAATGTTATTTCCGAGCTGGTATATAAGCTCGAATGATGTGTATGGGAATTATGGACAGCGACCCCTAACTGATGAGAGCCATAGCTCGAAACAGTCTGTCTTAGGGTGCTGTCTGTGATTTACATACACATCATATTGAAATGTTGTGAGCATAGTCGTCCAACGTTTGAAAAATTTTCAAACTTTTATTATTTTATATATGTAAATACTCATTAATAAAACACTTTGTGTTTTAAAAATTTTTATATTTTACATTTTTGTGTAATAATTAATAACAACCGTAGAATGTGGAGAAATTCTCGCAATTTCCATCAAGACCGGAAATCGTACCAGCAGCGTCCATACAAAGCAACAAGAGTATTTCACTCGAATAAATACTCTACTAATAAAAAATCAAAATATCAACATCCCCGTATTATCAAATGCGACCATTGTGGAAGGAGAAATCATGTCAAGGACTGTCATTATTATAAGAAAATGTTTAACAATCAAGATAATCGCAACTTTAGAACCTTACAAACTATTCAAACTACTCATACAGAATATAAAATCAAGCTCTGACAGTGAAATTGTGTTTCTATTGGATTCCGGGGCAACAGACCACCTGGTGAATCAGTCCCATGTCTTCACTACATACAGCATGCTGGAGAAGCCACTCAAGATCTCCGTCGCCAAGAATGATGTATCGATAACAGCAACTTTGAGAGGAACCATTCATGTGACTACAAACCTAGGGATAACAGGAACTCTCGACAACGTCCTCTACGCTGCCGATGTACCCTACAACTTGCTGTCGGTCTCCTGCATCCAAGAAGCTGGAATGTCAGTCGTTTATGCCAAAAACGGCGGGGTAACTATAAACCAGGGTGGTAAAACTATCATAAAAGGTAAGCCCTTTAATAATAAATTAGTAAGTGTGAGGTTTAAACTAATTAAAAATCTAAATAATGATAGTATAAGTAGTCAATTAAATGTGGCTAGTAATCAAATGCATGATGCATATAAAATCTGGCATGAACGTCTAGGTCATATTGGTAAACAGAAATTTCTACAAATAAAAATGAATGAAACGAAAAATAACAATAATCACTTGAAGGGTGTTTAGCAAAAACAGCATATGTCCAAAATTGCCGAAATGGAGATTTTGGCGCTATCTGCCAGAAAATATATTTATTCAACTACCACAGTCACTGAGTTCCTCAACAACGACATAACTATCGAGAAATACTACATTAAAATAAAGGCAATTCTGCAAAAACAGCACATGTCCAGATCACTTCTAGAGAAAACATGTCCCGGACGTGTGCTGTTCTTGCACTGTCGTTAATACGTACCAGTCTAACCTAAAAAAAAGCAGTTAGTTTCCACTGTGTTGTTTGCTACATTTCAGTGTTTTAAATAAAAAACGGTTTAAAGTGAATAATGGAAAACTTTCCAAGACATGAAGAGGGAAATACAAGTGAGTGGCCTGTGAAAAAGAAACCCAAAAAAAGGAAATACGATGACATTAAAACATCAAAGGTTCTTGGTCGCGAACATATTAATCATGTAGGGAAGCACGTGGAAGAAAGAAAAACCGGAAATGATTGCAGGTACAGTTAAAACTATTTTGAACAGCTAGTTTCATACAAAAGATATATACAGTATACCTACTCATTTTAGATGTAAACGTTACCAGTGTTTCCAAAAGGTTTCAGAAGACGATCGTAATTACATATTGCAAAGTTTTAATAGCATGCTTAACAAAAACGAGCAGGATAGCCATTTATGCGGTCTTATCAGTACAAATAACAATTCTAGAAGACGACCAAGACACAATCAAGGGCATATTTCAAAAACGCATGCAGCTTTATATAGTTATAAAGTTCGAAAAGCTAATGGGCAAGAACAGGCAGTTTGCTTGCAAGCATTCTTGAGTTTTTTTGGAGTAACTGTAGCTAGAATCCGAAGGCTACAAAATAGCTTAATAATGTTTGGAAAATCTCCTAAGGATAAAAGAGGTACACATAAAAATCGCCCTACAAAATTTCCTCAAGAAGTAACCCATTTAATAGCACTTCACATTAAATGGTTTAAAAGCCGACAGTCTCACTATTCTAGAAGACAAAACCCTAATTGTGTATATTTACCAGAAGGTCTTTCAATAAAGATAATGTATTCGTTATTTGTGGAAGAATATAAGCTCAACATTCCATACAAAATTTACTGGAGCGTGTTTACAAAAGACTTTAATATTAAATTTGGACTACCGAGATCAGACACCTGTGCTGAATGTGATAACATTAATCAGAAGTTGAATTCCCAAAACATAAGTGATGAAGAAAAACTTGAGTTATCAACAACAAGAGAACTACATTTACGAAAAGCAGAATCTTTCCATGCAATGAACCGGTACTACAGAGAAAAAGCCCAACGCAGTGAAGTAACGTGCATTAGTTTCGACTTTATGCAAAATTTGCCATTACCACATATCCCAATAATCCAGTATTTTTTTCGCGACAGTTGTGGTACTATGTATTCGGTGTACATGATCTTGCTACAAACGAGGCTAGTATATAAACGTATTATGAAGGACAATGTAAGAAAGGATCATCCGATGTAATTTCCATGCTTTTTCATTACTTGAAGAATTTAGATTGTACCAGAAATCTAGTTTTATTAAGCGATGGGTGCCCAGGACAAAATAAGAATTACACTATGGTCCATTTCTTATACGCCCTTGTCCATGCCTTACACATGTTCGATTCCATTAAATACATTTTTCCTGTGAGAGGGCACTCCTACTTACCTAATGATCAGGACTTTGCATTAATCGAAAAAAAGAAACGAAAATATGGTGTAGTGGAACTTCCAGAAGAATGGGATGAACTTATTAGAAATGCTCGTGCAAAGCCAAGTCCATTTAAGCTAGTTAAGGTGGACCCCGCAGAAGTGTATGACATAGATAAAGCTACACAGAAATACTTCTTGCGAAATCCTAAACCACAGGTAGCAATCAAAAAGGCAAGGATTTTGGAGATAAACAAGAAGCATTTTGATTTGAAAGTAAAAGATTCCTACAATGGTCCCTGGGGACGATGTAGTATACGAAATAAATGTTCTCTACCAAAGGAAATTTATTTGCCATCACTCTACAAGGGTCCTAATGCCATTTCCAAGGCAAAATTGAAAAATGTCAAGACCCTACTGCAGTTTCTCAGTAGCGATAACAAAGCAAAGTTCTATGAATCAATATTTCAACAGCAGGGATTTTCTAGAGCAACAGATCAACCCGAGTCAGAATTAGTGGAAACTGACAATGACGACAATAATAGCGGTTGTGAAGACTAGCTGTAATAAACTTTATTTTTAAATTTATTTTAGTTGACTTGTTTGAGTTTATATTTTTTTCTGTAAAAACCACATATGTCCATCTTTTTTTTTTAATTTTCTTGTTGCATCTTATATTAAAAGCAAAAATAAATACTTTTCTAGAAGTGAGTACTCTATTACTACTAACATACACAATGTTGGAACATACTATAGTTTTGGAGGTTTTGTAGAAGGTTTTTTCCGTTTTCTGAAAAACACGATTTTTGGACTAATGCTGTTTTTGCTAAATATCCTTCACTTGCATAACATTAATCCTACTGATGATTTGTGTGAGGCTTGCATTTACGATAAACAGGCACGACTCCCTTTTGCTAAAGCCAAAGATAAATCTTATATTCAACGACCTTTATTTATTGTGCACTCGAATGTATGCGGACCGATCACTCCACCAACAATTGATAATAAAAATTATTTTGTAACATTTATTGATGAATACACACATTATACGGTCACTTATTTATTAACTTATAAATCCGAGGTATTCAAAGTTTTTCAAGATTTTGTTGCAAAAAGTGAATCACACTTTAATTCTAAAATCGTAAATTTATATTGTGACAACGGACGTGAATATCTCTCAAACGAACAAAAGGCATTTTGTGTTCAAAAGGGCATGACATATCATTTAACGGTACCATACAACCCGCAACAAAATTCAGTAGCGGAACGTATGAATCGCACACTTACTGAAAAAGCCCGTGCAATGATTCACGGTGCTAACTTATAGTATATTCCAAAACTTAACCGAAAGTAACCGCATTTTTGGTTCTGGTTAGTCTTTGGTAACAAATGGTTGCTGAAAAACTTACATAGTTTTGAAACAGCTTAACCTTGTAGTGAGATGTCAAATTTGAACACTGCACCTTGACATCAGAAAATAACATTTAAGGGCTCTAAAGTTAATAAAATGAATAATATATTGTTTTTTTATGGAAAACATACTATCTGATGATAGCAGTAGTAGTGATGAAGAAGATGCAAAGCGTAAGTATGCAACCTTTTATACAGTTAGTTAAAATAACGGCAAATCAATTGTTTGCAACAAACACCACCAAAAACAAACTTTTGCGAGGTTAATGATGCCATGATCATACTAGAGACCCTGAAGGTCGAACACAAAATAAAGGCGCCAATTTTAAAATTTACTTGCCGATAGCCGGTAGAAAATACCAACTTTAAATCCCCTGGAAAATGGATCTCTTTTATGTATATAAATTAATAAATGCTTACGGAATAGTATATATTGTACAAAAAGTTATGAAAGTAATACTTTTTCATGAATTTACAGTTTTGATTGAGGGCGAAGCCCGGGTTTATCAAGCAAATGAGTGGAAAAAAGAGACTCTCTAACGTGTTGTACACGATATTTTTTTGCATATGGTAAGTTGAGAAATTTGTCCTAAAAGGATTTATGCAAAATGTTAAAGAAATCAGAAAACCGTAGTATTCTTTTAAAGTTGTGGTAAACTAACCGCAAGTCACCGCAAACAACCGCGATTTCACTGCGGTTGCAGTGGTTACTTGTGGTTAGCGAAAAGAAGCCATTTTTTCAGGAACCGTGTTACATAAATTAACTTTTTTCAGGAATTGGTATATTTTGAAACACGAAACCGAGTTTACGGTTACTGTGGTTAAGTTACGAAATATACTAGTAGATAAACGTTTTTGGGGTGAGGCAATTCTAACAGCCACATATATAATAAATGTATTCGGCTCTGCTGTGTATATACACAATAAAACCAGGCAAAGTAAGTTTGATAAAAAATCATTCAAAGGCATACTGGTTGGGTACGAATCTAATGGTTATAAAGTTTTCAATGTGGAAACTAACAAATGGATAACAGTGCGTGACGTTATCTTTGATGAAGTAAATTTTAAAATATCAAGGCCATTGTTAAAACTTGATAAAAGGGTTGAATATAAAAACTCTAATAAAAGTGCGAAAGTGCCGAAAACTGATCAAAAATCAGTAAATAATGACCCTAATGAATGCGAAAGATTAACGACAGGTCAATTAGGAACGGATAATAATAAATACGGCGAAGAGAAAACGAACACGATCCATCGTCGTCACAACAAAACACTCGAAAGGAATTCGAGAATGTGAAAGTTATTAGACGTAGTGAAAGATTAAAAGGTCGTCCAATAGTCTCTTATAAAAATTATAATTATGAAATTATTCGCTCATGTGTGCACAATCTTTAGTTTGCAAAATTCCGAATAGTTATCAAGAGGTGAGTACTAGAAATGACAAAATTCATGGGAGAACGCGATTAATGATGAAATTAATTCTCTTTTACAAAATAAAACTTGGTCATTAGTTCCTAGACCTACAGGTAAAAATATTGTTGATTGCAAGTGGGTATTTACAATTAAAAATGATGTTTTTGGACACCCAACAAAATACAAAGCTCGGTTAGTAGCAAGGGGGTTTAGTCAGAAATATTTATTAGATTATGATGAAACCTTCGCACCGGTCGCTCGCATTTCGCCATTTTAGAGTCTTTTTGGCCTTTGCTAATCAATTCAATCTATTAATCCATCATATGGATGTTAAAACTGCCTTCCTTAATGGCATTCTAAAAGAGGAAATTTATATGCGAGTACCTGAAGGAATTAAAGTTCAAGATCATAATGTAGTTTACAAATTACATAAAGCTCTATATGGGTTAAAACAATCTGCAAGATGTTGGTTTGTGCATTTCGACCAAATATTAAAGCATCACAACTTTAAAAATTCGTTGGTTGACCGATGTTTATATTTCTTAGACAGGGGTCATATAAACGAAAATATTTATGTTGTTTTATATGTAGACGATCTCATGATCGCTACAAGTAATATGAATACAATGATAAATTTTAAAAAAATTTTAATGCAGCAGTTTTGTATGGTTGATTTAAAAGGCATAAAATTCTTTTTATGTATTAAAATTGAAAGAACTGAAACTGATTTTTTTTTAGATCAGTGCCTATTTAAAAACAGTTCTTGAGAAATTTAACATGAGTGACTGTAAAGCTGTCAGTACACCAGTCCCCATGAAATTAAATTATACAGCTTTGAATTCAGACGAAAGCTACGACGCACCATGTCGAAACCTAATTGGTTGTTTAATGTATGCAATGTTGTGCACTCGGCCCGATTTGTGCACGGCCATTAATCTATTAAGTAGATATCAAAACAAAAATAATAAAGAACTCTGGCAATCAGCAGTACTGCTGATACAATAGAGTATACACTTTCCATAAAAATAGCTATAAGTTGAATTATAAACCCAATTGTTAATCAATAAACCAAGTTATTGTTTATAAATTAATAAATTAATCTTAAAACCAATTAGATAAAGTTATAGATTATCAAATTCCCTATCTAATGATATTTTATACTTATACTTATACTGATACTTATACTTTTTTTTTATAATAATGCCTAAAATGAGTTTTAAGGTATATTAAAGGTACACTTGAATTAAAATTAAGATATAAAAAGGGCGAGTATCATGAGCTATTAGTCGGTTTTGTGGATTCTGATTGGGGTAGCAATGAAACTGATCGGAAAAGTACGACAGGTTATTTATTTAAATTATTTGATCATTGCTTAATATGCTGGAATACGAAACGGCAAAATTCTGTCGTAGCATCATCAACTGAAGCTGAATACATGGCGCTATTTGAAGGGGTTAGGAAAGCTTTATGGCTAAAATCTCTATTAAGCAGTATTCGGTTAGACATATCACAGCCAATAACTATTTTTGAAGACAATAATGGTTGTATTTCAATAGCAAATAATCCGACCGCTCATAAACGCTCAAAACATATCGATATAAAGTACCATTTTGCCAGAGAACAAATAGAGAACAAAATAGTAATTTTAAAAATATATTCCCACAGGTCAACAACTAGCGGATGCTTTCACCAAGCAGCTTCCAGCTCCACGATTTAAGGAAATTCGTTTTCAGCTTGGTCTCCGGGAATAGTTCTGCTAAAGATTTGTTTTAATATTATTAATAATCTGTTTTTATATTATCTTGTTATTTTCACTGTTAGTCTTGTTACTATTAATGCCTTATATATGGAAACAAATAAAGAAAAAAAAACATTTATCAGTCTATCACATTAGTTATAAGGATTGTAATTAGGTCGTAAATGCTACGATAATGTACTGAAATGTAGTTAAGCATAATAATGGTCTGAGTGGGTTTTCCTCACTTCACCGCAGCAAATGCTGGACCACTGTAAACGTATATACCCCTATCAGATATAAGAATTTAAAGCACTAGTATTTGTCCTCACATTCGTATTTCATTAATATAGTTTGAATTCTGTTTATTAAAAATCGATTAATTTTTTGAAGGGGAGTATTGGAATTTACCCTAAATGTAACTTGGTAACAAAAAAGAAATCGATTAGGCGATGTCATGGTTCCATGCGTGTTATTTATGTTTCAGAAAGTCACTCCGCCCTGCTAGAAATCAATTAACTTTTATATTCCTTTCAGGAATGTTTCTTATAATTAGTAGTGTTGGAATTAATATATTTCTACATATAGTCTTAAGAATCTGTTGTCGGCGTGAAGACGTACTTGACGTGTGCTTAATAAAATAAATACAAATAATACACTTTGTTTATTTATTTCGATCTCTGAACCTCTAATAAAAATAAACATGAAACGTTCATTCTACCTACCTGCAGTGACGTTTAATTGGTACTGAATATAAATCTATTGCATCAACAACTATTTAGCGTGTTTCATAAACGTTATTTATTTGTATATTGTACACTATATTTCAACGTTTATCTCGCGGACATTTTATCCTTTATAAGAAGTTGACATTCAACCATAATTATACTACTGGTATAAACAAAAATTACACGTTTATTTAACTATTGTGTGTTGCTTGGGAGGCTTATCATTTTCGAAATTACAATTTTTACGCATGAAAAAAGGTTATAGTTTGAAATACAAATTAGTTGTGATAATACCGTTTTGTATTTAGTTCTGTTTATAGTATAGGAAGCTTACTTGTTTCAATTTATCGCTTAATCTGTGTTAATAAAATTAACACAAATAATCCAGCTTCTCACTTGTTGAAAATTTGTGAAGGAAATTCAATCTCGTATTGAATTTTAATGTTTGTCGTGTTGGTTAACTAACTTATGAGTAATTTAAAGTGTTATTAGTTACCAATTTTAATTTAATTTATTATTATGAGATTACAAAAACATATAATACAATAAAATTACAATATTAATTCATTTGTTATAATAATGTATCTCAAGGAGGGAATTCAACAATGTTGTTCTTCCATTCCCCCCCTTGTATAATTTAAGCAAAATAACATTATGCATTTTGAGTGAACTTAATGATTATAATTATAATTTCCAATATAAGTAAAGTAAGTTGGGTAAATATGAGAATAATAATAATAATAGTGATAATAATAATAATATCAGTATTGACTGATTGCGAAGTGGCACATCAATGACGATCTACATTGTATTGCTTAATCAATGCTTTTTTGAATTGTCCAACCGACAATGTCTTGAAAGATGAAGGTACATTATTGTAAATTTTTGCGACATTGTAGCTAAATGATCGCTCGTAGAAGTTAAGAAGGGAAGTTATAGCATTCGAAATTTTAATGTTAAGAATCTTTAATTTTGGAGTTTTTGTTTCAATAATAAAATAGTGGACATACAGAGTTTGTGTCAGCCTTATAAAATTATTACGTTGAAACAATATAACCATCTAATAACGACAATTAGTCAAAAAAACTAAAACTTGTAATTAACAAGTGTAATATTGGGATTATTGCAGTTTAGAAGTTTTAATATCGCGGGTTAATGCCACATTGTTACAGAAATAATAATTTTCCTAACATCAATTATGAACTTTCCGTTAATTACTGCAGCATCTTTACCAGTATTCGATGTTCTTCAAGTTTATAGTGTGAAGCATTTTTTTATGTTAAGTGCATAATTAGGTGCATAATGTGAAAGTGAATTTTGGTGTAGTTTAATGGAATATAGTACTGTACCGATTTATCCAGGAGTGCCGAACATACTGTTTAATAGAAGTAAGTTTGATGTTAGATTTTATTGGAACTATTATTATGAAAGCTGTTTGTTAGTTATACAAAGAAAAGTATAAAGTTTGCCATTTGGTAATGATACAAAACAAATAGATCATACCAACGTCTGTTACTTTGGTAATAATAAAACACAAGGACTAAATGTTCGCAACAAAAGGAATTATGAATATGTAGAGACACCGCCAGTACGAAGACCTCAACCAGACGACGATAATCATCCCATTCCTCAAATCCCAGCAACATCTTCATCATAATATACCGAAGGTGATAACCCGGAAACTCCCATTGAGACCGCTAAAGATGTTGGCTTTTTACCATCCACGTCTACGCAACCCCATATAATCAACCAGAGAGAACTGAATAACTTGGTGAGAGATTTAAATTTATCAAAGTGGCAAGCAGAACTTCTTACGTCACGCCTACAGCAATGGAATCTTTTGGACAAGGAGGCAAAAGTTACTGCATTTCGTCATCGCCACGAGGATTTTGTGGACTTTTATAGTATGGCCGGTATTTCTGATTATCTTACCCTCCGATGATGGTGGTATAATGTTGAAGACACCTGAAGACCACAACACTGTTTCGCAGCCAGGAGTTTGTAGTACCTTGCTACTTAATTCAAGATGCTGTCTACATCAGTCTTGGCATCTTAGTTCTGTAATAATTTTCGGTAATTTTGAGAAGGAAATTTTGGAAGTACCTAGTTTGTAAATTTTTGCTTTGAGTAAGAACATAGAATAATTAATATAAGTAGAAGCACAGCTGCAATATTTTAAATGTAACCCAAAAATGTTCCCGACGATAGATGGCTAGTCAACTAGCCATCTATAGGACGGAACAAAAAATCTCATTAGCAATTATACAAACGTAACTCACAGTTTTCAATATGTTTCTACCGTAGCAAATGTTTGGTTGTAGAATTGACGTACTTTATACTTTGGGCCTGAACTGTTCCTACAAATATAAAACAAAAATGTTTTGATTGTGAGTGTTGTATGATTCATGAAAAACGATCCCGTTGTATTTATCCTTTATGTATAAATATAAATGAATATTACAAAATATATACTCCTATTTAATATCTGTATTAAAGAATGCTTTTCGCCTACTCTCACGTTATAAACGTTAACATAATAATGTATGTTTCTCAATAAATCCTAAAATGGCCATCGGTATTAAAAGTTAATCTAATTTAATTTTAAACTAAAACACGCCTTCCACTAAAAAAATACCCTAACCTGAAAAGCTTAAAACATGTGATCATTTAAATTCCGCTTTCGTTGCCTTTGAATTCGATCACGCCTTGAAAAACGAACTCCAGCTTACAAAAAATTAAACTTTATTATAACAATATTATTTGCCATGAGACTTATGACTATTTTATAAAATTGTAGTATACCGTCAACATTTATTACCTATTAGAATTGCCAATTTTCCTTTAGCGTTGCGTGTAAAACTTTGTCTAAACTGATTTAGTTTTTTGCCTTGTTTTGGTTTGTTTTTTTTTGATTCATTGTAATATAAACAATAATGAATAAGTCTAAAATAAATCTAAATATGTAGTTACCAAATCGGGTTCCGTTATTTGCACGAAAAATTCTAAGAAAACTCTATTTTGCGTTGTCAATATGAGGGTGTAAATTATTTGTTTAAAAAAAAAGAGGGTCGGGACTTTAAAATTTGATACTTCTGGGAAGCTGGAAGGCAAGGGACTACGGAAAGAATAAACTATGGGTATGTAACCATTAATTTATTAATTTATGAATATTGGTTTTTTTATAAAATTAGTCCAGCCGACAAATTTTAGTTTTGTCATTCAAAAGGTTATAAATATAAAGTAGCTTAAAACTTAAATCATTATTGTTAAGCTTTTTAGTGGTGAGAGATAGCTACGGACGAAATATTGTTACTGAATATATGTTCGAAATTCATACATGCAAGAAAATCACGTTTATCAGTTAGCGAATATTTGGAGAAAACTTTTTAGCCCCTTCACACCTCAGATCGCTACACTGCCTTTTACGTCTATGTATATCCATTTGAGGACCGCACCTTACCCAACTCCGGTAACAATCCGCGCTGAAACGACTGTCCCAATCAATCCAATTGATTAATAAGTTGGTTAACTAAAGTAATTAGAGACCCTTTTCATTTTGGCGCGTAAAAACAACGTCTGTAGGTTTTTTTTGTTAAAAGCAAAGCCAAACCCAGCTCTACGCATCTTATTTAAATTTACCGTGACCACTGAACCCTTGAAAGGGCAGCCGAATTTTTTTTTGGTTCTAACAGGACACTCGTCTTTGAGACACAAGCGCAAAACCATTAAAAAGAACTTCATCAAGCCAAGCTTAGTGAAATCAAGTGATTTTTGTTATAGTGTTGATTAGTTGGTGTGCATCAAGATCCCGCTAATTCAATCTCTTCAATCGTGATTATCGTTTGTAATTAAATGGTAATTACGCATCAAACAGGTCGGATTGTTCCAAACTAACTTTGTTATTTAGAATATTTAGATCAAACATCAGGCATCACTGTGCTCAAATACTCTATCTAATACATACTTTAATCTAAATTTCTTCAACTGATATAAAAATTCATATCCAGTTATATAGGCCCATTTTGCTTTATTAAGACATAGTAATCTTTTCTCTAATTGATTTTTTATCGTAATCTAAAAATTCAGTTTATGCGTCATAATTTCGTTATAATTTAATTAATTAATCAGTTTACCTTAGTTCAGAGTAGTTTAATGCGCCTGGCAAATGCTTTAGTTATTAATTTAAGTCAAATACTTACAAACTGCCATCGCTTATTTACGAACTGTATTAGTAACTAATTATAATCCACGTTATTAACTAAAATTTCATCGAATCAATTTTCAAATCAAATCAAATTTGTTATTAACCTTTGTTCATAAATATAGCACCTTCCTTCGTAAATAAAGTACCGTTAATTCCTTCAAATTCCTCCTTTGCTCCTATTATTGCACCCTATTATATTTCAGGGTTGTAGGCATTTTAGTGTGTTTTGGTGTGGCGAATAAATCATTTTAAGTGTATTTCTGAGTTTATTGACTTTCCCTAGTAAACCAAGTGAAATAAACCAACGGTGAACGTAAGCATTCCCGCTTGCAGCGGCGAGAAATCGGTAATATAACGATTTACCTGGTAAATTTAAATGTACCGTCGTGCCGGGTTACACAGGTAAGTACGGTATCTGATTAATTACACCTTTAGCAATCACCGTACAGCGCGACGATAACAATACCTAAGTGAATAAATCCGTTGTTTAAAATTGCTACAAAAGTTGTCTCCGACAACAGTTATTTTTGTTTTATGTTCAAGGGATAAACCAGGAATTTATTTTTATGTACCTATTATTATAAGATTATAACGGTACCCGGTAATTGAATTTTAGTAACAAAAACATTTGTATATATGTAAGTAGAATCTTTAAGAAGAACAACTTTGTTAAATCCTGTATGATAATTATTTCTTTTCTTAGAATGTAGCCTGTTAATCCATACCGGTATACCTTTGGCGGCAATTTGGTAATTGTTGTCGGACTCCCCTCAAGTTTTCTTGTGGAAAAAATTGTTTAGTTTAGTTCAGTTCAAACAAAGAAACTCAAGGGTGGAGACCTATTTATTAGGCTCACCAATTTTAATTTTGTATCTTCAAAATTATTTACTATAGTTTGAAATAAAGTGTGTAAAATACATTTATTGTGTTTTTACTTCTATAAATTAATCCGCGGTCAATAACAAAAGTATTTGTACAAATAAAAAGTGTAGTGTACTATAGCGTATAAAATGTCATCCAATGCAAGCCATACTTGTGTTTACTTAAACTGTTACAATAAAAAAAAACAAAACTTTACATTTTTATAAATTTCCTGTAAATGATATCGACCGTTGCAAAAAGTGGATAAAAAATAGTGGAAACATAAAACTATGTGACCTTAACATGGATCAATTGTGTACGAAAGTTCTTTGTGAGAAACATTTTTGCGAAACCGCGTAAAGAAGCAGTGACCATCGTCTGTTAGTGCATAATGCAATCCCAAAACATTATTTATTAAACTCGTCCTACATATTCGCCTAGAACCTCTTTACCCCTTCGACGAAAGTTATTTGGTGATAATAATTACAGTTCACCTCCGTCTCCTAGAAGTTTGAAGGTTCTACCAGTAAAACGAACGTACTCTAGACGCGAAATTACGCCTCCTAAATTAAACACTCTATCATCAGAAGAATCTCCTACTCGAGCAACAGTCATGGAGTCAACGTCGCCTTTTCAATGGACGATAGAAGATATTGAACAGTTACCAACGCCAACAAAGTCTGAGAAAGATTTTGAATCTTCAACGCCTAGAACCAGAAGAATTCTAAAAACTATTAAGACCCAAACAAAACGTAGAGGCAAGTACAAAGTCATGAAATCCCGTCTTTTACAGCGACTGAAGAAATATTCCAAATTAAATGTAGTAGACAATCTCTTGTTGGGAAGTTCCAAAGACAGACGAACATTTGTTAAAATGCAATGTTTTCATACAAAATACCAAAGTTGGACACGTGATGAAAAGGCAATAGCTTTAAGTATTTACTATAAATCGCCAACTACTTATAGGTTATTATTAAATAATTTTAAAATGGCGTTACCATCCGTTTCCACAATAAGATCATGGCTTAGAGTTGCCCGTTTATCTACAGGAATTAATAAATCTATGCTGTCAGGTTACAAGAGAAAGTGAAGTGCATGACATTTCAAGAAAAGCAAGTTGTTTTATTATTTGATGAGATCAGTATTAAAAAAAATTTGCAATACTCCTCGCAGCACGACTTTATAGAAGTCTTCGAAGATCTGGGGTCTTTAAGACGAACATCTCATATAGGTACACAGATCATGGTGTTTATGGTAAGAGGGCTAATATTCAAATGGAAATTACCTATAGCTTATTATGTTTCATCAAGCTCCATGAAAGCTAAGTCTTTAAAAATTCTTTTGACAGACATCCTTAAAGCTTTATTTGGAATTGACCTTCAAGTACGTGCTGTAGTTTGCGACCAAGGTTCGAATAATAGAGCAGTTTTTAAAGAACTCAATGTAAATGTGGATTCTCCTTTCTTTTATTTCAACGATAAAAAGATATATGCTTTATATGATACTCCGCATCTAATAAAAAGTGTAAGAAATACTCTATTAAAAACTAATATCTACGTGGATAATGAAGAAGTGTCTTTCAATGATATCAGAAAGTTTTACGAATTAGACAAAGCGAATAAAATTCGTGCTAACGTAAAATTAACTGACAGCCATATAAATCCAAATAATTTTGAAAAAATGAAAGTTGAATTAGCAACCCAGATTTTCAGTAACAAACTCTCTACAGGCTTAGAGACAGCAGCACATACCGGTGAAATAAAAAGCAAGACAATAAAAAACACGTCGTTGTTTAAAAAAAAATGAATAATTTAACCGACACCTGCAACAGTCGGTTTCTAAAAGATGAAAACCCGTATCGCCGTCCACTTTCTGTTCTAAACTCTAGGGTTGAAGATGTTTTAAAAGAATCATTGGAGTGGCTGTGTAAATGGAGAGTAGTGCAAAAACGGATAAGGACAGAAAAAACATTTATTGCATAGCTGGATTTCGGCACACAGTCAAAGGTATATTACAATTATGGGATGATTTACGAGAAGAAGGGTACAGTTTTCTGCTTACATCTCGGGTTCAACAAGATCCTTTGGAAAATCTATTTTCTGCGATAAGAAGCAAAGGAGGATTTAACTTTAACCCCAGTTGTGCTAGCGTCCGAACATCACTGCAATTTAATATTTTTATGGGATTACAACAACCACCAGAAACAAAGAACTGTGAAACAGATGATGATGCTCCTTTAGATCTCGGGGAGGGAAAAGAATGTCAAATGCCGCTTACAGTATCTGAATCCCAACCAACATTGGAACAGGAATCTTCAGCAAATGTTTCTTCGGATAGTGACGCAGATACGGTATCTAGAATTCGATGAATCTTTGGAAACTTGTTCAATTTATTATGTTTCTGGTTATATAGCCCGTAAAATAATTAACAAGTATAAGTGCGTTAAATGTGATAATCTTTTAACAGGCAAGAGTAGCATCTTACTTGAAGATAAGAAACAACTGCTAATAGTATTTCGCGATTACGGGCGGGAATCTTCAGAAAAAATTCAATATTTAAAAAGACCCTCTGATTTTTTCGCAAGAATTGTTAAGCTCGCCGTAGAAGTATTTTATTCGGTTATGAAAAAGTATAAACACTCTTATAATATACTGCAAATTTTAAAAAACAGAGTGGCTGTGGAAATTAAAAAACATTATGTAGAGTGGTTTAGTGAAGGTAAGTGCCTTTTACATCGAGAATTTGCTTTAAAGTATTTGTTGCAGATGTTACTTTTTAAAATGGTAAAGTGGTATAACAACGAACTAAAAGTGCAAATAAAGAAGAAAATTTGGCAAACACAATCAAAATCTAGTGGTCATCTTTTAAAAAAAGTGCGACACGATTAATTAGCATGATTAAACGAGTGAACTTTTCTGTTTTTAAACAATAGAGTTCATTAATAAACAAGGTATTCGGAGCATTTTCTTGTTGTTTCTATTCATACTAGATTCCTTCGCTTTAACCCATTAGTGCATAGAGTCCCTTTTAAGGGACGGACATTTTTAAATTTTTTGCGCCGTTGCTAATGATAAGCTGGTCGCATAATGTTACTCAGTCGTTGTGAGGCATTTCACACGATCAGTGGTCAGTGCGAATCTACTGTAATTGCTAAAGTTTTAGTTTGAATTAGTTATGGATCCCAACCTTTATTCAACCTGTGGAAATGGGTAAGTACTTACATCTTTTCAATAGCGTGAAACAAAATCGTCTAAAGAATATTTATAGGTTATGACCGTATATTATGGCGGGAACTGTCTATGTTGAGTCTGCTTGATTTGAACCTATTTTCTTAGTTGTAGCAACAATTTTCTCCGGCGTACCTTATAAGGGACTTCATGCACAGAATACTATCCACGCATCTACAGTAATATATTTTATTTTTACAGATTATCACTTCACCAACTGTTAGAACTGATTGAAGCAGATTCTGATCAAGAACAAGAGTTGAATATTTACATAAAGCCCCCAGATGAAGGTGCAGGGGACACCGAAGAGGACAGTGACAACACAGACGACGAACATGTAGGTGATATAAATCATCTTCCACGAGGAATTTTACGTCAGGGAGGAGAAATAAGACCTGTCGGGGATGAATACGAAGCAGAAGATTTGATTCCGCTTGCTGAACTATATCCACAACCTGGACCAAGTGGGAACAAAAAAAGAAGAATCAGTCGCCCAAAAACGAGTCACACCTGGCTGCAAGAAATTCCTAACTTTCCCATAAATGTTATTTGCCAACCACGTCAGCCGTCTGCAGAAGCACAGTTGGCTAGAAGTCCCGTAGCTTTTTTTTGACGGCGAAATGCTGAATATGATTCTTTGCCAAACTAATATATATGCTCAGCAGAAGAACATTGACCTGGGATTCACCAAAGATGAACTGAATGTAATGCTTGGGGCTTTGCTACTTTCGGGCTATGCAAAATACCCAAACAAAAGAATGTTTTGGAACAGTACATCTGACGTACCCCCAATTTTGAAACAAAGTATGCGCTTGAATCGATTTCAAACGCTACTGCATCACCTACATTTCAATAATAATATAGGAATTGACGGTTCCGATAAACTGTATAAACTAAGACCTGTAATAGACGCACTAAATATTAATTTCCGGAAACATGGTGGATTGGAGGAAGCTATTTCCATTGACGAGAGAAACCCATTCGATTTGGCTTCAAAAACTGGGCTCTTTGCACAAGTGGTGGATATATGGTCTCTTTTGACATCTACACTGGCAAATCCACAAATAATACTGAAGAGCGTGATTTTGGGCTTGGAGGTGATGTCGTCCTGAAATTGCTAGAAAAATCTGAAATTCTGCTAAATAGCGGCTATAAAGTTTACTTCGATAATTACTTTACAAGCCTAGATCTTCTTGGTCACTTGACGGAAAAAAATATATGTGCTACAGGAAATGTGCGAGAAAATCGAACAGGACACTGCCCCTTTCCCGACAAGAAGTGGTGGAAAACTAAAGACAGAGGTACCCACAAATTTGTGTCAAAAGAGGATACGCTGTTGGTACAATGGAAGGATAATAAAGTGGTAACTGTGGCTTCCAATTTTGAAAACGACGATATTGTCAATACTACAAGATGGTGTAGGACTTCCAAAACAAAAAAACGCATTCCACAGCCAAAATTGACAGCCAATTATAATAAAGGGATGGGGGCAGTCGATAAAATGGATGGCCTCATTGCGCTTTACAGAAGCAGAATAAGACAGCGAAAACGGTACTGGCCAATTTTCGCCTATTTATTAGATGCCTGCTATTAGATTTATTAGATGGTTGCTAATGAAAAAAATCTGCCCAGATGATCCAAACTGTGCTTCCTTATTGACTTTTCGTCGTTATGTCGCACTTTCTCTCTTGAACACATATGGCACAAAACCATCGAGAGGAAGGACAGCCATCTCTACTGCTAGACCTGCTCAATTTGACAATGTGGGACATATGATTCGATACAACCAGTCTGACAGAAGATGTCGTGTTTGTAAGAAAAAGAGCAATTTTATTTGTATCAAGTGCGATTGTGGATTGCATCCAAAGTTATGTTTTGAGGAATTTCATACAATGTAATGCGTTTATGTAAAACACTCTATTATAATTACCAGGGGCAACCACATGGTTGCTGAATGGGTAGTAAAGCGCACAATTTCGTGTAGTCGAATGTGTACCTAACCGTAACGTAACCTACCGTAATTTTACACCTATCCATTCGACTACACGAAATTGTGCACTTAACTACCCATTCAGCAACCATGTGGTTGCCCCTGATAATTACTGAATTAAAAGATATTCATTTTTTTAACAATTCTTTCCTTAGGTGTTATTTTATGCATAGAGTCCCTTTAAAGGGACACTTTGTACAGAAAAATCTATAAACTTTAGGCTTGTATGTTATAAGAAAAATGTATTTCTTTTACCTAAATGAGAAGGTCTACGGGAAAAAAATCCAAATTCGATTTTTTTTCACTTCATGCACTAATGGGTTAATAATCTCATATTCTTAATTACTATTTATGATTTGATTATGATCTATTATTATGTATGATTAGGAATGAATTATAATTTATTTGTTTTCTTTGTATTTTCTAGAATTGTCTAAAAAATGTTCAAAGTATAATTGCATACTTTTCAGAACATCGTTTTAGCAGTTTTTATTTTGAATTTTTCTTTTCTTACATCTTATTAGGTATTTTGGTATGGTTAAATATTTATATATGATTTAATTGTATAATAAATGTTTTTATGTACCTATTAATACATTTTTTGTGGTTTTTCCAAAATAAATTTATAGGTTTCTACATTAAATAAAACTGTGGCTGTAGTACGGTTGCACATATGTTTTTAAAGTAATTTGGCAAGATTCTGCGTTTGAAATAATCCCGTATGTTCGTATCCGCGTAACTTGATCTCCGTGTTTATGAACCCATTCTTAGCAAAATGTTTGTACACGGTTGTTTAATGAAAGACGCCTGTTAATTATACCGGCAAATATATTCTATGAAATGCAAATGATTCCTTAAAATAATGAAAGATTTAAAGAGTGCAGCACTACCTGAATATGTTCCGTTTACTCTTCAGTACACTTGCCCCATATGCTGACTGGTTACTTAAATAACGTTGTTCCAGTGGCGTGCGGTCCATGGAAGCAATGGAAGCAATGCTTGCCTTGAGAATTTATTAAAAATAAAAACAATACTATCAAAAATACTTTTGTAAAATTATGGTTATCGTTATTTAAATTGAAATATTTATCAAATTAAAGCTCAATATCAACTCTGTACAGCAAAAAGTATAATTATTTAGAGTACTATTTTAAATCAGGCTCATTAAACTTGCACGGAAAGGTAATACCGATTCAAATGTGATACATACACTTCATATAAGCACTGCTTACAAATGCTCTTCTCTTAACCTTGGCGTGAATCAGCGAGCGCGGGGTGTTATAATAGTCGGATGCTGTTTGGCTGGTTAACATCGTTTGGTCGTAATTTTTATTGTGCTTCGTTCCCAAATGTTTATTTATTATAATTTGGTTATTTGTTCGATTTAATGTTACTTAAGTAATGTAAATCTGCGAATGAGACTGTATTTTGTCGCATTTTATTATTTTAATTTATAAGTTGTATTTTTTAAAGACAAATAGTTCTATTTAGTTTGCGTGTATGCAAATTTAAAATTGCATTATCGTCACGACTGCAAATTCAACTGCTTCGGTGAAAGGTTCGAGTACCTTCGATATAGCCGAATCGGGACGATTCTTGTTCAGTTTGTAAATTATTAATAAGGAATTTTTCGCATACAGTTTTGGAGAGAAATTATAAATTATTAAGAAAGGCAGATCAAAACCAGATCTTTCAAATTTAACAACAAAGATTAAAACCTGTACCGGTATTTTGCTAAGAAAGACCGGAAAATTGATACGTAGTAGTAGTTTTTTTTAAATAAAGAATGATAGTCAACAAATTCCATAGGTATAAAGTGTAAAAGTGCTTCTTTGAAAAACTTTTAAGCTTAATAATTATAACACTGTTTTTTATTGTACCTAGCTGGGGCGGATCGAGAGAAGTATTTTGAGGGGGAAATCTTTGGAAAAATAATTGTTTTAATAAATAATAATTAAACAAACATTATTTGTTTCTATTCTATGTAAACTTATTTATAAATGGGGGGAGGGATTATTCCCTCCCCGTTAATCCGCGCCTGTACCTAGGTGTATTATAATTAAAATCGTGGTTGCTTCCCTAGCCTAAATGCTCACCGCACGCCACTGCGTTGTTCCTCTATTTATATTAATTACTCTATGGTAAGAATATTGCTGGTACGGCAGTTTATTTATTTACTTTATTTATTATTTGATCTTTTACTTTTATCATACTCTGTTTAATAGTAAAGATATAAGGTTAGGTTTTGAGTTTAATTATATTCACCTGATATTTTGTACCTACCCACCTTTTACAGCTTCCAACAAATTTTATTATTATTTATTTACACTACTGTTCGCTGCAAGTTGCACTTATTTATATATTTTGTAATAAGTATTATGCCTGGTTTATACAGTCATTAACAACTAAGAAATTATCACTGTCACTAAACAGCTGAGAATTAAAAGATGGTGTTTACTCAGATCGGTTTATACAACTCACTAAGAAATTACTATCATTAACTATAATTAACTACGAATTAAGAATTGGTTCAATTTTAATTTTTCTGATAATTATACAAGGTCAATCGCAAGTGCGCATGCCTGCTGGGAAGAGAAACAGGTTAGCCACTACGTTAATCTCGAAGAACGGAAATCACGCGGCAAACCTTAAACTTTAACAAGCGTCACTTTTCCAGCGTTGTTTTGTTTGGCGAGAGAGGTTGGTTTTGTATTGGTGATTTTTATTATTATTCTATAACATAGTTTTCATTTTTATTATTATTAGTATTAGGTCTTTTCTGTTTTATTTATTTATCACGTAGGTTCTTTAATTTGCTTAATTCTCTGATTTTTATTTATATTTATTCTCTGTAATTAATAATTTGTCTCAAGTTGTGTAGTTTTATATTATAGGTTTTGTATATAATCAATTATTTAATAAGTTTATTGCTAATTTCTGTTGATAGTGTTTATTCTTAGGGTTTTTTTTTATTCAGGTTAGCTATTAGTGTTTTTTTTATAGGGGAGCGGTAGGCAATAGTGGAAGGGGGCAATAATGGAATTAATTAATAAAAAATTCAAATTTACCGCAAAAATTGTTGTATCGTGTGTACGTACTTTCCAATGTGGGTAGTAGTGCATGGCGGAAACAATTTTACGGTAAGCAATTTTTTTTGTGTTAAGTGTAGATGTTGAAAAAGACCTTGCATTTCAACTTGAAGATCAAGTTCGCTCCTTACTGAAGTAACAATTTCGCTAGAACTAGAGTTTTCGCTTTATAAATAAATCAATGGTGGAAAACTCTGTGAAAAATGTGAGGTTATGTAGTGCAATGTAGCAAGTTTGAATATTCAAGGTCTGTTTTACACAGGAGCGCGTCCACTATTACCTCCAAAATGGTTAGATGTGTGTTCAATAGTGGACATACCAAGCCACATGCGTGAATGTAATTATGGACTTGTTTGAATGTGTTTTTTTTTCAGAGAAAATGGTTCGCAATCATCGGAATAAAAATATTAGAGTGAAATATGATACGAATGTTCTTCGCATGGCGTTAGCTGAAGTTAGGAGGGGAAGCACCTTGCGGGATGTAGCAGAAAGATATGAAATACCAAAATCTACATTGGGAAAATATCGCAATGCCAACCTGGACCAATTACACATTGGTGCAGGACGCAAAACAAAACTAAAAAAGGAAGATGAAGATGCATTGGCAAAATATTTATTTGGAAAATAAATATAAAATATGGCTATGGACTGACAAAACAAGAAGTTTTAACATTTGTGAAGGAATACTGCCAGCTCCACCAGATCACATGGAAGGAAGACGGTGAGTCTACCCCAGGCAGAGAGTGGTACGCTGGTTTTCTCAAGAGGCACCCTGAGCTCTCTGTAAGAAAAGGAGAAAGTATGAGCGCTCAAAGACTCAGAGGTGCAGATCCTTTCACAATTCAAGAATGGTACCGAAAATTTCAAAACACACTTATACGGGAAAAAATTACTGATGGACATTACATTTATAACTGTGATGAAACAGGATTTAACCATGATCCTAAAGATATTATACTTATAGTGCCAAAAGGTCAAAAACGTATCTCGAAAAATATATCTGGGTCCGGAAAGAAAAATACAACTGTCCTGGCTTGTGGCAACGCAGCTGGGGAGAAATTACCACCCTTTATCATCTTTAAGGGAAAGTACGTATGGCAGAGTTGGATCCCTGATGATGACTATCCAGGCACCACATATACAGCTCAAAAAAAGGCTGGATGGAAGGGGAACTGTTCATGAAATGGTTTAAGGAAATGTTCCTGCCTTTCATAAAAACGTCCGAAGAAAGAAATAACCAAAAAGTGATCCTAATTTACGACGGTGCTGGTGTTCACACGAGCTTTGAATTATCGAAATGTGCTGTTGATAATAACGTAATCTTGTTCAAGTTACCTGCAAATGTCACACATTATATGCAGCCACTTGATAAAACCGTTTTTAAATCTATTAAAGCTAGGTGGAATGATGAAATGCTAAAATTTAATCGTGAGTTCCCTGGCAGGAATTTGCCAAATGATGAATTTTCTAAACGCTTAAAAGTTGTTTGGGAACAAGCATTTAAGTCGGAAAATTTAATATCTGGCTTTAGATCCACAGGTCTTTTTCCCGTGGATTGGAAAAAATTTCCCGAAGAGGCGTATGACTTTTTAAAATTAAAAAGGTTTAAGGAATCTGAGAAAAATCGAAAGCAAAGCTCGCCGAATGTCACACAGGGAGCGAATAAAGTATCTGAAAATCAAAAGTCAGTGTCAACCCTTGTATCTGCTTGTTCAATGCCAAGATCACGTCATTCAACTGAAGATCCACTGCCAGGACCAAGTAATTCAACTGAAGATCCACTGCCAGGACCAAGTAATTCAACTGAAGATCCACTGCCGGGACCAAGTCATTCGACAGATAATCAGCAGCCCAGACGAAGTGACTTTGAAACGTTTATAAGAATGAAACTGACTGAAAATTTGAAAAAAGTTCCAGAATCACAAAAAAGGATAAGGCTATCAGACAATGTAGGAGACATTTTAACTTCAAAGAAAGCATTACAAATACTGAAACAAAAAGCATCAATAAAAAAGAAGACAGCTTGCATGGCATCGCTTTCAAAAGCCACTGCCAAAAGGCACATAACCAAGCCTAAGAGAAAGTATTCGTTTTCTTCATCTTCGAGCTCAGAATCAGAAGGTGAGATGGTATTGGAAAGCGAGTTCGAAAATGAGGATTGTGATGAAGATAGTGATATTGTAGAAGAAACTCCAACACTAAAGACTGTACCAAAGACTGTATTAAAGATTGTGCCCAAGACTGCTCCAAAGACTGATAGTGAAAATCAAAAACCTACCTCACATGGTGATGAAGAGGAAGCTAAGTCACCAAGAACTGTGCAAAATACTGATGATGAAAAACTAAAAGCTGGCAATGAAGTCAAGATTGGATCGTATGTAGTTGTGGAATTTATGTATGATGGAAACTCCAAGAAACAATTTATTAGGAAGTTTCCAGCCTATGTCAACAATAACAACAACAATGAGTACGAAGTCCATTGCATGAGATCGTACAAAGGGAAAAAAAACACATTTGTCTATCCGGAGGTTGCAGATGTAGTTTTTGTGAAAAAGGAACAGATTAAAGCTGTGCTACACCCAGTAAACATTTACAGAGGTATACATTTTTTTTTTGTGTTGATATTGAGTAAAATGTATTTCCATACTTCCAGAATTTACGACTGAATTTACACTTTAATTTTTTCAAATTTATATAACTTTTCTAAATAAAGACATATCGTTGCAAACAAAATAGCGTGTTAATTGTGGTCACTTATAGATTGTCCTCTATTGTACTCCAATTTTTCCAGCAGTTTATAGGTAAGATATGAGCCACGTCTACTATTACCCCCATCGTGTAATAGTGGACAAAAACTTCGAAAAAAAAAGAATTTTTTTTCTTGACAATGTATTAAGAAAGTACTCGTTTTTGAGATTACCCTTTTATAGTATACAGGAAAAGTAATAATTTGCCCCAAATTTAGAATCGTAGCTGCAAAATGTTCGGAAAAAAACAACACCCTTGTCCACTAAAACACGTTTTGTCCACATTTACCTCCCGCTCCCCTATTGTTGTAAATAATCGTCTTTTTTTTATTAGTATTTTAATTCATTGTGTATATAATTACAAAGTAGCAGTTTTAATTATTTTAGAATCATTATTATTTTTAATCTTTTAATTTCATTATATTTCATTTTTATTTGTATTCATATTTTTATTGAAATCAATGGATAATACTGACGAAACCATTATTGATTTGGTACATCAGTACACTCATTTGTGGATAAAATCGCATGCATTATTCAAAGACCGAAGCGCCAAACAAAACGCTTGGATAACGATAGGCGAAATCTGTCAACTAACACGTAAGTTATTAAATAATAAAATGAAGAAATAACTTTTAATGACTGGTATTATTGTTTTATTAGCTGAACAGTGCGAGCAAAGGTGGACAGTGCTCCGAAATAGGTTTGCTACAGAGCTGCGCAAACTCAAACAAGCCACACATTCTGGGGCAGGAGCGCCCAGCGAGCCGTCTGACCTTTACCGCAGAATGCAGTTCCTCGAAGGCAGCATTCGCCAACGAAGGTATGAAAGTTAAGCATGTTTAAAGTGCATCCATAATATGATTGTACATTTCAGAGTGGCAACAAATGTCACGATACAAGCTACAAATGTCCAGCAAGAGGTGGACCCAATGGAGGGAACCTCACAGGAGTTTGAGGAAGTAGCGTCCGTAGACGATCCACGAGCGTCTAAAAGCTGCTCTCCGTTCCGTCTACTGCGCTTGCGTTGCGGCTGCCAACAGTCACATGTCTAGAAACCTAAAAGTGACAGATGGTGACTGCAAAGTGCAAAATAAATATCACCTGCAAATATGTAACAAATTTAATAAGTAATTTTAAACTCTGTGCAATATTTGATACTTTTATTATTTTACTGATATTCCTGTTTGTGATACCTAATTTTTGGCACATTATGGCTATCATGTGTCATTTGTGCAATAAAATATATTCTACTCAAACTAATCTTAATAAACATTTAAAACGTGTGCATAATACCTTGCAAACGCCGAGAATTTCATATAATTTTGATTGTTACAATCACAAATGCCTAGAAGGATGCCAAGTATCATTTAAATTTAATTGCGATTTACGCAATTACCTTCAGAAAGAACATAACTTGCAGTTTGAAGAAGAAACCTTAGAGTTTACAACAAAAGAAGGTAGGTAGGAATTTCTATTGTAAAGTGTATATTTCAAAATATTGTTTTTTAGACTTTGATATCTGGTTCCATAAATGTGCAATTATGAATCATGCTGAGTATGTGTTGGCAAGAGGTGTGAAACGGAGTTTGTCAGATGATGATGATACAGTAGAAATAGTATATTACGTTATAAGTCCGGTAAACCCAAGTTTACAGTAGCGAGTTGAAAACGTTTCGGGACGAGGCGACGAAGGAGCCGAGTCTCGAATGTTGAAACGAGCTACTGTAATGGTTTACCGGAAGTATGACGTAAGGCATTTTATTTCATACTGCCTCACATTGTTCATTTTTTAAAAAAATGCATTTAAAATTTTCAGTCCGCTAAAATTTTACCGGACTCAAATTAGATTTTCAGTCCGGTAAAATTTTTTACCGGACTCAAATTGGATTTTCAGTCCGGTAAAATTTTTTACCGGCCTTGTAACGTAATAAGTCATTTACCGGACTCAAATTAAGCCGGTAAATCCCTATATACCGGACAGTATGAAATAAAAACATATTACAGCTGTAATCGAACAGGTCGCTCACATTTTAATATTGATAAAAAGTTTTTAATAACAATACTAATTTTTATTTAGGCATCTATGAAAACAAGGAAAAGCGAAAACGTTCTCTAAAATGTCAAGGAACATCTAAAATAAATAAAGCCTGCACTAGTCAGATTATCTTATCGAAACGAAATGATAATTCTTTTGAAGTTAAATTTTTCAAGACTCACTATGGTCATTCCTTGGAAATACAGCATCTGCATTTGTCAAAAGAACATAAACAAACTATAGCTGCAAAATTAGCTATTGGTGTAACTGTTACAAAGTATGTATAAAATTTATAAATAATTACATAGGTATTATATTTTATCTTATTATCTCTTATTTGCAGAATTTTAGATTCCTATCGTGAAAATGTATGTGGAATGGAATACTTGAAAAGGGAAGACATAATAACAAGAAAGGATATTTTAAATGTGAAGTATGCATATGCAATAAATATTTGTGAAGGTGTTCGTCATAAAAACGATGCAACGAGTGTTGATATGTGGGTGGAGGCATGTAAAACTTTGGAAAACAACCCAGTATTATTTTACAAACCACAAGGTTCAGAAGCAAATGAATTTGGAAAGAACGATTTTTGTCTGATTTTAATGAATCATTCTCAAGAAGTAATGCTCAAAACTTTTGGCAACAAAGTTAAAACTATTGATAGTACTCATGGGTTAAATAACTATAACTTTGAGTTGTCTACTATTATGGTAATTGATGAGTATGGTGAAGGCTTTCCATCAGCGTTTATGTTCACTAATAGGAAGGAGACCGGTGTGTTTCAATTTTTCTTTAGAGTTGTGAAAGAGAAAACTGGTTTAATTACTCCCGAAGTTTTTATGTCGGATATAACTGGAGTCTTTTATAATGCTTGGCAAAATGTGATGGGTTCAGTAAGCCATCAGTTATTTTGCTCATGGCACGTTGATCGTGCATGGCAATCCAATCTAAATAAAATTACTGATAGAGAAAAACGAGATGCAGTATATAAAACTATTAAAGTGTTGCAACAACAGTTAGAAGAATGTGACTTTCAAAAGAGCTTAGAAACTGCAATTGGTTTAATGATAGATGACAATGATACTAAAAGTTTTGGAGTTTACTTCCAAAATAATTATATGCATAATATTAAGCAGTGGGCATATTGTTACAGAAAAGGCTGTGGAGTAAATACCAATATGCATGTGGAGAGCATGCACAAAGTTATTAAATATATCTATTTAGAAGCAAAGAAAACAAAGAGGCTTGATAAAGGTATTCATGCTCTCAATCGTTATGTTCGAGATAAAATTATTGATAGATTGATAAAAGTAACAAAGGGTAAGAACACAACCCATCTCACAGAAATTTCAAATCGTCATCGCAGTGGTATTACCAGCATATTTTCAAACGAAAAATTAACTGATTCGAGTTGGAAAGTAACTTCCAAAAATCAAGAATACATTGTTTCAAAAAATTTAAATAAGCACGAATGTTGCCAGCTAAAATGTAATGTATGTGATATCTGCGTTAACTGTTACGCTTGTGTTTGCTCGGACTTTTTTATTAAGGCAATGATCTGTAAACATATTCACTATGTTGTCATGCAAACAGAAAATAATACCCAGAAAATTGATATTAAGACATACTCTCATGCTGTTACTGATACTTTTGGATTTTCAAAATTACCAGCGGAGGTATCCGATCATTTGGTTACTTTGTCTGCAGAAACAAGGCAAAATCGAAATTATGATAATTTGAATAATAAAATTGCTGCTGAAATGGCGGTATTGCAAAGTAATTTAATTACCGTTTCCGATTCTGAGATAAAAACACAAATTTACAAATATTTAAGAAATTGCAATAATCTAATAAAAGCAAATAATAATAGTGTTGATTTAAAAATGCAAACTAATAACAATTTTATAGCCTAGGACCCCAATTTTATATTTTGATAGACGTCACAAGCTTGCCAATTAGTTTACGAGGTATCTGCGTGTGCTGTGAAAATGTAATGTTGGTTGCATCATTAGTTTGATCAGGCTCTTTATACCTCGTGAATCACCTGTAGGTATATATGTTTAGGGCCACTTTTCTAATCACCGTTAAGTTTTAATATAAAATTTCATTGAACCAATGACGGGTCGCAATAGTTAAAATGGATTTTAAATTAAAGGGAGTTTTAACAGTGATAATAAAACTGACCCTTTGTTTATTTCATACTATCAATTCGGCGTTACGGCGCAAGCGCAATAGACGGAACGGAGAGCAGCTTTTTGCTAGGGACTTTTGTCCACAGACCATCAAATACTAGAAAGACTGTGCAAGCACGCTTGATAATAGGAGACACGGCCGACATTAGCGCTGCGCTAGCGTTAGGCCGAACTAATGTTGTGTGTATAACGGGTTGCATACCGCATCATCAAAAAGGGGCACCCTTCTTGGTCACTTCTTAATTATTTTCACATTTTTTTAAATAAAAAAAAATCTTGTTGCTACTAAATAAACTTTAATAAGAATTTTAACATGTATAACAATAATACTAATACTTATTCTATATATATTTACAAATAAAAAAATAAGAAGAAAGAAAAATTTATTACTTGAAATAATAATCAATCAGGTTCCACCAGAAATATGTTGATATATATTTATTCTTTTTTTATATTTTTTTTCATTTTTCTCCTTAATAAATTTTCTTTGGACATCATTTAATATTTTAAAAATAACTAACCGCATTGTTATAGTTAAAATTTGGTTACTTAATTCATTGACATGTTCAGCACAAGAAATCCAGTCAAAAACTACAATTTTTGTAAGAGCTTCTTTAATTTTTTTTGTAATACCACTAATTTCTCCACATTTGGCAAGATAAAAAGAAGTAGCATCAAAAATGCAAGCCACAGTAAGAGATAAATGCTTGCTGGTGTAATTTAAACGTAATTTTTTGTCGTACTCTTTATATAAAGTAAAAATATGACCATCTTCTAAATTTTCTGTTGTTAAATCTTTTTTACAATTAACACAATTGAAACGACTTATTAACTTTTTAATTAAAAAACCACATACATAATTTAGTGCCTGTAAATCATATTTATCGGTAAAAACATTGTTTGTATTTAAAAAGGGTATTTGCAAACTTAATAATTCGTTCTTGTTACTAACGTCTAAAATTTGGAGTGATTCATTTTGTACTAAATAATCGCGCAAATTGTCTAAAATTTTACCTTCATCTTTTTCACAATTTTCCGAATAGCTTTTATTTGATACTAAATTATTTAAAATCGATGTTTTTAATGCCGAAATAAATTGAAAACAGTCTGGATTGTTACTGCCAGCTCCATATTGCCTAATAACAGCAAACAAATTTTCGATTGGGTCTTGATTTAGCATACGAGTTCTCAAAAATTTGAATCCCTCTCTACTACAGCAATCCCACAGGTACCTTATTGCTTCAATAGTATTTAACCACCCAAATTTAAATGGCATGTCTTCCTTAGTTTGTTGCTTTTCTTCATCATAAAATTTCCAGCTGTTAATTTTTAACTTCATTTTATCCCAAAAAGTCCAATGACATGATGTTGAAGTTAGCGCACATCTTAAACGTGGATTTACTTTATTCATTTTGATACCTGTGGAATTGAAACTGTCAAATAAATCATTTACGTCTTTAACAAAATATGCAGTTTCTAGTGCTTCGCTTGAAATTTTACCACAATCGACCATTGTCTCTAATGCTGCAGCCATGGAGGCACTAAGAGTTTTTGCAGCCACAGATACTTTCATTTTTAAAAGCCGAAATCTATTAACATAAAGATAGCACTCTCTAATTTTGTGTAAGGTTTGAAAACGTCTATGTTTATCATGCTCATAAGCTTGCCTCATATACGACAATTTTGCTTTTTTCATTTCTTCATAAAAAATAATATATTTTAAGAGTGCATTTCGCGTTGATTTTAATAAATGGGGCACATCAAAAAAGTTATTATTTGTTGTGAATTTACGAAAAAATAAGGTTTGGTAGTGTCAACACTTGATTCAATTTTTAACAAATCTATAGCCCTTTTATTAGTAGCAGCTTGGTCGCAGACAGTACACACAACTTTAACACCGGTTTCAATTAGTGCAGTTATTACTTCGACAATTAAAATCTTTAAATCTTTACTTTTAACTGAATCTTTAACAAAATAATAAGCAACCGGTTGTTTCCAACCAGAGCGCAGTCCTTGAATCATAAAAACTAAAGCATGATTAGCTAAATTTTTGTTACGCCCCAAAGAACCTAAATCTTGATAACCGATAATTTTGTCATTAAATCTTGAATACGTTAAATTTGTAGTTAAAGCCATTTCGTCAAACATTAATTTACATATTTTATCTTCGCGTTTCATTTTTTGTACTCTTTTTTTTACTTTGTTAAATAAGTGATAATTTATACCAGTGTCAAAAGGAATATGTTTATGAAAGTTATAAAGGGTAGTTCTAGATGGCAAATTTAGAAATTTTTGTAAAAATCTGTAGGCTCTTGGTCCTCTTTTATATAACGCCAAAGCAAAAACTTTATTTTCAACAGACCACGAGGGATTTAATTTTTTGGCATTTCTGAACTGAGATTTAATAAATTCTAAAGCTACCGAATTGAAATGCAAATCTAGATTATCGATTATTTGACTATGTGTTAATTTTTTAATTTTCTTGGTCATATTTTTAGCGGTTTTTAAATTACTTTTTAATTTTGAAATGGTTTTTCGCTGATTTCTACACATGTTATAAATTTTTCTTTCTTTAGTGTTCAGCTTTTTAACAGTGGTATTATCAAACATTTTCAATATGCCAACGTCGTTGGAATGTTTTTCAAAATACTCAGTAGAAGTACCTGGTTGAAAATTTTCATAGTTTTGAGAACACGGTACGGGACAATTTTGAAGATCTGGATTTACTTGGGACTGGTGGATAGTATTTATGCACGGCACGGCGAATTTATGAAGTCTTCTTTTTTCAGAACTTGTAAAAAAATTTTCATTGAAATGATCTTCACAAACATACAGTGTATTTTCTAATTTTGCGTGAGATATCTCCAAAGATTCAGCCCATATTTTCTTGAATTTTTCACACTTCGGGAATTTAAAAAAATGTTTATTTTTCTCCCCAATTTTGTAAAAAGACCCACAGTTATTAACAACGCATTTTTGCTTAATTTTACCCATTTCCAAACAATCTAAAGATAAGATATTGTACATTTTTGCAGAAAAAAGAGTCTTACCGAAATCATACTTCTTATTTTTTGGAAAAAGTGCTTAAATAAATAATTTTCTTTTTTGTCATAAATTTGACAAAATATTTTTTTTTAATTGCCGCCTACTTTCAACTGATTAATATAAATATAAATTATGCAAGCCTTTATACATTAGTTCGGCCTAACGCTAGCGCAGCGCTAATGTCGGCCGTGTCTCCTATGTTTTAAGCGTGCTTGCACAGTCTTTCTAGTATTGATGGTCTGTGCTTTTGTCTCGAAGTACGGAATCTGTATTACCGACATTCTGTATTACCGGCATGTGGTTCTGCGCTCGGCTAGATGGTAATATATTATCTATAATATATTAATATAATATATTATGGTAATATATTATTATAATATATATGTAATATAATATATTATCTTTTATCTATGGGTAACGGTATTGCTAGGGGAAAACAGATGGCGCCACCAACTTTTTACGTAGCTCTCTCTCGAATCTGGTTACTTTTATGTCGATCACTCTCTAATCTAGTGACTTTTTGTCTCGTTAGGTGGTACGGAACCAGCAGATATTGATTATTCGCTGCTGCTCTCTGATTGGTCAATTAAGAATAAGGGAGTTGTCCGGATTATTGATTGAGTTGATTGTCCAATAGAAACCTACTAGCCGGTATTGATTAAACATAATAATAATTGGATAGAAGCACTGAGGGGTCCACAATATTGATTTTCCCTAACACCCCTACTATTACGGAAATCTGTATTACCGATAACGTACTTACTGGTGATAGATTGCGTCCTTTGTAAAAGGAATCGGTATTACCGATTACGTACTATGCTGTTAACAGAAGGCGTATTTGTGCCATTTGTAGAAGCAATCAGTAGTAGCAGTAGCAATGAATATTATTGATTCGATGAAAGCAAGCAATTAATATTCATAGGAGTAGAAAAACCTCGATTTACATAACAACAATAGCAATACTAAATAGAGGCGTAAGACAATATAATACTTATCTGAATTATTTCTTCTTCTCACATGTTTTATGAGCTAATAATAATAATAATAAAACTCGATAAATAAATTTTATTGGTTTTATTTCATACATAATATAAATTACATATGCATGAGATTATATGAGTATATCATTTTATAAACTAACTTAAATCAACTTATATGCTAACAGTTTCTTTCCTTTACTTAAAATAAACTACACACACAAAGACACATACACATTAAACTATATGAGTATACCATTGTCTAAATTACTTAGATTAACTTTACTTAGTAATATAGAAGTATAATCCTTTTACTTAATATAACTTACATATGCATGAAACTATATGAGAGTATATCATTTATAAATGAACTTAGATATTATGTGAGAACATCTTCAGCCTTTATCCAGGACTTTTCGTTTAAACTAAGCCATTTGACGTAAATGTCACCATAGCTGCGGCGTTTAAGTACTTTTTCAACTAAGTAAACGTCTCGCTGTTTGGTTTTCTGCAACTCGAACTCGTAGAAAGCTCCTCGAACAGCAACCCCATGAAAATCTTCCAGCAGATATGTGACAGGTTTTGTAAATTGAGCTTTAACTATTTTGAATAATTCAGTTGACCAGTTGGGCGTGTATCCCTTAGAAAAGACCCCTTTGAACTTACTAATACGTACGAGGTCATTCAAGTCTAGTTTACGTTTACTTCCTGCCGCGACATCAGCTTTTACATTAGTGTCATAAACAGCTAGTTGGGTCGTAGGTGTAACAGTAGCAGGAGCTCGGCCTATCGTTGTATGTCTGGTGTTGTTATAGCTGTCAACTACCCTCTGTAATATATTTATCCATTTAAATGATCCTCGGTAGCTAAACTCTTTATACAGTTTTTGCTTACTTGTACGGATAACGCGTTCAACTATTGAAGCCTTAATTACGGAATATGTAGAGTAATGATTTATACTGTGCTCTTTCATTAATCGTTTAAAATGTTTATTGTAAAACTCTTTCCCGAGATCCGTCTGAAGATTCTTAGGTATGACTGCATTAGCACTCTTAAAGATGCTGCGGACCTGCTTTGTCACCTCTTCTCCGGATTTAGTTTTCAACGGTCGTGCATACAGATATTTCGAATAACAGTTTATCAGCAGTATGTAACGATACCCCTTATTTACTTTAGCATAGGGTATAAACTCGGCTAAGTCAGCCTGGAACAAATCCTGTAAAGTTTTTATTATAGTGCGACGTCTTTGAAAGTTTTTTCTAGCAGCCCTATGTATTTCATCAACAACGGTTTGTTTAGCACTCATCATCATAAAGTAATACAATTAATCTCAACGACACTGAGAGAGCAACGTCTCAAATAATTATATTAGCAGCAGCCGTGTTTGATGAATACTGAATAATGTTAAAAGCAATATATCATTATATACTCGAAATATTTTATTCTATTATGCCTTCCTGCTTAAGTTCACTTATAATTGATATTATTTCGTTTTCATTCTGCGGACTACTGTTGCCGGCACTCTTTACAGCATATAACAAACGAAACCTGTCGACTAGCTCGTTAGCCCTATTCCAGTAGACGTATTCGACTTTGCAATCGCTTAATTTTTTAAAATTTGACGATGATGATGATAGTCTAATACCTAAACCTTTGATTCTGGATAAGTTCGGCTTAATTATATAATCATACTTCCAATGTTTAACAGCTGTTAGTTTACCACGTGGTCTATAGGATTTCTTATGCGCGTTAGTAAGGGCTATTATCTGCATATAATTATTGATATCAGCTTGCGATGGTATAGACTCTAATTCTCTAAACGTGAGTAAGCCAAACAGATCGGGTGTTGCTTCGAAAACGTTTTTAATTATGATGTTTGTATCACGCATAGTCACAGGGGAAGATGCAAAGGTCCACGCGTCTCGATCAATTTTATATCTAATACCGAATCTAGTTCTATCGATATTTTTGTTTCCGACAGCGTTAGCTATTAACATACTGTAATGAGTAGAGAGATCATGAGTTTTATTAGATTCTTCTTCTTCTTCTTCACCTGCTTCCGATGATGATGATGCTGATGCAGCAGGTTGTTTTTTAACTTTCAACAGGGGAGTGTAACTAGCAGTAGTAGTAGTAGTAGTAGTAGCAGCAGATGGTTGTGTTTTAACTTTCAATAGAGGTACGTTAGAGATGTTTACTGATTTAGCAATGGTTTCCAACGGTGATATAACTGGATTGTGCGTGACGCGATACATACGTTCTGCTTCTGCTCTATCACAACGAAAGTATGCAAATTTCTTACGTATAGCATTACGAGCGTGTATTATTTTACGCTTTAAACTCAGAACATACGTGTTGGACATGTCGGCGATGCAGAGACTACTAAACGAATCGACTCTAATTATAAACTTATATATGAATCAAAACCCTTCCGATATCTGCCCCTGTCTAGAGAGCAGTCTTTATTAATTACCAGGAAATCATGCGGCTCCTTCCAACACAGAAAGCAAATGTTTTTGAACTGATCATAGCTAATAGCGTCTCCTACAACATGATCGCTAAACACGTGTTTTAAGTTCAACTCGTCTTGTCTAAAGAGAATAATTAGGTTTGCATTGTCCCTAATCAGATGTTTCGGTATCTTGGCGTAAGTTTGACCTAGATAAAAACAGTCGACGCCGTTATGCCTACCCATGCTAAAATGTTCTCTAATCTTTTCCTGCTTGCTGCAAATTATATCATCAAAAATGAACACAGAATTAGGTTTAACATCACCGGGGCTGATTACGTCATCGTTTTCGCTAAATTCATGATATCCCTTACCTGTAAGCGGTTTCATAACACGTCTTAAGAATTCATATTTAGGCTGAAGTAAAGACTTGGCATATTGGTAGATATTTTCAAATTTTAAACCGTTTTCGCTAATAAGTAAACCTAACATAGCATTAGTTTTACCGCAGGAAGATGGACCGCTCAATATTGCTCGACATGATATCGGTAACAGGTCGCCATGTTCCCTAACATCCTCGTCAGATCGTTGTAAAGATGTATTACTTTAGTCTAGGTTACACATGTTTAGTGACTTATTTTGTTTAACAACCTTCATTATGGTATGCGTACGTGTCTAGTCACGGTCTCGTTAAACGGATTATACTCGATTAATGCGTCGTGAAGGATCAAACAATACGCCTTAGTTGTGTTCGTAAATGCTGCAGAAGACTCGAGCTCTAGTCTAATATCGACAGTAGAATCCTTAAAACTCTCTACCTGTCTTGAACAGTCAACAAAAACTGGATACGTTTCAAACGACTTGTAGGTGAGTAAACAACTCTCAGCCGCACCTCTACCTATACCGTCATAGTAGTTCTCACGAAAACGAATATAATCCAGGTACGCAGGAATGTAGTCCTTACGGTCGAAATCGAGATTTAAACGCTGATGTGGGAACACTTGCGAATTTAAATACAGCTTGACGTCGACTAAGCCCGAATGAGTAAATGTAGTCGGGTTACCCGCTCTTATACCCAGCTGATGCTAGTCTTGTAAAACTACAAAGACCCAGCGCGGTTTCTCTAGATCATTGGAGTTCTTTACGCGCCAAACCTGATTTTTAGTAGTTCCCAACGAGGGTAACTCGTGTAATTCCCAACGTCTAAACGGAGCGATAATAGAAGAATTGTCTCTTAAACTCTCCACCAGGTTCACTTTGCTTTCATCTGATAACAGTATATGAGGAACTTCCCACGAGAGCTTATCAATCTTGATATCTACATCAGTACCTGCATCACCTGCGTCGCTTTTATAGCAATTAAAATCGTTCTTGGCTCGAATTAAAACTAGCTGACAACTCATATGAGGTATTACTTTTTTATAATCGTCTGCAAATCCAAAGATATCTTTTAATGGTATTCTACACGTGAAATGAAAAACGTTATTCCCCTGGTTATGTAGCAAAGCATTATCGTTAGTAATCTCAATATTCCACGCGTTACAGGTTAAAGCTCTATCCTCGGCACCGTGTGAAACGAGACCTTTTATAGTGCTTGTAATACCAGGCTGTTTACACACATCTATGAGTTGATTTGCGCCTAATATTAGTTGAATTTCATCAAACAGAAAGTAGGCGAAATTGTTTACCGGAAGGAATTGCTTGTTTGCTGCACGCGTCATGCTACCTTTAACAAGTACGTAGCTGTCATACAAAGCTAAAATGTTATCGGAATTTTGTATGCTGATTCTAATGGTGTCGGAAAGATTGGCGTTTAATGTAAACGGCAGATAGGTATAAGAATCTTCTTTTATTATATCTGTATCGACGCGAGGTTTCCCAAATATGTTTAATTTATCAAGGGTAAAGGTGTCGGTGTTAATATGCATTTTACTTCATTTTGACATGATGCTGTTATCGTACTTTAAAGCCTAAAGATTCAAGAAATAGGCGACGAGCTTTAGTTAGTTTTAATCGGAGGTCTGCACTGGTCGACGTTCGACGGTGAATGACCTTTGAGGGACATATGCTGATGTTTTTATAGCTAAAGTTTATTCCCATTTTTCACGTTTAAGTTTTAGCCTGATACTCGTGAAAGTATCTTCAGACAAGTTTATCAACTCTCCTTTCGCGTCTACCAGTCTAATGGTAATGTTGTCGATCTCGGTGACAGTGATGGGAAAGTAAATCACATGCGATGGCTCCTTTTCAATCAGATAACCGGGTGGTACGCAAACACCAAATTCGAAGATTGTATGACCTGATTGATTGTTTCTATATGAGCCGCCTGTAATATTCGTGTCTACAAAGATGTTTGGAGTTGAAAGTATATCGACAATTCGATCTGATACGTGTCTACTACCTGGTTCTAGCACGCTCTCCTTAAATCCTAGTAGGGATCCTATGTTATCGGGTTTGGTAAAATCGATCAACTCGGTAGCTGATTCAATCTCGCACTTTGCCGTAGTGGTGTTAGCTTTGATTTGTAGTAGCAGATCTCCCTCTTCCGGATCACCACTAATTTGATTCTTTATATAGTTAACGATTTCAGCCAATTCGTAGCTACCCGGTTTATTTCTGCCTGGGTATATATTACGTATCGTGTGACTTGTATATAAGCCGACTAATCCTAGTGAATATTCGTAACGCACGTGATCTAGTGTTATAGGTGGATAAATACGGTCCGTAGAAAGCCTGTTCCCTGCACCGTACACCGTGATGGTCCTAGCCATACTTAGCCGATTTACACTTTCACCTCTCTTTTATACAAAAATCGTAGACACAGATGTCCGCAGTTGTATGTATTGAACTTTTGTTCTTGGGTTACGTTGTAGTATACGGCGCAGCGAGGCCCTAAATATTTCACAAGTTCAGCTGGTGGTCTTAGGTCTCCGAAGGGGTCATAGTACAAAATGATGTTTCGATCCTTTCTATAAGCAACCCAATGAGTACCCGGTCCTCCAGCGTCGTCAAGATTAACAATAGCTCTTTCGAATTGCAAAGGTTTCGTTGAAGGTAGACTTGTTCTCATATAGACACCTCTCAAATAGGGTATGTCTTTAGCATGTTTTATTATATCTAGGTCTGTAAGTGGTCTCCGAGGCAGGTTACTAAGTTTTTTGACCCCCCATATGGTTTTAAGTACAAAGCAGCTCCGCCAGCTCTATACAGTTTCAGGTAAAGGGCGTTCCCGTTCTTACCGCCTAAAGCGATAGCTTCCATACTTTTATTATGCCGTGTACTTTCTTCTAGCTGTCTCTTATTACTATTAGCAGTGTTAACAGCTTTTGCTACGCCCGAAGCGCCTCCTATAATTGCTCCGAGAGCCGAGTCCAGCAAAAATTGGTATGAGTGGTAAAATACCCCCTGTAGCTGTAGGCACAGGAATAATGCGGGATACTTGTTTTTTCGACCGCCCACATTTTGAATGATTCTTCTGGCAGCGCTCAAGGCATAATGTATTAAATTTTTACCCGTGAGTCTCTTGCTTGCACGATTCACTATATCAACAAGCTTCTTTAAAAGTGACAATTTTCTTCTTCTTTGTAACCCTTGTCGCTGACGGTTTCTTTGTCTTTACACCCATTCCCACCTTTCTTTTAGCCTTCATTATACCGGTTACAAACAGAGCTGATGCTTTTTCCCCTAATTTAGAGTCTTTAGCCTTAACACGCTTCCAAGCAGCTTCTTCTAATACACGATCTGCCTGGTGTCTACTGTTCAAATCGGAGCTTTGAGCGTACGAGATGTCGTGCTGCATACACGCCTGGTCCAAAGGATTTATACCTTTATCATCACGTTGTAATCTTTTATATAATCTAGTACCTGGTCCACAATACTGATAGGAAGGAAGATGTAGTTCAATAGGCAGCTTGTCTATGAGCTTGTTAATAACACCGTTACCCTCGTGAACTAACATCTGGTACTGAGAGAAGAGGCTGCTTGTACCTGTATTTATACTCAGTCGCTGCCAGGCTAATCTACATTTTAAAATCTCTGCATATAGATAAAGTCTCTATGATCAGCTTGTAGAATTTTACACAGCTGCTTTTCAACAGCATGTATTCTTCTTTGAAAACGGTAACTGTCCAGAGCTAATGTTTGCCAGTCTCCCTTTCTCGCCTGTCTATATGCATACTCCCATACTATCATATGATGTATATTATTCATGCTTACGTCGGCGAAACTTACTTTCTTTACCATATCGATGTGATGCTGCTACTACTACTACATATCGCTATGTTTGGAGAATTTTGATATTAGTAAAACCAAAACTTTCGTTTTCGAGACTGTTGCTATGAGCTTTCTTTGCAGCGTACAACAATTGGAGTCGATCCACTAGTTGATCAGGCGTACTCTGACGTATCCAATCCGTTTTCATCCTTCACCCTTCACCAATGCATGTAAATCCTCGTGTACGAGAATCAAGCGCTGTTCTAAACTAAGTATCCCTGAATGCTTGTAACTAAGCTTCTATGCCATGAATACCCCCATACTATCAATTGAAGTACCTTGTTCTTGTCTTAGCCTGCGAAACTTACTTCTTTTACCATACTGATGCGTTGCTGATGATGCTGTTGCTACAACTACCTGCACGTATTGCTATGATGAGGGTATTTATACTAGTAAAACTAAAACATTGTTTAAATACATTTTTATTTCTAGTTTTCAACGATACATCTAGTTTGAGGGAAAAAAATAACTGATTAGCGCAGTAGGAAATGCGGTGGGCTTGGGCGATGTCTCAGTACCTGCTATATGGAGGATTTGAATGGGTAGAAGGTGATGATGATGATTTCGACAACTTGAATTTCAATGTACCGGCAGACAATCCTGAAGGATACATTCTCGAGGTTGATCTAGAATACCCTCAGGCCATTCAAATCCTCCATATTGTAGGTACTGAGACATCGCCCCAGCCCGACGCATTTCCTATCTGCGCCAATCAGGTATTTGATATAATACACTTAAAACTAGTGTGTGTGTGTGTGTGTGTGTGTGTGTGTGTGTGTGTGTGTGTGTGTGTGTGTGTGTGTGTGTGTGTATATATATATATATATAATATATAATATAGAATAAAAATAGTGTTCATATCAATATGATTATGTATACGTCCTTTTACTTCTTCCTCTTATTCTTTTTCTTCTGGTCAGCTGATAGTAAATTTCGTTATTCGCCTGCATTCTAAACTCTCTTTATGTTGTAAGAGTTCGTTCGTATGCGTTGCAGCTTCAACCGCTAACTCATCTAGCGTTTTCTGCATAAGTTTCTGAATGTCCACGAGCAACTGTATTTTATTTAATAAATCTTTATAATTCTTATCTACTGTATTATTTGTTGCTTCTATCTTTAACAGTACGCTGTAATGATTAGTTTCCACCTCATTATTTGTTACTAGGAGATTTCTCTTCGTTTCTTTTTTCAACCGTTGTTAGTAAAGTGCTAAGCTTACTAGTCTCAACGTCAACCTTTGCTGCCTTTTGTTTTAGATCTTTAATCGTGATCTGAGTTTCGCCCGTCATAGTAGTGAAAGTTTGTACTGCAGAGCCGAATTGAGCATCTACATAGACTTTAGAAGTAGTAGCATCGGTGTCATCCAAGGGATAACTTACTGAAACAATGCGTTTTACCACCTGCATTAAACTGTTGTTATTGATCGTTTGATTACGTGCTGAAATGTTTGTAACTTGACCAGCCTTTGGTAAAAGTGAAGAAGTGCACAAGAAATAAAGCACCAATAATTATAATTAAGACATCATTTATTCACACATAATTTATTGACATAATTTATTCCACTTTAGAAATAATTATTACTACTGCTACATTTAGGTGGTAATAGAGTACATATATATTTTACAGCACGTTGTTTGACGATGAAGCCTACCAGAGTTGTCGGATGGGAGAGTTGATGGTAGTGTGTGTGTGTGTGTCTGTGTGTGGACCTTTTTTTTACTGCTGTTCTCTATTTTCGATCTGGGGCTCCAAGGCCTGTAAAGAGAGAGAAAAACAAACACGTATTAAACAGGGTTTTATCGATTATTGTTGTTGCTGTTTAGTTCATACCTTATTAGTTTCAACGAACATGCAAGCATCATACGCCGGATAGTTGCCAGTCTTTCTTTCCCAAGTAAATCAATCCTAGAGAAAGTGTTTTATCGGCCAACTGCTGGTTGAGCACTTGCACTTTTTCATCAGTCATCCGGTCAGTGATCCGCTTAGGCAGAAACGTAACATGTTTATCAGTTACGATTAAGACACTTCGACGCTTATCACGGCAGACGACGCTCTTGAACTCTCTTATCTAGACTACTGCCTTCAGATTAAAATCGTCAAATTTTCTGGTTGGTTTTTGGCTAGCTGTTGCTGCAGATGCCTTGTTGAGTTCATGTAAAAATTCCATTTTCTGCGAAAAAACAAACACACACGCACATATATTAGGTTAAACTATATAAAAACCAATTCTAATATTTACCTAATTGTTGATGTTGTTATTGTTGCAAACGAGAACAAACTCACTAAATAATTATACAACTACTACAATGCTTTTTACAGTCGCTTAATAGCTTGAAGAGACTATGAGATGATTATGGTGATGATGCTTGTTATAACAGAAGTCTGAATTGTTCAGTTTTCGCTTTTATACGTTACATACAGGACCACGTCCTCTACATGGAGCGTCTTTTCTGTAGACACGCCTACTTCTCTCTGATTGGTCGACGCCATCTTGGATGACATGCCTACTGCTCTCTGATTGGTCAATTAAGTCACCCCTACTGCTCTCTCATTGGTCAATTAGGTCACCCTTACTGCTCTCTGATTGGTCAATTCAATCACCCCTATAGCTCTCTGATTGGTGAATTAAAATAAGAGCGTTGTCCTGATTATTGATTGAGTTGATCGGCTTCGCCCCTATAGCTCTCTGATTGGTCAATTAAAAATAAAGGCGTTGTCCTGATTATTGATCGTCCAATAGAAACCTCTAGAAGGTATTAATTAAACATAATAATAATTGAAGGGTGGTGCGCGTTACCCTGAGTATTGATTTGTAGATTAGCCCAATAGGAAGCAAGGATCCACAATATTGATTTTCCCTAACTGTTGTCACATCCCTACTATTACGGAAATCTGTATTACCGACAACGTACTGAACTACCGATAGACGGAGCCATTTGTAAAAGGAATCGATATTACAGAGGACGTATTCATGGATTTATTAGACAATAAAACGTATATTACGGGAACTTTGAGAGCTAACAGAAAAGGAACTCCCGCTGAAGTTGTGGCGAAAAAGTTAAAAAAAGGTGAACTGATTGTCCAATTCAATACAGAGGGAATTTGTGTCATAAAATGGAAAGATCGCAGGGAAATTTTAGCAATTTCCACGGAATTTACTGGACACATGGAGAAAGTTACTACAAGGCGTGATAAAATAGTGACGAAACCGAAGCTTATAAATGAATACAACAACTTTATGGCAGGAGTATATCACTGTGACCAAATGTTATCATATTATCCATGTGAACATAAGACTTTGATCTGGAACAAAAAACTAGCCATCCATATATTCCAGATTATGTTATTAAATTCATTCCATTTGTACAAGAAAGGAACTGGAAATAATAAAAAAAGTTTATATGACTACAGATTACAAGTGATCGAGAAGTTGCTTGGGTCTCCACCGCCGGATCCAATACCTAAAGTAAAACGTCAACACCTCCCAGAGTACTGTCCAAAAGGAGAAGACGGAAAGGCTAAAAGAAGAAGGTGCAGTGTTTGCTGGAACGATTCTGCAGTGCGAAAAGATTCTGTTTACTATTGCCCTCAGTGTCCCCGTGGTCCTCGTCTCTGCCTTACACCGTGCTTTAGATTATTTCATGCGAACAAATAATTACTTCATTACTTATTTGTGCTTTTGTGACTTAATTTTGAATGTATGTGTTATTTTTGACTTGTTTTGTGTTTATAACAATATATATTCTATAACATTATAATATAATATACATAATATCTACCAAGATTGTAAATGAAGTCTTTTTTTCCAAGATTTGCCTACCCTATTTATAAAGACGCGCCTGGCGCGGTGATGGGCACTTAGAATGGTGTATCACTTAATCTGT
This sequence comes from Agrypnus murinus, assembly GCA_929113105.1. Taxonomy (NCBI): domain Eukaryota; kingdom Metazoa; phylum Arthropoda; class Insecta; order Coleoptera; family Elateridae; genus Agrypnus; species Agrypnus murinus. The sequence goes on along the minus strand of OV816026.1, from coordinate 106,315,782 downwards.
GCCCCCAACGCGCCTGGTGCGTTTTGTTTTTTATTGCTTAAAAATGTATACAAACATGTAGTGGAATCATTTTCGAAACACTATTTGCAAATATTATGTTTAATAAATAAAGAAACACGGGGGCACCTGACGTATCACAAGCTTTGGCGTGGGCAGTGAATGTGTTAAAAAGTAATTGGTAACTAAAAAATAAATTGTGTCCGACAAGATAAACTTTGAGAATTCAAATGATGTAGACCATTAGGTAGTAGTAAATATGTTTATCAATTATGAATTTTTAGTTGGGCTTTTGTCAATTCAAGCAGATTTTGTTTGTATTTGTTTAAATTGTAATAAAACAAAAGTCAGTACATGTAAATCACTTTATCCGGATCACACCTGTAACTTATTTTTCCCTTTTATATAAATTATAGTAGTTACGTAGAAATAGAATAATAAAACTGCTTACTGTCAGCAAGCAGATAAGATCATATTACATTTCATGATAAGACTGTATTATCTTTCATGGGAACTGCTTAATATGATATCTGCTGATATGATGAACTGCTTAATATCTTATCATGCAGATAAGATTCTATTACCTTTCTCGTGGGAACTGCTTAGTAATATTTTATTTAGATAAGAGAATCATATACATATATAGAGTGTTAGACAGTAGACTAATTAAGTTTTTGATCAGTTCATAGTTAGGTTTAGATCTAAGCTCTAACGAGCATTTATATTCTTGTGTTTTGTAATTGTCATTACTTCCGCTGGTTTACAATAAAGATCCAGGGAAAACAAAAACTCTTTCTAAAAACTTGTTTCATTTAAATACAAACGAAACTGGCGTAGTCGGTAGGATCTTCAAAAATTAGAGGAACCAAGTACCCCTAATTTTCCATTTCAACAGTCAATTGAAGAAACCATTCGCTCCAAGTAGACACCACCGCTGACGTTGCATTGGGACCCCGAGGACTCGCATCGCACCTACTTCAACAATTACCGCTTTGTCCATTGCGTAGGACCCTGTCCATAGAGGACCCCGTCAACTGCTGACGACTTTGATCATCGCGATCAACAATTCATCATTACAAGAAAATGTAAGTGAAATTTATAATCTTAAAGTGAAAAGCTTACAGTGTTAAAAATAAATTCAAATCATAAATTTACTAACGTAGTTTTTACAATTAATTTAAGCTAGTATTAAGAGCATTTAATTATACAATCTGTTTAATTTATTTGCTTTCGATAGGCGAAAGGAATAGTTGGATACTTTGGTAATTAATAATTGGATTTTAGTTTCTAATTTACGTACATTGGTAGACGCCAGACCGAAGCGGTAGTGTTAGCTAGTGACATTATAAAGCCTTTCATGCTTGCCATGTATGGGTAGGTCCCCTAAATATATAAGCCTACTAACATAAGAATAATAATTAAAAATTCTATATAATAATAAAAGTGTATTATTATTGCCAAGGAACAGGCCCGGATTGTAGTGAGATTTCGGCCCGAGTTTTTCATCGGACCGGCCCACGTGACATACGACAATAATAATAATACACATAAGGAGTTTTTCGGTTTTCTTTAATGTAAATGTTAAATACTAAATACTACAAAAATGTTAACAAAAAAAAATATGTATGTTATAATAGATATTTTTTATATACTATAATACAATAATTCAAGATATCTTATGATGAAAATATTTTAAACATAATAAAAAATTAGAAATTAAAAATTTAACAATTTTTCAAGACTAGAACTTGCTTTACTAACATTGTTAATTATTTCTTCATTTTCCAAATTATTTAAAATACTCTTTTCGATGGACATTAATAAAAAGCTTTCGAGATGTTCTTGGGACAAACAGTTTCTTAATATGTTTAATATGAAATTTAATTTTGAGAATGTGGTTTCACATTGAATTTGTGTACAGGACAGAGTTAAAACGTATTTATAAACTAGATATAAATTTTGATATGCCAATGTATGTAGCTTATATTGCAGTAAAATAGAATGACAGCATATAATGCAATTTTTACAAGCATTGCATTTGGGATTTTCAGTTTCGGCTTCTATATCTTCAAAATCGTCGAAATCATCGTCTTTAACAAAAAATTCATCGTAAACCTTAAGAGTTGCCGACATGTCTTTAATTATATTCCATTTGTTAGCAAAATCTTTTAATTCACTTTGCACGCAAATATAGTCAACACCATTTTCCACTGATGAGTTTAATTTATTTGTTAAATACATAAAAGCTTGGGGTGGCAATTTATCAATTTCGGGAAAACAATTTGGATCAAGCCAAGATATATCCAAAAATAATTATTCGTCTTTAACAAATCTGTTTTCAATGCTTATTATAGCTTTATCATATATTACATTAAATACATTAACACTAAACTTATGCTTTGCGTCTACAGGAGTTTCATCTTGAATTGTTTCACCAGGCATCAATTTTCGGCGCCTCACTCGTTTTTCAGTAAAAGCGTCTTCTATAAATATGTCAATGTTTTTTTGTGTTAATCTTTCATTTGCCCACTCAATAGTTTTTCGTAGACTGTAATATAGATTCAAAATCTCTCGACTGCTCTTTTAGTGTTTTTAAAGTTTGTGTAACCATTTGATGAGCTTTTAATAAATTTAACCCATTAGTTTGCAAGTATAATGACAAAGGTGTACAGGAAAAAATTCTCAAAAAAATATTCGCTGTAAGCAAAAATTCATATTTTATAAAACTTTCTAAAAAGTTATTGGCTTTAAATCTTACATCACGGTTAAATTTTATTGACGCAGATAATTCCAGCATTGTTTCCAAAAATTCCATATGAATAGAATTTTGTGGCATGTTATAAGTTCCAAACATTTTACTTAGGTATTTGTCTTTAGCCCACCACCTCGTTTCACCAATTGTTGAAATAAATTTTAATTTACTCTTCGTTTCCCATTCAGCCATCCTCAAGTACGATTCTTTTACAAATACCGCACATGCGTTCATTGTACCAAATAAACTAATAGCTTCAGGGCAAATTTGAGTCGTATCGGACATAACTAAATTTAATACATGAGCGTAGCACCATATATGTGTTTGCCCAGGTGACCTTTTTCAAGCCATGCAGTCAATCCATTGTATTGGCCTTGCATATTTGCAGCCCCGTCTGTTGAACTTCCAACACATTTTTTTATATCAATTTCATTTTCCTCGAGAGTCTTGCAAACAAGATCATATAAATTTTTCCCTGTACCACATTTACAATCAACAACATCGAGTAAACGCTCATGAATTTCTGTATTAACATAGCGAATTGTAACACATAGTTGATCTTGTATATTGATATCTTGAGTGCTGTCTATCTGGATAGTAAAAAAAATTGCTTTCCTAATTTCTTGCGCAATTTGTTTCTTCATTAATTTAGCTATAGAATCGATACCATAATTTGCAGTAGTTTTTGATAAAAAAGTAACTAATTTACCAGGTCTACCAGGACCGCGTTGAGATGTATGGTATTTAGTATTTAATTTAACGCATTCTTCAATATATTTTTCTAAAATTGGATCATATTTAGATAATAAAATCAATATTTCTAAAAAATTTCCATGATCTAAATTTTTGTTATTAAGAGTATAAGCTGCTTCAGCTTTCTTTGCTCCTCTATAAATTAACCCTCTCTTTCCTATTAATTTAATCGTATCCATAATTCTTTCCATTATAGCTCTTTGTCTTTTTATATTTTCTCTTCGTGTACTATCAAATCTACTTACAATATCTAAACCCTTACACCATAACATATAAGATTCAGCGCATTTGTGGTGAACATTTGATATTTCATGTTCTCTAATCCTCACATATAAATTTTTAGAAAGCTTTATTGACAAACCTAAGGGAAAAGCTAAAGTCTTACTAAAAAGCTAAACAAAAACTACAAAAAAAATCTATTTAAATCTAGAGAAAAAGATAACCACGTTCGTTGAATTTTCTCATTTTCCTGCTTTCGATAATAAGCCAATTCGGCATTAAAGTCACCTTTTTTTGGTTGCTCTGAATGAAATTGAAAAAATAAGCTTAAAGAAAGTTTATCTGGTTTTGTGAAATAATTTATGTTTAATGCATCACTTTCGGTTTAGATTTTTTGGGCCGAGTTCTCTTCTTGTAGAGTTGAAAATGCCTAAATTGCAAAATAAAAAATAATTTTCTTACATTTCTATTTAAGGGGATATTCACGTTAGGAAACAATGAATAACTTATGATAAATATCCTGAGCTCAGTTTTCAACCAATTAATTTGAAATTTTGAAGAAACATGTTTTAATGCCTTCTCTGTCGAATGGTTGTTTTAGATTTTTAAAAAAGCATTGAAAAACGAAAAAAAATATTAATAAATAAAAAATGGAAAATGTAAAACAACCATTAGCTTCGAAATCACTTTTTCAAGAGAAAGTGAAGAATCAACTTTTTCAAAATTGTAGAAAATAACTGAGTATTTTTTAGATCAAAGTCTAAAATTTTAAGATCGGAGGCGTCTACACCTCAAACTGTTTAACTCCACCCCCGTTGTGTGCACGTGCACTACAGATTACGGTTCCAGCTTCGGTGATTTCTCGGAAGCAGGGTTCACTCATTAGTAGTTGGTTTGCGTGGGTGTAGTGTATATACTTGTGAATACCTCTACTAAATATAAACAACTACACAAACATATTTGATAGTTACAGTTCTTCCACTCCATCTTTACCCACACGTCATCAATTATGTGTAGCTAGTAAAGACAATTCATATGTTCTCATCCTTATTACTTACGTGAGATAATAAAGAATAAAGGATAAAGTACATTTTTTAAGTGGTAATGCAATGCTTTCTCGAGAGATGGCGCTAAAAGCATTATGAATATTTTAAAACCGAAATAATTTTTATTTGTAATTACAAATTTATTCTATAAGATTTTGCTGTTTAACAGTTCTAAAAATTGAAAGGTTGCACAAAAAGCAATATGAAGTGAGAAAGATTATTTAAAATTTTCGAAGAATTTAATTTTAGTTCTGCTTTTTTAAAAAACTAAAAAGTGCGCGAAGGAGTGAGAACTGCGCGATTCATTTAATAATTTTTGTGTGGTAACTGTCATTTTTCAAACTACTTTTCAGTTCTTGTGTACTTTAATTGCCTTTACTTAGTTGATTTCTTGCAATAATTCATCAGATTTCTAAATCGTTCTTTTCAGAACGTTGTAAACCGTCTCTGGCAGGTATGAAAATGTACAACAATTAACAAAACCTTTTGTAGCAAACTAATGGTTATTTGCTGTTTTCCGTGTTATCATTCTTCATGCAAAATGCCAGGTAATCGAATAAGTTCGCAAACACAGCAAACCGTGTTGAATGTAATACAATATTTCGAGCGAGAAAAAGAAAATGGAGGGCTGTTGATATGTATTAATGCTATTTATGAAGTAGGTGGTACTTGTCAATAAAAAGTTTAATTTTAATTTCAAGTGTATATGTGTTTGTAGAGAGTAGCTGAAGCTGTTGGCATTTCTAGAAAAACTGTTTACACGATTAGAAAAAGAAAGGAAAATCATCCTGTCTTGTCTTCACCTGGTAGGAAAAAACCTCGTAAAAAATCCAAGACAACAGACTTACCTGAATCTATAAAGATGACTGTTCGTGATATTATATACGACATGTATAAAGAGCGTAAGCATAGGTATTACAAATGTTATACAAAAATTATGGAATATTATTTTTAGGAAAACAAATCACATTGCAATCTCTTAAAGTGGAACTGGCAACTAAAGAAATTCTGCATATTGGAAAGTCTTCCCTAGCTATTTTGTTAAAAGGTATAGGTTTCAAATACAAAAAAGATAACAGACGTGCTCTTATGGAAAGATTAAATATAGCTTCAATGAGGTGTCGATTTTTGAGACTCTATTTTGATAATTTACAATCTAACCATTCCAGAACAGTTGTTTTCCTCGATGAAACATGGATATTTTCAAAAGGAGGAAAAATGAGGTCTTGGCAGGATAATTCTGCTGGTAGTGTTCGTAAACCTGAAGGATATGATGGTAAACGTTACATTATTGTCCATGCTGGGTGTAAAAAAGGGTTCATCAAAGGTGCAAGTTTATTGTTTACTTCGAAATCAACTACTTCAGATTACCATGGAGAAATGAATCATTTCATATTTGAAAAGTGGGTATCTGAAAAACTTATACCAAATTTAGAAGAACCATCCTTGATCGTTATGGACAATGCACCTTATCACAGTGTGTTACTAAATAAAGAACCGAATACGTCTTCAAGGCGAGCCGAAATCATGGAATGGTTGCAACAGAATAACATAAATTATAGTGAACAAATGACAAAGTGTGAACTACTACATTTAGTAAAAATGAATAAAAAAGAAAAATTATATGTAATCGATGAGTTATTAAGAGCACATGGACACGAAGTTCTAAGATTACCACCTTATCATTGCGATTTTAATGCAATAGATTGATTTGGGCAAAAGCAAAAGGTTATTATAATACACATATTGGTAGAGATGGGTTTGGGGATGATAAAAGTTTGGAAATGTGGAATGAAGCCTTGCAAACATGTGATGATATGACTTGGGAAAATTGTGTTAGGCACACAGAAGAATTAATTCAAAAGTGGTATAATCGTGAGAGATCTTTAGTTGATATTGAAGTGCAACCTTTAATAATCAATCCAAACAGTGATTCAAGTAGCGACTCAGAATCTGAGAGTGATTAATAGGGCATTCGACAAAAAGTAACAATTAATTTTATATGTTTATTATTATTATTATTGTATTTTCAATATTTAGTTAAGGACTAAAAATAAGAATTATTATTTCTTTAGAAATTTTTTTGGTATTTAATAACATAATTGTTTTAGAATTCCTACAATGCATTATAACTATCTTTATTTGTGAAACACTTCTAATTTGTATCGACACTATTTTAATGAATAAATTTCAGTTTCAAATGATAAATTTCATAATCGATTATTTTTATTTAGAAACACCTTATGACTTTTTGTGTGGATGCAATTAACACAAGAAAAGGGTACAGGTAAAGGAGGAATGTCAATTATTTACATAAAAACATTGTGACAATCAATATATTTATCAGAAGTATGGACCATGGTAAAAAATTTGGCTATGGTGGCCCTCCTGTTTTTTATTAAATATGTTTTTTTTATAATAAAATGGATTTAGAAAAAAGTATAATTTCATAGATCGTAGAAAATCGTAAAAAAGGAATTAATGATCTTTGGTAAATTCTATCCTTTTACATTGTAAAAAATCAATTTGTCCATTCCCTTGCACAAGTTAAAAAGAGAGACGATGCATGCACAAAGTATGCAGCAGGGTTGTAAAGGAACATTTTCATTTTTATAATCAATTTCTTAAGAAGAATCTGCAAAGGTCATGCTTTTTTTATTTCTATTAAGTACATTTTATTCACTCTTAAAACAGCTTTGCTAAATATGTAGTTTGAAGATCATCACACATTTTTTGTAATTAGAAAAAGTAAAAAATAAAACTATTTTTTGGAACAAAACTTATTAAAAATTGTAAGTTATCCGAAAGTTTACGACTCTTAATGGTTGTGAACTTGGCTAAAATGTCAAAAATATGAAACTAGTTGTTGATTTTATTAGAAATTCTTGTTTATTAATTCGTACGCATAAAATCTATGACGTGTGGGTAAAGATCGAGTGGAAGAACTGTATTTATATCAATTATTGTGGGACATTAAATATACTGATAAAATGCCAACAAAAAGGAAATACACACCCAGTCCAAAAAAGCGTTACAAAAGGTATGGCACATTCACGTTTAGACATTTCTATTAGGTATATAAGTACCCTAATAATGTTAATTTAAAATAAGGTTATCGGAGTTGGGTACTGCAGCCAGAAAAAGACCGAGAACTGAACAAATTAATAATACTCCCCACGTCGAAGAAGCTTCTGCTCATTCTGAAACTAGTAACAATATGGAATATTCTCCAATCACTTCGGCGTATGTACCATATTTTTTGTAAAATAGAATTTACGTATTTTAAGAGTTGAATTTTCTTTAGAATACAAACTGAATCATCGTCAAGCATATATCGAGAAGATAGTGAAAGTCTCCAGTTCAGCTCAGCGACTACCGACCATGTAATTCCTGATTCACATAGGTATATTTATTTGACTAGAATAATGTATATAAAAAAAAATCTGAACAATAAGTTGTAGGCCTTCAACATCTAAAGAAGTTGATGGTGCAGTAACGGTAGCCAAAACGATTCAGATTGAAAAAAGAAATGTTGAGTCAATCCCTGAGGGGAGGAGAATAGTTGATATAAAACACTTTTTTCAAAATATTAAACAGCTCGATGACCATAAACCTTTTGACTGCCATTTTTCCAACATGAAATTAATTCGTGAGATAAGGAAGGGTGTGATAAGTTCATTTATCTTCAAGTGTGATATGTGCAATATAGAAAAGCGAGAGTCGACAGAGCCTTCTTCAGATGAAAGTGTAACAACTATGGATGCAAACGCTGCATCCGTAGTAGCCACAATATCTACTGGATTTGGGCATTCACAACTTTCACAACAGCATGCCATTTTAAATATCCCTTCGTTGACCATACGGCAGTATTCCAAATATCATGAACGGGTTTCCCAAACCATTTTGGAAACTGCATGGGCTGCAATGGAAGAAGCTGGACAGTTTTTGACTTTTTGCATAAATTTTTTGTGCAATTTGGTGAAATTAGGCATGTGGAGTCTACAGCTTCCGTGTCATAAAGAAATTGAAAGTTTTATACTGCAACAAAATTATGAATTTCCAAACTAATTATTAACGATTCAGGCAGCAAAGTTATCTAATAATGGTAATCTGCGTCAAGCTTATCTGAAAGACCAAAAAACAAGATTTCTTATTTCTTATTTTGTTTACACACACCGTAACATCAACTGAACTACATAACTTGTGGAATTACATGTTCCGGCAGGAGCAGATTCACTTTGATCTTGGTTCCTTTGACCTAGTTCATTTTAAGTATCAACTGGAAAGCACTTTAAAAAACATAGTGATCTGAATGTAAAAGCCGCTTTACACTATTCGATTTCTCCTTCGATTTTTCAATTCGATTTTTGTTTCTATAGCAAATGATTGTTGACAACAATTGAGGCGCTTCTTACAAAAACAACCATAGTCCTAATTTGCTTTATTTGGGAAATGAAAAAAAACGTTCTGCCGTTCTTATATGTTTTTATAATACAATAATTCAATTGCAATTAAATTAAGTAATATTTAATTGAATTTTCCCTAAACAGTTCATCGTTCAAATTTGATTCGTTTTCCGTCAAAAAATTATTAAAATTTGTATATGACGGACAATGGTTGTTTTTGGTGGAAACCTTAAAAGATTAAAAACGAACACTGAAATTTTAACAATTTTTATTACAATAATTTTTAGAATACAAACTCATATCTTATTTGTTAATTCGGAGAAAAACTGACAAGTCTGTACTTTGGCAGAAGTTTGTTTAGTCTTCATCGCCACTACTATTATCATCGTTGTCGATATCCACCTCAATAGGACCAGTAGAACTCGTACCTGGTTGTTCAGGATTAGATTGAAGGCGTAGGTAGTACTCCACATTTTCAGGGGTTTTCAGACACTTAGCTAAATTTCTAAGAAAAGCTAGCTTTTGGGGCTTTATTTGAATTTCCTCTTGATACAAAGGAGACAATGTCAGTTCGTTGCAAAGTTTAGTTCGATTTCGCAACTGAATAGTATTCCAAGGTCCTGTGTAAGTATTCTTTGTTTGAACGTAATCTACATTGGCAGATATTTTAAGTACTCTAACTCCTTTAATCTTCATTGGTGGTTTAGGATTTGGCATAAAATACGGTTTTAAAGCTTCGGATATGTTAAAGAAGTCTTCTTTCTTGACTTTTACTAAATTAAAAGGAGAAGGTTTTTCCCTAGCTTGTAATATTAGTCGGTCCCAGTCAGCCTGAACTTCTGCAGAATTTTACTAAACTAAAATCTTGATCATTTGGTAAACGAGAATGTCCTCGTATGGGAAAGTAATACGTTATGGTTTTGAATACTTTGAGAATATGAACTAATGCGTATAAAAATCTAACCATTAAATAGTTTTTATTTTGACCGGGACATCCGTCACTAAACAGCACCAAGTCTTCCCTGGTTATATCTACGTTGTTAAAATAATGCAACAACAATGAAGTTACATCATTTTGGCCCTTTTTTCCAATGGTTTCGTCATAAACAAACATAGTTGCATCATTAGTTGCTAAATCGTGCACCCCAAAAACGTAATACCATAATTGACTCGAAAAGAAAACTTCACCCGTCTGAATATGAGGTAAAGGCAAATTTTGCATGTAATCAAAGGTTATGCACATAATACGTCCTTGTTGTGCTTTAAGCTTGCATTGTCTCTTTATTTCATAAAACTTGTCTGCCCTGAGCTGATGAAGATTCTTTTCTGTTTCAATAGTTCGACGTTCTTCTAGGTCAGTACTTAAATTTAATTTTGATATCAATCGATCACAAATAGTGCAAGTATCAGATCTAGGCAGACCAAATTTAATATTGAATAACGTTGTGAATACGGACCAGTAGGTTTTGTAAGAAATATTAATACGGTAGTTCTCTAGGAACATTTTGTACATAGCTCTTACAGAAAGTGTTTCAGGTAGATATAAACGGTCGGGATTCTTTCTTCTGGAATAGTGAGACTGTCGTGCTTTAAAAGATTGAATATGAAGTGTTATCAACTCTAGAACAGGTTCAGGTGTTTTCTTAAATCTATTTTGATGTTTACCTCTTCTGTCATGAGGCGATCTGCCTTGTTCTAAAAGATGATTTTGTAATCTTCGTATTCTTGATCTTGTGACACAAAAAATGCTTAGAAAAGCCTTGAAACATATTGTATGTTCAATGCCTTCTACTCTAATTTTATAAGAGTATACTGCTGTATTAGTAAACGGTTTCATTCTATTAGCGTTATCTTCATCTATATCTGAATCAACATCACTTCCACCATTTTGCATTCTCCTTGGTCTACGGCGTTCTGGGGCACTCATAGAAATCAAACCAACCAGGTGTGCATCTTGTTCATCTTTCGATTCCATAGAGTTAAACTGATTTAGTAAAGCCTGCCGCTGATTTTGATTGATTTTTGAAAAACATTTTAAGCGGGAACATCTGCAAAAAAAAAACAAAACCCCAATTAGGTATTTGAATGTCACACTATAATAGTAATATGTAATAAAGTTTTTCGTTGACCGTTTGTTAATGTCAATATTAATGAATGATTTTTTCTAAAAAAGGATGTATTAATGGACGTCATTAATACACTCTTTTTTATTAAGTAACTGTTTTGTGAAAAAAGGATGCATTAATGGACCTCATTAATACACTCTTTTTCATTAATAAACCCGTTTGTGATTTTGACGTTTTGATGTTGTTTTACTTTGGGCAACCAGATATACGCACAAGTTTGGATTCGGTATTATTTGAAATTTTCTATCTTAAAATCGAAGAATTTTACGGTCAACGAAAAACTGTTGTAATCAATTCGTTTGTTAATGAGCAACTAATGATCTCAACTATTAAAGGCACTCACTCCCTATCGCTCGTTCGTGCTTTAAACAGTTTCGATCATTAATCGCTTTCATTAACAAACTAATTTATTAAATAACTATTCTCCAAAGATATAAAGTTTTTACAACTTAATCCGGTGTTTAACAATCCCAATAAATTTTAGAAAATTTGCTTACAAAGGGATTATTTACCTGTTTTACAGTTTACCCCAAACGAACCCACCGTGCGGTTATGAGTCAAAGCAATAAAACGTCGTAAAATCCTTATATCTTAGGGAAAACTTTAAGTAGATACTAGATGTGAAATATATTATCCTTACACTTACCTACAATCAGGGCCAGTCTGTCTAGCTGGAACTTGCTTTCCCACGTGATTTATATGTGCAACACCGCTGACTTTCATTTTCTTTATGGACGTTTCTTTTTTAACACATTTTGCCTTTTTCTTTTTCCAGTTTGTCATATTGTTATCATCGCAGAACAGTGAATTCGCCATTATTTTCACAAAATAACCACTAAATCTCTATAACGTGTGAACGTCTGGACCATGTGTGCGGTCAACTACTGCACAAGAAGAATTTCCGGCAAAAACAGCCTTTGTCCAGGACTATGGCTGTTTCTGTAGAATCTCGAATGGACAAAGGCTGTTTTTGTAGAACTAGTGAAACTTTACTATGCTGTAACTTCGGACTATGTATGTTTTTGCAGAAAACGGGTACACCAGTTGATTGGCCGTTCACGAAATTATTTAAATTAACACTAACCGCGAAATTCAAATTTTTGGACTATGGTTGTTTTTGTAAGAAGCGCCTCAATTAATCTCCAGAGTTACAAAAAATCTTACACAAAATCGAAACATAAATCGAATAGTGTAAACCGGCTTTAATACCAACATATTCGGATATAAAAATAAAATCGATTTAAAAAATTCAAATTCAAAAAACTGAATAAAAACAGCACAAAAAATGTTGTTTATGCAACTCTTTTGTTGTTTATTTATTTCATTCTTAATTTAGTTTGAAAATGGATATAATTAACGCAGGATTTAGGATTCTGAGTTCTGGTGCGCAAACGATGTACAATAATTTCCTATAAAGGACTTTCCGTAAAAGAACACTGGTAAAAATCTGCTGATTTTGGTATAGGAGAGGTCAATGGACAAATTATTATATAGGTATCAAATATCATTTTTTCGTTGTTCATCAAGAATGTGCTGATTCTAGTAAATAAATATTTTGTTGCATTTGTAGAGACCGTTTAATAAATTCAACCGAATTTGATGTAAACTGATTCTTAATTTTACAAATCATGTTTACAATATGGGTCATAACCTGATAACCTTGGAAGATAATTACAATCTGTACTACCAATAATTGTCACCTGAACACATCTATTTTCTTGTATAATAGGAAATAAGTACTGAGAATTTTATACTTTTTGAAAGATTAATTTTATTTATGTAGGTACAATATTTTATAAATGTTGAAACTACAGTAGGTATTATTTAGCCAACTTATAAAATGTAGCAAATGCTTTTACTACTATTAATAAAAGATGACAGATATGATAAAAATCAGCAGATTTTTACCATTGTCCTTTGGTAAGTGATAATCTTCCTTTTGGTTTCGGAAAATTGTACATCGTTTGCACACTGGAACTCGGAATCCTAAATCCTGCGTTAATTAATTATATCCATTTTTGAACTAAATTAACAATGAAATAAAAAAAAACTAAAGTTTTCGTTTCATAATAAAAGATTGATTTGTAATTCCACCGAAAGGTGACGTCAAGGTTATTACGTTTATGAAGACTTTTCTTAATTGCATAAGCTATTTCGAAATACGTCTAAATAAAGAAAGAGATTCAGTACACATTTTATTATGAATGATTATTATCAATAATGCTTTTTTTCATTTTCCAGCTGGAAGTTACAAGTTGTTTATGCATTAAATTACAGTAAATGTAAACATTACCTCATTATTTCGACCTTGTCCCCGACGTCGTCGACGACGTTTTCGCCGACGTCGTCGGGGAGAGACCGTGAGTGGTGCCCATTATAGTATGTGTTTGACTTTCGATATTTTCCACAGTCTGCTCTCGTGGTGACACTGCTGGGGCCAGCGACTTCCACTGGAACTTCTGTGATTTCAATTGTCTAGAAGGTGTATTAAATTAGGGTTTTTTCTTTATTTATTTAACTACAGAAAAATTAACCTTTTTTGAAAGTAAGTGTTCCAACTTGTAAGTTTTTTCTTTTTTTCTCTTGATTTTTGGGCCCCACCTTTTCTTTTTTGTTGTTTTTCCATTGAAAATGTTTCCAGTTTCCAGTTAAATTTCACAACTCAAATTTGTTATAACATTGGAAATTCGCCAACCACTTACTCTCAAATAACAAATATCCAACTGCTTACGACTTGTTACAATTAAATGAAATTAAAAAACAATTTAATTGATTCGATACCGAACTGATCCTTACAAATCTCTGTATGCGAGTGAAAACCAAAATCACCCTGTGTATGTGCGTGGGTAAAATTATTCACACCTCATCGAGAGTCGGTATGTCTGGTTCCACTTGTGAGAACGTTTTCGGATGGAAATACAAATTCATAAACAATATAAAAACACAGTGACATAAATCTATGTCTAATACAATAAAACTACGAAATACGAATTCGCTTATTGAAATCTAAATAAACTAATGAATGAGCTTGTGATTATAGCTAACTGTTTAAAATATTTTTTATTTGAATCAGATGTTGGTGTGAACATATACTTATATGCATTTTGTCAAGCATCAGCGATTGTTAAATACGATAATTCTCGATGCGACATTCGAACGAGTAACACGTGCCCGGGTCTGTTGGCTTTAATATTATTTTCTTGTGGGTGAAGTTTAAATTTATAAGTTTAATTCTTCAATTAACATGGCTACTGGTACTCGTTTTGCTATAGAAATCAAAGAATCCATTAATAACATTTTAAATGAAGAACGGAAGGCAAATCTTACTAAAACCATAACTGATGCAGTTGAAAAAGCCGTTAACTTAAATCTTGTGGAACTCGAAACCAAACTACTTGCTCTGGAAACCAAGTATGCTACGCTTAAAACGGAGGTGGATTCTTTAAAGAAGGAATATGAGAAATTACGTTTGAATAGTGATAACTCTGAGCAGTATTCGAGAAGAAATAATCTGCGGTTGTTTGGAGCTAAGGAAGTGCTCAGAGAAAATTCCGATTCCATCATATTGAACATCTTTAAAGATAAGTTAAATGTTAATTTAAAACCCGAAGATATTGATAGATCTCATAGAGTTGGCCTCAAGAGAGACAATGATAAATATCCTAGATCAATAATAATTAAATTTGTGTCGTATAAGTGTCGTAATCTTGTGTACAAGAATAAAAAGCTTCTTAAAGGAACGGGACTCGTAATTAAGGAAGATCTAACCAAAACCAAACTACAATTGTTTCACTTTGCGGTAGATAAATTTAATAAGAACAATGTTTGGTCTGTTGATGGAAAAATCTTTATAAAAATAAATCACCATATTAATATTGTCAACTTTAATGTTTTATTTATCTGCACTGAATGGCTACAGGACTCGATATGTTTACTTTTTTTTACATAGTCATTTCTTATTGTATTTTATTCTCCTAATTTTTCTTAATAACTTGTACAAATAAACTTATTTTTTCTGATCAATTGTATATTTTATTCTTTTGTTTAAGGTGTATGAATTCCCATCCGATTAAGGTTGCTCACATTAATATTAGATCTCTTTTGCCTAAATTGAATGAAATTCGGGAATGGATTATTAATCTAAAACTGGATTTTCTAGCGATAAGTGAATCATGGTTGACTGAGGATATTGATAATGAATGTATAAGAATAGATAATCTTCAGTTGGTTAGAAGAGACCGCCATCCATTGCGGTCGTGGTGGTGGTGTGTGTATGTATATTCGTAACTGCTTTAATTATAAAATAATTCCTTCTAGTTATAATATTGAACAGGTCTGGATAGAGCTAAGGCTTCATAGTACTAGTTTTATTATTGGAGTTGTCTATAAACCCCCCTCACTTAATTATAAACTTTTTACTGATGAACTGGAACAATCTCTTTCGCATAGCACTGTTATCTCTGACAATAGTTATTTGTATCACAAGGCTAGAAAATGCAGTTTTGCAAGTGCGAGTAATATTGGGGGCAGAGGCGAAGCCGAGGCCCCCAAAATGCGAGCACTTGCGAAACATTTTCTGGCCGTGTGGATGCACAAAACTTTTTCGGCCGACAAAGAACTATTAATCAGTAGTAAAACTAAGCCACTACTGCGACATTTTCTTATGGGATTTAACATGGGCCCAAAAAAACTATATCACTTCCGGTCTGAGCTCGACCGATGACGTCATGAACTTTGTAACGAACTTTTGCAATTTGAAACAGGATGTAGCATCCGCTCCAAAATTTGAAACAGGATGTAGCATCCGGCCTGAAACATTTTCAGATGCATCCGGTCCAGAAGCAGGAAACGACATCCGGCCCAAAATTTAACGAACTTTTACATCCGCTCCAAAATTTTACATTGGACCATTTGTAACGGTCTTTTACATCCGCTCCAACATTTTAACACATGAACTCGGGGTACACGTACCGCCGAGAGAACTCAGGCAGTGTTACCCCACCAGGATGACAAGGGTGGAGCCACGCGGCAAGAACATACCGACCAATAGGAAGACGGTTCCAGCAACCACCCTACTATATATACAGCCGGCCAAACCAACAGAAGCCATTCCAGCTCGACTCGGAATCCAGTCAAGGAATAGGCAGATTGAGACCTTGACTATACCACCCCTAATAATCCCTAGTCAAGGAGTAGGCAGATTGAGACCTTGACTACACCACCCCTAATAATCCCTAGTCAAGGAGTAGGCAGATTGAGACCTTGACTATACCAACCCTAATAATCCCTAGTCAAGGAGTAGGCAGATTGAGGCCTTGGCTATACCACTCGCTTATATGCTATACCACTACACCGTATATTCTTATACCCCACTGTATAATTATTGTTGATTATTTTTATGTGTAAGGAATTGCCGACTTAATAAAGACTATTTTTGGTTAGGCATTCCTATTGATTTACTTGTCTTATTTTGTATATATGTGTATATAGTATGGTTAATGTTTTATGGACAATTTTTAATAGACTTCTCTTCGTTTAAAAACTATCTTTTTTCTGTGTTATATTTGTGTGGACATCCTTAAGACTTTTTACAATAAACTTTACTTAAAGTTATTTCTGTGTTATCTATCTACGGACAGGACCAATTATTAATTTTAGAAAGACAAGTGTTTTAGTGTTTTAGTTTAGTGTTCACCATCGTCGTCGACGAAGTCTACGTGTACCGAGTACGCCCCGGTATCAATTGGCGCCCAACGTGGGGCACAGCATCACCAGCAGACGAAGAGGCAGGAGCCTCTGACCCACCGACACCCAGCCGGCAACAAACCTACCAACATCTACATACCTCAACAGATGCCGACCACCCGAGCACAGGCCAACCCAGACGCCGAGCCTAAACCGAGCATCAGTGAGGACCACCCAGATCTGGATCTGAAGAAAACATCCAGTGGCGCCCAACCCAACCACGCTTCCACCATGGACGCAGTCAACGACCTTATCACCGGCCTCATAAACCTAAGGGAGAGCCAAGAAACTCCATTACCCACCTTCTCCGGGGAGCCCCTCGAAGACCCCAACGACTTTCTGGTTACCCTAGAACCATATTTAAAGGGTAAGACGAGCAAAGAACGTCTAGAACTGATCGCCGCCCAACTACGAGGAACCGCCGCCACTTGGTGGCAAACCTACACCGATTTCGCCCTACCGAAGAAGACCTACTGGAGCTACTGCAGGATGTCTTCAACGGCCCCAAGGTCCAAGCCCAGCTTAGCGCCCAGTATTACGGCAGGAAGCAGACCGCCTCCGAACCAAGCCAGGAGTTCCGGAAGAAGATATGCCTCGCCAGACGCCTGAAGCTCGAGCCAACGGAGCAAATCCCATTGCTCTTGGAGATGATGCTACCTCATATCCGAATCCACCTGAGAGAACCGCAGCCCAACTCCATCCTAAAACTGCTACACCGGGCCACCGCAATCGAGACCGACCTCAAAGAAGGCCGACCAAAACCGGAAGCAGCCGCGAAACCAAAGGAGCCACCTGCACCAACAGCACGACAATTACCTAAGTGCCATTTCTGCCCAGAATTTCACTTCCACCGTCACTGCCCGATCGCCACCACCACTTCGGGAAACGGACCGAAGGCCGGAGACGCCAGCAACACCCGGCCCGCCAATCTACAACAGCAATAAACTCTTTGCAAACCCGCAACAACGACGGACTCCCCAAGATCGAGGTCCTGGTCCACCAAAAGACCCTGAAAGCACTCCTGGACACGGGGTCCACCCACAACTTTATCCGGGCCGACCTAGCCACAGACATTCGTCCGTACCCGACCGCCACCACCGCCACCCTCGCCGGCGCCGACCGAAAGCTGCCACTCATGGGGGAAACCACTGTCTATGGAAACATCAAGGGAGAAGAGGTGAAATTCACAGCCATCGTGACCCACGACCTGGTAACACCGCTCATCCTCGGACAGCCTTGGTTACAAGAAAACAAGGCCGTGATGGACTATAATAGGGGATGCATCCACTTTGGGGCAGGAGTACGACGGACCTGCCATTGGACACGCCAGCCAACCCACGAGACCGCAGTCCCTGTTGATCCCGCCGAGGTCACCTACGGATTTCCGGCTGCATCCGCCACCGAATTCAAACAACTCCTAGCCGCATTCCCAACCACCCTCAAGGCGACAGGCAGACCCACCACCACCGCTACCACCCAGCACACCATCCGACTACGACAGGATGCACCTTTCCGCCTGCCACCATATCGCTATTCACCAGCAAAGAAGCAGGTCATCGCCCAAGAAGTCGAAGCCATGCTCGCCGATGGTATCATCGAACCTAGTACATCCGACTACTGTTCGCCCATAGTCATCGTGGACAAAAAGGATGGGAAACCACGCTTCTGCGTCGATTACCGAAGGCTAAACAGCATCACGAAAGACGAGAGCTCCAGCCTACCCATCATCCATGAGACGCTAAGAGATCTTGGTACCGCCTCCGTATTTTCCAGCCTCGACCTAAAATCCGGCTACTGGCAGGTTCCATTAGAGGAACAGACGAAGCCGCTGACCGCCTTCGCCACACCCGACGGAGCCACCTACCAGTTCCGAGTCATGCCTTTTGGGTTAAAGAACGCTCCAGCCACATTCCAGAAGCTGATGACTCAAGATGTACTTCCCGGGTATCTACGCCACTTCGTCCTCGTATACCTGGATGACATTATCGTCTATTCGAACAACTTCGAAGAGCATCTATACCACCTCCGACTGGTCTTCGAACGCCTCCAGCAGCACCGCCTAAGGTTGTCCCTAGACAAATGCCGATTTGGAATGCAGACCCTAGACTACCTCGGCCATATCATCACAGCGGAAGGCAACCGACCCCGACCCGAGCACCTGGAGAACCTACGAACCGCCGAACAGCCGAAGACTAAGAAACAGCTGCGGAGTTTCCTCGGGCTCTGCAATTGGCTACGTGACTACGTTCCCCGCAGCGCTGAGATCCAGGCCCCGCTGACCGACCTGCTAAAGGGTTCTCGATTCACCTGGACAACCGCCGCCACAGAAGCCTACCGGAAGATGAAGCAAGCCCTCACCAAACCCCTGCACCTTAGCCGTCCCGACTTCACCAGGCCATTTGTTCTACAGACCGACGCCAGCCAAGTAGGCATCGCTGCCGTACTGTACCAAGAATACGAAGGAAGGCGGCACATCATCAGTTATGCTAGTGCCAAACTCAGTCCAACAGAAGCCAGATATCATGTCAACGAACAGGAATGTTTGGCCGTAATCTGGGCCATCCGAAGGTACCGGCCCTACCTAGAAGATCGCCGCTTCACTCTCAAGACCGACAACAGGGCCCTCTTGTGGTTGGACCAGACAAAGGACCACCGTTCTAAGCTTACTCGATGGTCACTGCTCCTGCAGGAATTCAGCTTCGACACCATCCACTGCCCAGGGAAAGAAAATGAGCTGCCTGACCACCTGTCCAGGAACCCCAGCGAAAACTCCATTCCTACCGAGGTCACCAACGTCGAGCGACTGTTGCCACCCAGTACAGGACCAGCTACCAGAGACAACACCGCCAACCCGATCTCAGCTACTCTGGAGGTAGTCGACCTCGCCCGCCAGATAAAGGACTCGCAGCGCAACAATCCCCATGCGGCCAACCTCATACAAACCTGGAACACAATCCAGCAAGATGGTCCCACCACTCCAGGGGAGCAACGGATCCTAGCTGACTACCTAGTCCAGGACGGGCATCTATGGCGACGTGGAGTCCAAGGGAACCAGCTGGTCGTGCCCACAGACTGCCAAACACCGGTACTCTACGCATACCACGACGCGACCACCGCAGGCCACCCCGGCATGGAGGAAACCACCAGGGCCATCTCCCAGCACTACTTCTGGCCCAAATTAGAGGACAGCGTCCGGGAATACGTACGGACCTGTTGGGTCTGCTCCGCCATGAAACGAGGACCGCTGCAAGACCGAGCCCCTCTTCGACCGCACCCACCAACACTACCTTGGGAGGTGATATCCGTAGACCTCATGGGACCCTACACCGCCAGCCGAACAGGACAACGTCAGTTGCTGGTTATTACAGACCTCTTCAGCCGCTGGACAGAAGCCTTCGCATTACCGCAAGCCACCACACCACTCATCACCCACACCCTCGAGGAAGAAATCTTCAGGCGATACGGTTACCCCAGAGCCATCATATCGGACAACGGCCCACAATTCACCTCCATCACCTGGGACGCCGCATTACGTAGATGGGGCTGCTTACATTGGACCACCCCAATCTTCCATCCTCAGGCGAACCCAGTCGAGCGACGAAACCAGGAGCTGAAGAAGGGATTGAAGATCCAACTACAAGGCAAAGACGCCCGAGACTGGGACCAAGTATTGCCCACAGTATTGTTCAACCTCAGGACAAGAAGAAATGCCGCCACCCAACTAACACCCGCCAAAGCCCTACTTGGATACGAGCTTCCACGCCCAGGGGAATGGCAGGCTCACGCTGGGAACCCACCAGCACCCAACAATCAAGGTCCAGACCGAGAGCAGCGGATTCAACAGGCACATATGAATCAACACCGCTACCGTGCCCGCTACGCCGGCTACCAACCGCCAGCAGTCCAACTCGGAGTTGGCGATATGGTTATGGAACGAGCCCACCCTCCGACACACACCAACTTTGCAGCCAAATGGAACGGCCCCTACCCAGTGGTCCAAGCAGCAGGCCAGAACGCCTACTGGATAGAAAGGCAACCAGGACAACCCACCAAGGTCCACATCAACGACCTCCGTCCCGCAACCCACATCCGCCCCGCCGAACCAACGGTTGCCGCAACCGCCTTCAACAGCAGGGGGGAAATGTTACCCCACCAGGATGACAAGGGTGGAGCCACGCGGCAAGAACATACCGACCAATAGGAAGACGGTTCCAGCAACCACCCTACTATATATACAGCCGGCCAAACCAACAGAAGCCATTCCAGCTCGACTCGGAATCCAGTCAAGGAGTAGGCAGATTGAGACCTTGACTATACCACCCCTAATAATCCCTAGTCAAGGAGTAGGCAGATTGAGACCTTGACTATACCACCCCTAATAATCCCTAGTCAAGGAGTAGGCAGATTGAGACCTTGACTATACCACCCCTAATAATCCCTAGTCAAGGAGTAGGCAGATTGAGACCTTGACTATACCAACCCTAATAATCCCTAGTCAAGGAGTAGGCAGATTGAGGCCTTGGCTATACCACTCGCTTATATGCTATACCACTACACCGTATATTCTTATACCCCACTGTATAATTATTGTTGATTATTTTTATGTGTAAGGAATTGCCGACTTAATAAAGACTATTTTTGGTTAGGCATTCCTATTGATTTACTTGTCTTATTTTGTATATATGTGTATATAGTATGGTTAATGTTTTATGGACAATTTTTAATAGACTTCTTTTCGTTTAAAAACTATCTTTTTTCTGTGTTATATTTGTGTGGACATCCTTAAGACTTTTTACAATAAACTTTACTTAAAGTTATTTCTGTGTTATCTATCTACGGACAGGACCAATTATTAATTTTAGAAAGACAAGTGTTTTAGTGTTTTAGTTTAGTGTTCACCATCGTCGTCGACGAAGTCTACGTGTACCGAGTACGCCCCGGTATCAGCAGATTTAGAATAAAAAGGCACCACACCTACAGAAAACTTATCAGTTCTTCTCCAGTTACCCTAGAAGTATCTTGTGCTCTGCTTTGTGCTCTTGTCAGTGCTTTGTGAATTTTTAAGTGTTGTGAAGTGAGATAGGTATGTTAAATCTTTATTAATTTATTTTTAATTTTGTTAAATTATTAATTTTGTTTAATTTTTATTAATTTGTTTTAATTTTATTAAATTTATTTTAATTTTATTAAACGGCTTCATATTTTTTAAAGAAAAAATGGCCGCCATTATTGAGACTTCAACCCAAATGATTGACACCATTGAACGGGCAATGAAGCTCGTTGTAGAGAATCCTGCCGAGCTTGAGGTATGGATTAAGCAGGCAGGGGCCAACATCCGCCTACTCAATGCCGCCCTCAAAAAAGGGGAGTTAAACATAGGACATAAACGGCATGTAGAAGCCGCTATAGGGCGGATGAAGGGTAAGCATATTATTTGTAAATTTTTACAGTTTTCTAATTAACCCTTTAACTACCAGACGTAAAATAAATTATATAACAGTTATCACCCAGCGGTACTTCTAAGTCCATCATTTTCAATTCCCCTATATTACGTCGGGCGTGTCAATTTGTTAGTAGAGTCTCAACGGTACTTATAAGTACTGGATTTCCTACATAAATTTGTTTCGATGCGACTGCAGCGCCTTTAGTTTGACTTTTACCGAGATTTGTGTGACAGCGTGTAGGTTAGATTTGTGCGTCTAGAAAAACTTTGAAATAAACACATTTTGGAGTAGTGTATCACTCTGTACCTTTACAAATCCCTTAGGTAAGTTGTTTATTTATGATATAAACAAAATATTATTAGTCTTAGTTGATTTCAAATGAGATAACCCGTGTTATCCATTCGGTACTCACAAGTACCTTTGGCTGTAAATGGACGTTTTTTTGCAGGATGTCGTCACAGTCACGTTGGGCTCGCTTACGTCCACTTACTGACGAAGAATTATTACTGTTGATAGAAAATGATGATTTGGACGATTATGAACCAGTACTAGACAATAATCCGGATACAGACGTTGAATCCGAATATGAAGAAATAAATGAAGAAGCTGTTATTAGAAGTGAAAATATCACTGAAACTGTACCTCCAAGCGAACAGAATTTGGATGACGACCTGGAGGAAGCTGAACATCCTGAAGAGGAGCCTTCACGCACCTGGCAAAAAATTGAGAAAATACCTACCATGTTGCCTACATATAATGTAGTTTCCTGGGAAGAAGCTTATTTTAGTGACTGTACAACTGCCACAGATGTATTTATAAAGCTTTTGGGCGATACACTACAACACATCACGTTCCAAACAAATCTTTATAGTACCCAAAAAAAATAAAACTCTAAACATCACTGAGCAAGAAATTCTTGCTTTTATTGGAATAAATTTTCTTATGGGTTATCATATTTTACCAAGTGTAGATAATTATTGGTCCAGTGCAGATGACCTCAAAGTAGCGATGGTGCCTGAAACAATGTCACGAAATAGATTTCAAACCATTCTTTCTAATTTGCACTTGAATGATAACAGTGCTATTCCAAGGAACAATACTGACAAACTTTATAAAGTAAGACCATTTGTTGATTCACTGAATTCTATATTTCAAAATTATACGGGGGAACAGAAAATGTGTGTAGATGAGTCAATCATAAAATTCAAAGGTCGTTCTGCCATAAAACAATACAACCCAATGAAACCTATAAAAAGGGGTTTTAAATTTTGGGTGTTATCTGACATGACAGGATTTGTAAAAAAATTTGAAATATATCAAGGCAAAAATGAACAGATTCTTGAAAAATTCGGAAATTACAATTTGGGAGAAAGAGTTGTTTTGCAACTGACAGAACAGGAATGGCATAAAAACAAAGTGATATATTTTGATAATTTTTTCACAACTGTGAAATTGCTTGAGAAATTAAATATTGAGAGAACGCTGGCATGTGGTACCATAAGAGCGAATCGTAAAGGATTACCCAAAGGAATGGCAACCGATAAGAGTCTAAAACGAGGTGATTTTGATCACAGAACCTCAAATACTGGCATCACGTTTTACAAGTGGAAAGACAATAAAATAGTGACATTGGCCTCCAATTTCCATGGTACAGAACCAGTTTCTATAAAAAGAAAATTGCGTGATGGGACTACTGCAACAGTTACTGCCCCCCAAGTTGTAGAAGACTACAACAAATTTATGGGTGGGGTAGATTATCACGACCAATTACGCCAATGCTATGCCATTGACAGGCGCTCAAGAAAATGGTGGCACCGCATTTTTTGGGGTTGTTTAGAAATTACATTTGTAAATGCATTTGTAATTTATAAGAAACTCAAGAATGAAAAACAAATGAAACTCCTTGATTTCCGAAGAGAGTTAACAAATGGACTCTGCAGCAAATCCCCAAAATTTTTGCAAAAAAAAAGAAAATCTTCAACATTAGTGAAAGCAAAAAAGCGAAGATATAATTACAGTGTGTCTTCTGAAATTCGTTTAGGGAACAGAGGGAGTCACTGGCCAAAATTTGTTGATAGAAGAGGACGTTGTGAGATGTGCAGTGCTCAAGGGATCCAGTCGAAACCCCACTCAACATGCTCCGCATGCGGTGTTTTTCTTTGCGTGAACGAAAAGAAAAATTGTTTTGCCCAATACCACTAAATAGAATAGCTATAATGACCATTTTTTGTAATTTTAGGAATAAAACAATATAAATCTAAGTGGTATTCTAATGTTTCATTTATAACTTACTTTCAATGACCGTTTTCTGTCAAAGGTACCTGTAAGTACCGGTTAAAAATTTATGTGTTAATGGTAACTTTCTCTATTTCTCCTTTTACATATCATTTATGTAAACGATTACCGTTAAAAGTGTCATTTTTTTTAAATATTCGAAGTATTTTTGGGTGTGGTTTTTCAAGGTACTAACGTTTTGTGGTACTTTAAGGTACCGATGGTAGTGAAAGGGTTAATACTTTTTAGGATGTCGCACAATCATGAAAGCCCGTCATGTTCAGGGGGCAGGCTACAATCCTCATAAGGAAATTCGCAGTCAAAGACTGCGTTGGGAGGAGGTTAATTCAGCCTTCCAAGGATCAGGACAGGGGTTATCGTGAACCTGAAGCACACCGATCCATTAACCTTCCTTGAGGATGCATACTTCATGTTTGCCATTCGAATCAAGCATGCTCTGAAGGATCACCCTCAAATGAAAACCAATACAGACTTTTGCGGTGTTTTTGTTAAAGATTCCCCAGAGGGCCCCATAGAGGAAGCAAAACACTTCCAAACTAAAAACGCCGTAATCGACGGGGAGACCGATTTGAAAGAGTGGTGGTCGGAGCATGTTCAAGACAGCCTAATTATCCAGCTCGAGGATTTCCAAGAGCGGGAATCGGGACGGGCACTCAAGTCCATCATTAATATCGCTGTCAATGAAACAGGTAATATACTTTCTCTTATTCTGAATTCAAAAATTAATTTCAAATGTTTACAGATACGAACCCATTCGGGGTTCATCTTACGTACCCCTGCCGCCTAGTATAGAGAGGAAGCATGCATGCATCAACGTCAGGAATGATAATGATGTATGTTTTGCGTGGGCAGTTGTCGCCGCTCTCCATCCTACCGATGATGAACACAATTCCAGCAGAGTCAGCAGTTACCCGCACTATTCCGAGGTTCTTAATGTCGAAGGCCTCAGGTTCCCCATGACAGTCGATCAAGTCAAGAAGTTTGAGAATCTGAATAACATCTCTGTCAACACCTTCATGCTAGAGCGGCAGAAAAAGGGGTATAAAGTAGTGTCAGCCCGCATCACCAAAAAGAAGCTTGACCGTCACGTCAACCTCCTCATCATACAGAGCACGTATGATGAGGATCATGATGAGGATGATATAAAATATCATTGGGTTTGGGTGAAGAACCTGAGCCGCCTAGTTAACAAGCAAATGTCATCCAACAAACATAAGAAGTTCATCTGCGAGCGCTGCCTTCAAAGTTTCTTCAGCGAGGAGAGGTTGAAAACTCACGAAATTGATTGCGGGGAGATCAATGAGTGTAGAGTCCGAATGCCTAGGGAGGATGAGAAAATAGTACAATTCAAGAACTTCAGCCACGCTCTTCGTGTACCCTTCATCATTTATGCAGACTTCGAGGCTTTACTAAAACCCATAAGTAAGCAGAAAGGGAAGCAGAGCGAACTCTATCAAGAACACGAGGCCTTTAGCGTGGGGTACTATTTTCACAGCTCCTACGACCCCTCCCTAAGCAAATACAAAAGTCATCGGGGGCCCGACTGCCGCGAGTGGTTTATTGAAGAGCTCAGGCAAATCGTTGAGGACGTACAACCTATCTACAGGACGGTTAAGCCTATGAGTTTTACTCCTCAAGAAGAGCTAGATTTTGAGGCTGCTACTACCTGCCACATCTGTTCAAAGCCGTTTACTGATGATGATGTTAAAGTCCATGATCATTGCCATCTTACTGGAGCTTTTCGCGGGGCCGGGCACGTCGGGTGCAACATCAACTACCAAGATAAAAGGGTCATCCCGGTAGTGTTTCACAATCTCAGCGGGTACGATGCATCTTTCATCATCAAAGACTTAGCGTTACAAATTGACGGCAATGTCAATCTCCTGCCTGTGAACAAAACTAAGTACATTTCGTTCACCAAATCGATAGAGGGCAGCGAGATCAAGCTAAGATTTATCGACTCTTTCCGCTTCATGGCTTCCTCCCTCGATAAACTAGCATCGTACCTGGATGAGTTAAAGATAATGAGGCAGCAATTCCCCGACCTAGATGACTACAAATTCGAACTCTTGACCCGTAAAGGCGTGTTCCCCTACGAGTACCTCGACTCGTGGGGGCGTCTTGATGAACCTCAGCTTCCCCCTAAACGCGACTTCTTCTCCAAGTTAAAGGGGGAAGGCATAACCGATGAGGACTACACCCACGCTAGTCGAGTGTGGGATGAGTTCGAATGTCAGACTCTAGGCGACTATGCGGACCTGTACATGAAAACGGATGTCCTACTGCTCGCAGACATCTTCGAAAATTTTCGCGACACATCGATGAAAACGTATAAACTCGATGCAGCTCACTACGTCAGCGCCCCAGGACTTACCTGGGACGCCATGTTAAAATATACACAGGTCGAGCTAGAGCTGCTGAGAGACATCGATATGTTGATGTTTGTCGAGCGGGGCATCCGAGGAGGCTTGAGTCAATGTAGTAACAGGTAAGTTAACAACTTTCTTACATTTAAACTTTTGTAATTAACTTTTTCTTTTGTTTAGGTACGCTAAAGCTAACACCAAATACATGCCCGACTACAATCCCGATGAAGCTTCCTCATATCTGATGTACTACGACGTCAACAATTTGTACGGGTGGGCGATGAGTCAAAATCTACCGACCGGGGGGTTCAAGTGGATGAAAAAGGTCCCGCCAGCAGCACAAGTAGCCCGCGATATAATGAAGGTCTCTGACACCTCGTCTAAGGGGTACATGTTAGAGATAAACATCGAGTACCCCAGGCACCTCCACGACCTACACAAAGATCTGCCTCTGCTACCCATTCACACCATTGCCCCCGGCTCGAAACAGAAAAAGTTGATGACCACCCTGTACAACAAAGAGCGCTACGTTATCCACTATAGGGCTCTCAAACAGGCGCTTAAACATGGGCTTGTGCTCACTAAGGTGCACAGGATCTTAGAGTTCAAGCAAAGTGCCTGGATGAAGCCCTATATAGAGCTCAATACCGATATGAGGAAGCAAGCAAGAAATGAATTCGAAAAGAACTTCTACAAGCTGATGAATAACTCTGCTTTCGGTGAGTTTAAAAATCCTTTGTTGAACACAAAACTAATTATATTTTTTTACAGGGAAAACCATGGAGGACGTTAGAAAACGTAAGGTAGTGAAACTGGTGTCGGAATGGGACGGCCAGTATTCAGCTAAAGTGAGAATCGCCGCCCCCAACTTCCACAGCTCTACCATCCTCCAAGGGGACCCGGAAGACAGTTTAGTGATCATAGAGATGAATAAGACTGAAGTGTGCATGAACAAGCCGGTATACGTAGGGATGAGTGTCTTGGATATTTCTAAGACTAAACTATACGAGTTCCTGTACGACTATTTACAGCCTAAATACGGACCTAGGTGTAAAGTGATGTACTCGGACACGGATAGTTTAGTTTGTAGTATTTTATGCGAAGACATTTATGCGGACATGAAAAAAGACATTCATCTCT
Source organism: Agrypnus murinus (assembly GCA_929113105.1). Classification (NCBI taxonomy): domain Eukaryota; kingdom Metazoa; phylum Arthropoda; class Insecta; order Coleoptera; family Elateridae; genus Agrypnus; species Agrypnus murinus. The sequence goes on along the minus strand of OV816026.1, from coordinate 106,287,493 downwards.
TCGATACGAGTGATTACCCCCCAGACAATGTGTATAAAATCCCCCTAGTGAATAAGTGCCCGGGCTCATGAAAGACGAAAATAACGGAAAGATAATGACTGAGTTCGTGGGCCTGAGGTCTAAAATGTATGCGGATTGGGTCGAAGGCCGGGATGCCGCCAAGAAGGCTAAAGGTGTCAAGGGCGTGGTTGTGAAACAAACTATTACCTTCGACGACTACCTCCAATGCCTAAAAACAGGTATGGAGCAGCAGAGGAGTCAAAACTGCATCCGAAACATCGACCACACCCTGTACACCATGCGGCAAACGAAGATAGCCCTGAGTTCTGCGGATGACAAGAGGCAGCTGTTACCTAATACGACAGACACACTGCCTTGGGGGTATCAGCAGCCTCTCATGGAGATCGATCCTCCTGACCCGAACCGCATACCCCATGATCCCCTAGACTATCTAATCAAGCTAGCGGAGCGAGAATTAGACAATATGTGCTGTGATAATTAGTATTAGTTAGTTAATAGATGAGAATGGACGTGTTAAGAATTCAAGACATAATTTATGACGTAGTGATAAGTGAATTAAAACGGAAAAACATTATAGACTTCTGTTTTCCCGCTTGTATACTGTTATATGAACAATTTAGAAAATATGATTTAAATGTTATAATAGTTAAAGGATATGCGATAGATTTTAGTTCGTACATTACGAAAGCCCGACAACATTATTGGATTGAACATGAAGGTAGAATTCTCGATCCTGCCGGACATGATGTTGAAGAATGGTTAGATCCCGATGATATACAGTTCCTAAGCTTCCCTGAAGATGAAGCTATGTGTAAATATTACGATAATGTTAAAGAATCAGACAGCGTCGAACTATTTTTTAATGACGCGCCTCTGTATTTAGGACATCTTCGAGATGTCATTAATTATAAGATAAAACAAAATGTTCGTAAAATCGTATCTGACAAATAATAAATGTATTGAACATATGTTGTGTTTTATTAGGTTAATAAAACTCTCTTATGTTACTGCGGTTTCCTGCAAAAGTAAACACCGATATTGTTAAAAATATTCTTTATTATCACATTTTACAAGCAATTTAATAAACTTAGTAGGTGATTTACAATACATTTCCGTATATTTAATTTTAGATTCTAACATAGGCCTTAAAATATTATCGAATTGTGAAATACGGCGTCGGAACCGGTACCTATCGACTGCATACTGCATCCAAGGAGACTTACGATCTTCTTCCGGTACTTCAAAGTATTGAACTTTATCATCGAACCTCACACGAGAGAGCTTTTTGGAATCCATTTAGTCGTGAGATTTATCTAACCCAAGCCACCTAACATACAGATCAGAGTTGCGTTTCCGCAGCACTTTTGATATGAGATGCACGTGTGGTTCTGAAGTTAACTGAAGCTCCTCACCATAAAACTGACCTAGTATAGGGTGATCCCGCGAATCTTCTAACAGATAAGTGACGGGATTTCCATTTTTAATCTTAACGATTTTAAATAATTCCGTGGACCAGTTCGGCGTGTAATTTTTCTCAAAAGCGGATTTAAACTTCGAAATTCTCACGAGATTTCCTATTTTAAACTTACGTTTTCCAGGCATATCAAAATTATCGTAAACGTTAAGCTGCGTAGTGCTGTTGACGTCACTAGGACGCATGCCCGTCGTACGATGTTTTCGTGAGTTATATTCATTAGTGATCTTATCTAAGATGTCAACCCAAATGTATCGACCTCTAAGGCTGAAAGCTTTATACAAAGCAGATTTTAAAGTACGTATGACTCTTTCGGCAATAGCTGCTTTCTTAACGCTATATGTAGAGTAATGATTGATGTTATGTTTTTTCATCAAAGCAGAGAACTCTTTACAATAAAACTCACGACCTTGATCGGTTTGAATGTTATCGGGAACCCGACCTTCTTTTAAAATAGAAGCTACAGCTTTGGCGACTTCCGCTCCTTTCTTAGATTTTAAGGGTCTAGTCCATAGGAATTTCGAGTAGCAATCGATCATCACTAGTATATACTTGAAGCCTTTATTAATTGAAGCATACGACTCAAAGACAGCTAAGTCAGATTGCCAAAGGTCATCTAATTTTTTGATAACAGTTCTCTTTCGGGGGAAATTCCGCCTAGCCTGTCTGTGAAGCTCTCGTATCACCTGCTCCATTTTCTATGTTGTTTTTATCGATGACGTCTTTTTTATACCCTTTAAAATACTCATTTCATCTTCCAGTATGATTATTCTAGTCACGGCTTCTTTTTGAAAATCAGCAACTTTTTGTACAATTATTTTAGCTTCCTTTAAATTGTTGTTAGCATTATCTACATGAGCTTGAAGTCGCTCATTCAAAACCCCTTTTATGCCGTCAACATACAATTTATTCACGGCCTCAGAGGCATTTACGGGGTCGGGCACGTTAATGATCTTAGCTTTCTTAACATCGTAGTTTCCGGCCTCGTCTAACATGAGGCATCTAGCTATTTTATTCTCGATAATTCTTGGAATGGCTTCAATAGCATATGTGACTCGAGAATCTAGATTTTCAAGTAACTTATCAACATAAAGTTTAGTGACTGCATCATTATTCTCTTGCGGTTCCTTTAATTGGATAATTCGCTTATTACTTGCAACGAATTCCTGACCATTGCGATGAAGGCAGTTTGCTATTGCATACATTGTAATTTTCGAATTGACGTCCGCATGTAGGCGATTTAGGGTATGTCCGCAGGCAGATCGGCACGCATGATCAACGTACATCTTATTGACTCCGTCGGTGTCGCTCTGAGGGCCGGCGAGGTTTACCAATCTTTTCAGGTCAAAATCATACTTTGTATTCAAGTAATGTTTCAGAGTTATGACGTCACTCTCGTTAACAGGATCAGCTACATTTGCCAGTCTTTTTTTTCGTATATCGAAATGCCCGTCGTTGCTTAGAGTAAATCCTAAGCCCGGAGGGCCCTGCCTACCCCCTCTGAGTGCAGCATGATAACGTCCAAACTTATCTATGCTCATCTTGAAACTAACAGAGTTCGCGAGTTATCCTTGTTATTTATACAATAATATCAGCTTCTCTCAGTTCTTCGATTATAGAGGCAATTTCATTAGCGTGACCTGTATGACCCGCTGTCTTGGATGCGAACAGCAATCTTAGCCGCTCAACTAGTTCCGAGGGCTCATTCCAATACACGTATTCCATAGGTTTCTCGGTGACTTCCTTAAATCCGTAGCCGCTAGTTGATTTAGATCTGAGACTCGGTTTTATAATATGCATCCACTTGAAAGCACTTGTGCCCCTAAACTGCCCCTTAGGGTTGAGATTACGTCTGATTGCGTTAGTGCGATCAATGATATGCATATACTGCTGTTCATCCTTCTCTGTATAGTCCGGAGGTGTTTTGTAAATAAGGATATTGTATAAGCCCTCCGTGCCCTTATAAATTCTTCCTTTAATTTTTAAATCAGGCCCTATGATTCTGATATCTGAGTCTCCGATACGCCATTTATCTGTTTCCGTATTGTACAACACCCCATAGGTATGATCTAGATTTTTCTTAGTATCCTTTATCATGAGTTCAACATATTTCCTAGGTAAAGGATCGTACTGATTCAAGAACTCTTCGCCTACATCGGTATCTAATATGAATGCATCGTCATCTTCTTCTTCTTGTATTTCCGGAAGACTCTCCCATTCCTGAGTATATTGAGGAAGCTCGGTCTCTGTAGCAACATCGGCATGCTTGATAGGTTCAGTCTGCATATGTTTTTGAAGTACAGGCGCCGTTTCGGTATGCATATGCCGTACAGATCTCTTCTCAGTGATTTGCTTCAGCGGGGTCACTATCGGTTTGTAAAGGTCCTCAAGAAGGCGCTCGGTGTCCTGCTTATACTTTATAAGTTCCTTATACTTTCTCTTAATGTCTTTGCGGACTTTAATGAGATGCCGCTTTATTATCTTAGACTTTTCATCCATGATGATAGGTACTTTCAGACAGACAGACAGACAGCTTTAGACAGGTTCTGTATAGGTGCTGTACAGTTTTTAGACAGGTTCTGCGTACTTCATATGACGTCACCTGCTTATATAGCAGTCGAATCCTTTGCGATATCTACCTTTCTCGGAATCTTTATCTATCATAAGAAACCCGCATTTGTTCTTCCAACATTCCGAGCACATACGTTTAAACTCCTCGAAAGACATATCTGCACCTACGTGATCATCAAACACATGTCTTAGGTTTAGGGAGTCTTGCTTAAACAACACAACCACATTAGCGTTGTCTCTTACTAGCTGTTTAGGTATACGAGAATAGGTTTGACAAAGATAGAAACAGTCTATCGAATTATGACGTCCCATGCTGAAATATTCCCTCATAGCGTTTTGCTTATCACAGGCTATGTCGTCGAAAATCATGACTGAATTGGGTCTAGCATCGCTAGGAGCTATCACGTCTGAGGTTGTAGGAAAATACTTTAAAGGCGGTTTGAGTATCTGCTCTAAATACTCATACTTGGGTTGATTAAGAGATTTAGAATACACATATACGTTTTCAAATCGGAGTCCGTTCGGATGTTCGATCAGACTTATTACTACATTAGTTTTACCGCAATTACCAGGGACGCATATTATTGCCCTGATTGAATTAGGCAGCTAGGTTCCATGCTTATTCTTTACTTCAGACTCTAGGAAATCGTGATCGCTCACTGTTAACGTTTGCTTCTGCTTATGGAACTTCATCTTTCTGATCTCTCAAAGCGGCGCCCCCTATATATACTCCCACGCCCACGCCAAATCTCATTAAATGCCGAGACGTCATACAGGTAAAGGTGTGGTGAACACCCTGATAAATAATCTCCCGTTCGAAGCTCACATACCTGGATACAGGTTTTGCGGACCTGGCACTAAGCTGCAAGAGAGATTAGCTAGAGGAGATCGCGGCATAAATCTTTTGGACGAAGCCTGCAGAGAACACGATATCTCCTATTCTCAGCATAAGGATTTAGCTGCAAGGCACGAGGCCGATCGTATTCTTCAGGAACGTGCTTGGCGTAGAGTCAAGTCTAAAGACGCTAGTGTAGGAGAACGGGCTGCTGCCTGGGGTGTCACTACTGTCATGAAAACTAAAAGAGCTATCGGAGCGGGAATGCGAAAGAAGAAACAGCAGCGGGTAGCTTTCAAGGGCGGTTTACTGAAACATATAAAAGCGGCAGTAAAGTTCGGAAATCATCCGCTAGCTGACTCGATTAAGAAAGCTTTGAATGTAGCAAAACACTTTGTTAAAACTATCGGAGGGAAGAAAAACGTTCGGGTTCCTAGAGTCATCCCTATACCTAAGCAAGGCGGTATAATACCGTTCCTCATCCCTTTGTTCGCAGGCCTTTCAGCAGCAGGGTAAATATACTAATGATAATAATTATAATAATTACAATACAAACTTACTTCACAGAGCTATCGCAGGAGGGGCCTCGGGAATCGCTAAAGCTGTAACCGATGCTAAAGCCGCTAGAAAACAGCTGCAAGAAAGCGAACGACATAACAAAACTATGGAATCGATCGCCTTAGGAAAACGAGGCTCTGCTCTCTACTTGAAACCTCACAAGTCGGGCACGGCTCTTTACTTAAAACCTTATTCAAAAAACCGATAAGGTTGCCTCGGAGAGCTCTTACAGATCAGGATTTGAGAAAACATGCTAAAGGAGTAGCATACTTCAGAAACGTTTTCATGCGAGACAAGTTACCTACCAAGCCTCAGATTAACGAAAGCGGAATAGTAAATTTGGATGATGACAAAGGTCCGGGTACTCATTGGGTCGCATATAAAAAGCGAGGTAACTCGGTGACGTATTATGACAGTTTTGGCGATCTAAGACCTCCTCAGGAGATAATACGCTACTTTAGAGGATGCGACATTCGATACAATTATGATAGAGAACAAAACTATAACTCAGTAATCTGCGGGCATCTATGTCTAAAGTTCTTATATAAATAAGGGGCCTGTATCCTTAGAGCTTAGTCATGTCGCGAACATTCACCTTGACAGGTGTAGGCAACGTGTTAAGCTGCAACTATTTTCCCCCGATCGAATTAGACTCAAGTCAAAACAACGAATTGGGACTGGTGGGGTTTTACGGCTGTAACTCTATCAGAAACATCTTTCCGGGCAACAACAGGCTTTATTATAAAGATAAAGCGATTACTATTCCTTCCGGCGCCTACGAAATCGAAGAACTCAACAAATATATTCAATCAGTCATTTGCCCCGATAATCGAAGTGATTTTGTGCTGAAAGCGAACAACAACACTTTAAAGTGCGAAATAAAATCTAAATATAACATCGACTTCACTAAGCCTGGCAACATAGGACGTATGCTCGGTTTTTCACCGAATTTACTAAAGGCGAATAAAACTCACGAATCGGATTTAGACGTTCAAATAGTGAAAGCAACAAACATTCACGTAGAGTGTAATATTACAGGAGGAGCTTACAGGAATAACACTTCGTCTCATACAATTTTCGAATTCGACATTTCTGTAGAACCCGGCTACAGATTAGTCAAGGAGCCTTCGAACGTTATATATTTACCTGTAAACGGGGAAAGAATAGACAACATCACTTTAAGACTTCTTGATCAGAACGGGGAATTGGTCGACTTTGGAGACGAGCAAGTCACCATTAGATTGCAGTTGAACTCGTCTAAACCATTACTAAAGCCGGAAGAGTACCTATTGGATATACTGAAATCGTGGAAGATGCTATTAGATCCCTGTTGAACTATCGGGATAAAATTATTATGGGGCTGAAGATTTACTATAGACGCCGAGCAGGTGGGCGGAGTTTACTGAACATTGACTATCAGCGCTCGTAGTGGCGTTTAGTGGCAGTTTTCAAGTGTCCGTTTGAGTGTTTGTTATATTGTGAAAGACTCGTTTTGTTATTTATATAAACAATTTACTGTTAAAAGTGATCATATTATCCGCAAAGGTGTAGTAAAACTAAGCATAAAGAGTACTATATGGTTATTTTCGAATTGGAGTAGAGATTTAGTTTCGTGTTATCATAGAAATGATTGAAAGTGTACCCCGGGTCGTTTTTTAAATTAATAATTCGAGTGACCTATGAGTTTTTATTGTTGTTGGCAGCATCACGAAAATGTTAGCATAAACTTTGAGGTTAACAAATTTTGTACCTTAAACGACACAGGGTTGACGTTTTTTTGACAAATGTTTCATTTGTTTATTCAGGTTTGCCAATCAACTTTGTTAAGTCATAGGTCACTCCAATTATTGATTTAAAAAATGACCCGGTACTTAATCAGTTTATCTTTGCAGAATGTCACGACCAAAAGCCGGAACATACTGTTGCGTTGTAAAGTGTCCAAATAATAATATAAATAGAAAAGATTTAAAATTTTACAGTTTCTCTGTAAAACCACATAAAAGAGAGCAGACTGAAAAATGGATTTCTGCAATAAGAAGAGTAAAGTAAGAATTTGTTGTTAATTGTAGATTTATTTTAAGAACTGTTTGATTATGTTGCAGTCCGGATGGTTCCTCATGGAAGCCTTCTAAATATGCTCGCATCTGTAGTGAACACTTCATTGGGAATAAAAAGTCAGATTCTTCATTAAGCCCAAGCTTTTTGCCTACAATTTTTCCTAAAGTATATTTGAAGTCAACACCATCACAATGCTTCAAAAACAATACGACAAATAGGTAGGTACACATTTAGATACGACATTATATTATGTTTCATTAGTGAGTATTTGAATGTATCCTTTTTGCAGATTTGAAAGATCTCTAATAAAACATGTAGAATCTTCAGGGAAATCATTAGCCAAACGGCGCAAGACAGAGACAAAAACATCTCAAGAAAATGAAAATTCCAAGCGATCTGAACCTCATCAGAGTATGGACGAAGTAGAACTTGAGACAATGAAAGAACAAGGAACACAAGTGGATTTTTTTTATGACGAATTATCCGAAAATTGTAATGTGTTCATCTGTAACACATATATTTACACCAAAACATGTGACGTACAAACACAGGCCTATTTTAAAACAGATGTTTTTGCAAAAAGTTTAAAAAAAATCAAAACGAAGGATGCTAATTGTGGCACCAATTTTACATATAACGATAAATGTGTCGGACCAGAACCATATAGTGCAAAAAGAAATGTTTTATCACAATGTAAAGATGGGTTTCACGGAATTGAGTCACTAAGTGACAATGACATTAATAATATTGCTGGTGTACGAATGCAAGTTTTTCAGTTATTGTTGAAATTTGTTGCAAACGTTGGAAATGAAAAATTATCTAGGAAAAATCGGCTTCTACTATTTTTAATGAAAATGAAACTCAGATTGACTTCTGCTGCTTTAGGTGTTCTCTTCAATGTACATAGAACGACAGCTTCAAGAAACTTCAAATCCGTATTAGAAAGTTTATCAATGCAGTGTAAGCATTTGATCTCATGGCCATCAAAAGAAACCATTCTAGAGTTAATGCCAGATGCGTTCAAAGAAAAATATGATAATTGCCGCGTAATTATAGATTGTACGGAAATTCCGGTGGAACAACCGCCGGAAATAAGTCAACGTATTTTCTTTTATTCCCACTATAAAAAAGGATTTACAATAAAATTTTTAGTAGGGTGTACTCCAAGTGGATACATTTCCTTATTATCAAAGTCATATGGAGGAAGAGCAACAGATGCTCAAATTACAAATGAAAGTAACTTCTTACATTTACTAGAACCTGGAGATATGGTCATGGCTGATAAAGGATTTCCAGCAATACAAACTAAATTAGATGCGTTAGGTAAAGGCATTATTTTAGTAATGCCTCCATTTCTTCGACAAGAATATTTTACGGCAGATGAAGTTACAGAAACGCAAGAAATTGCAAGTGTCCGCATACATATTGAAAGAATTATGCAAAGGATAAAAACTTTTCACATTTTAAATAAAATAACTATAAATATGTTACCCTACATTGACGCAATAATATTTATGTCTGCTGTTTTAGTGAATTTGCAACCACCGATAATAAAACAACAACAACAATAGTGTAGGTACTAGATATTATAATGGATGCCCAATATATTATACTTACTGTTTTTTTTTAAATCAAATAAAAGTTTTTAAATCAAATAAAAGTTTTTACTAAGCAAGATAAATCTTTACTATCATTATAATATCACATTGTAAGTGTATCTGCATACAAATTAATAGGTTTTTGGTAACAATGAACTTTGGCAACACTATCTTGCACTTTATAACATGACTAGTATCGTCTACATCACACGATTATTTTCATCATTTTCTTTATCTTCATTGCACAAAGCCGGTAAGTAGAAGCTAAAATAAAATGTAGTCAACTTCGGAATCAACAACGCCAGAAATGAATCATCTCGATGAACTTCAACTCTTCAAGAACCTTTTGGAGACCAAACATACATATCGCAAACAGTCATTCCCGTGCAATACATTTGCATTTGAACTTGTGTATAATACATGTGACCACATTTTAGTTGTATGACACCATCATTAATATGTAAATATGATACATTAACTTCTTTGTTTACTTCATCGTATATGGGTTTATTCTTGCATGAGATAGGACACTTGATTTCTAATAATTTCCCAACGCAACCGTCAATTATAACAACACCATCAACGGATGCTCCTAACCAAGGTTGCAATGGGGCAATAAAAAGACCAACTGTAACCGCCTTTACTTGGAATCGTTCTTGGTACTCTTTGATAGCAACCTTTTCCTTCTGTAAACCATAGAGGGCATTTTTATTTTGCACCACACGTGATGTTAAGAATTCTAGAGCAAGAATATTCTCAGATTTTCTCTTTAATTGTTTTATTCTATGGGCTTTTGAACTTGCTGTTATTCTCAACCGTCTGCTAGTAGCCCATTCTGGACACTGGCTTTGATGGATCGTTCTGTAACTCAATTCTATAATTTCTTTTTCTGGCAGAGAAACGTTCTGTCGAAAAAACGTTTTCTGGAGACCATTGCAGAAAACAAATTTCTCACCATAAAGCGGCGTACTACAATAGGATTGAGTAAAATATTCTACACAAGCCAAAGTACATTCGCGTTCAAATGACATATTACGTTCTTCTAAAGCTCTCCTGTTAGCAGCTTTCTTTTCTTTTTCAATACTAGGTTTACTTTCCAACAAAATAACGTTTCGTGCTGCACAATTTATTCCAGCAAAATCCTCTGGTGAAAAGTAAATCAACTTGTCTTCATCAAGATTGATTTTTTGAGGGAACAGTTCACTACATTTTTTTCCTTTGGCGTACTTTAATTTTGATAACTGACTTACTGAAGGCTTGCCCCATTCTTGCTCAGTACTAGTTTTTGACGAACTTCGATGACACTGAATGTAATGGAATAATGCATAAATGTGCTTACACCTTTTTTTACGTTTTGTCACACAACTACAATGCAATTCAAGCACATTTCGATTGTGATCAATCTAAAAAAAATATCTAACGCGTACAAATTATAATAATAATTATTTATAGGTAGGTAATACATACGTCAATTTGAACATGATAAGGAGATGCAGTAACTGTAGTTTGTCGAATACAAAATCCTTCGACCACAGTAATTTCGGATTTTCGTATTTCTCTAACACGAATAATGTGATTCGAATCCACTAATTTTTTTCCTTTTTGTTTCGTGGAAAGTGGAAACTCAACGGTACAATTTATGTTAGAAAAGCCAGTTTCTAATATTACGTTTACTTCTACATAACCTACAAAAATTATAATTCACTTCGTTTGGAGATCCGATTATCGAAACCTGCAGGCTGCCCGGCATAAATTCAGCAATCAAGGGCGTAGTTTCCTACTCCCCCGCTCAATCGAAAGCTCTCACTAAAACAGGATGGCACCCTCTAGGCGAGAACCTGCAGATATCTCCAGACAAAAAATCATTCAGCGCCTCTATACCGTTAAGTCACATCCTGGGATTCGCCGAGGGTCATCAAAAGGACATCATAAACATGCGTCAAGAATTGGTTCTCGTTCGTGCTAAATCAGACTTGAACTGCTACAGCAGTGCCGATACAGATGTCACAATCACCTTGAGTAAAGTCGTATGGAAGGTGCCTCATGTGATTCCTAACGATGAGGAAAAGCTTAAGTTATATCATGGAATAAGTCAGAACGTATGGATTCCTATAGCATTCCACGAACGCAACCTAAACATTTACCCAGGCTTACCTCAAAGCAAAAACGTGGTGTGGTCAGTAAGAAGCAATACGGGATTTCAAAGACCTCAATGGGTATTGTGTGCCTTTCAAGTCAACAAGAATAATAATAGAGCCGCTTCCGCTACCGCTTTCGACGATGTTTCTCTACAGAACCTGGCTGTTTACCTTAATGAGCGTAGATATCCTTACGAACAACAAAACTACGATTTTGATAAGAATAGGTACATGTCTGCCTATGATGAGTATTTAGACTTCAGCTCGACGAACTATGGTAAGCGGGAAGCCGGACCCTTGCTCGACTATGCGGAATACAAAAAGTGCCCGATTTTCGTGGTGAACCTCACGAAGCAGAACGAGTCTATTCAAAACATAGTGCTGAATGTGAAATTGGACATTGAGTCCCGTAAGGATATACCCGCTAACACTACTGCATGTTGTCTCATTCTTCACGACGTCGTGGTCGAGTATCAGCCTTTCACAGGTCTCATAAGAAAACTTCAATGATTGCCGTAATAGACGTTCAAGCCTTCTGCACTCCGGAGTTTACTGCTAAAAAATTATCAGTGTGGGATGGTAGTAGGCTAAGTCACTACCTCTTCAAACCTCCTTTTCCATTTCGCTGCTTGAATGAAGATCTGAGAAGACAGGCGATTTGGTTAGAACGAAATCATCATGGGCTCCGATGGACTCGAGGTTTCGCTGACTTGAAGGATCTCCCCGAGATCCTGTTACATGATACAGCTCATGTACATACTGTGTACTGTAAAGGCCTGGAGAAAAGTCAATACATACAAAAATTCCTAGGGAGCAAAGTAAACATCCTTGAAGACTACGATTTCAAGCTGGAACCCTCGAGACCTGCCTGTCTCAATCATATTTTAGATATATGTCATTGTACTATAAATAATTGTAAATACCTATATGATGAAATAATTCAAAGTTAATAATAAAGATTTTTTTTCATATCGCTGTTTTATTAGTAGGCTTTTAGTATGATTTAGTTTAGTGTACTTTCAGACTTCGAACGATGCAGATCGTAATCATAGGACTGCTGCTCCTTCACAGCTCTTATGCTACAGACGTGAGCTATGTAGTTAAATATCTACAACGATTTGGTTATCTCGGAAAAAATGAAAACATAACCTCATTCGATGATAGAAGTATCATCACAGCTCTGTCACTTTTTCAAAAACGTCATCGTCTTAACAATGATGGCAAGTTAAATAATGAAACCCTCGATCTTTTAAAAAAGCCTAGATGCGGTTTGGAAGATAATCCTTTCGGATACCGCCTGCATCACTTTAAATAGCCTAAATCTTCACTAACATGGAAGTTCTATTCTAGTACCCAGGGGCCTATAAACATAGCTACTGAAGCATTTGCCGAATGGCAGCGTCATTCTGGGCTGCAGTTTAGAGAAATTTTAACTGGGAAGCCTAATATCTCCATTAGCTTTAGGACTAAAGGGCATATGCGAATGGAAAGTAGAGAAAATTGCCCACATGATCTGGACGGGCTCGGTAATGTTCTAGCTCATACGTATTATCCCGAACCGGGTAAGACAACTACCGAAATACACCTGGACTCTGATGAGCCGTGGCATTATGAATTAACCCAAGTACCTGGAAAAATCAGTCTGTATACAGTGCTAATGCATGAAATAGGTCACGCTCTAGGCATTCAACATTCTGAAGACGAAAATTCGCTAATGTATGATTTTTATAATGAACATCTCACGTCGCTAACTCAGGATGATGTTCAGTCAGTTCAGGCTTTGTATGGGCCTCCCCCGTTGCCGGATGTTCCTTCTACAACAACAACAACTACCTCAGCCGCCGTATCAATTCCAAACCCTATAGACGTTTGCTCGGTAAAGGATTTTGATGCTATGCTAATCATGAATAAAAAACTATATTTGCTACACAATCAGTGGGTTTGGTCTATACCTTTAGGAAAGAGAAAATTTGGAAACCCAATTTATATTCATGATTGGCTTAGATTTCTACCCCCTTTTAAGAAAATTAATGCAGTATATCAAAGGCGTAACGGGCAAATTGTTATATTTATAGACAATCTTGTGTATCTGATAAATTATCCTAGTTTTCAACCTGTTTATGGTTGGCCGAAGACTTTAGATGCGCTAGGATTTCCGGCTCATAGTTTTATCCGAGCTGCAGTGAACACTTACAGCGGGCGTACTTTCATCTTTTATAATACGGACCTTTACGCCGAACTTGATGAGTGCTCCTTAGTCACTAAAGAATTAGGATTAATCTCAGATATATTCCCAGGATTGCCCGCTAAGATGACTTCAGCTTTCAGATATACTGACGGCGTCTTGTACTTCATGAATAAATATAACGAGTTCACAAACAGCTTGATACGATCTGAAATTAAAGATATGTCTATATTCGGTATTCAGTGTCCGAATCGAGGGATCTTAGAACAATTGTATAATTTAATGTCGAAGCTGTCATCGCTCGCTATGCTAAACGAAGAAAATGATGATTCTGATAATGACATGTAATTTTAAGTTTATAATAAAACGCATATTTTTTAATCCTATTGTTTTATTTCCATTTCAAATACAGGTAGTATGAACATACGAAGCTTATCATAAACAATATACATAAAGAAGCTATTACAATCAGCGCTATAAAGCTTTTATAATAATGTCTATAAACGTCTAAATTTAATACAATCGGAGTCCATGCGGTATCTGCTTTCTGGTTGTTAGCGAATAGGAAACGAATTTTATAATACAAAAAAACTGATTTCTTTTTCGGTAAATCGATCGTAAATGTGCTTAAGTCGTGGTCTACAAAATCTGCTGACATGTGGGTCCATTTCTCAGGCCACGCTTGTATATCTCTAGATTCTGGTGCTTTACCTGAATTGGAAAAATATACACAAATCCAAGCTTCTTGACTTCCTCGAGGACAGGAAATGAATAGTGTATTGTTATATATTTGGGCTAAAGTAAACAGTAAGGCTACTGTCGGAGGCATCTTGAACAGCGTATTTTTAAAATAGGCGGCCCGTCTACAACGTCACCTGTCTTTGTAAAATGCTCCGTGCAATATTGATATCCCTTTAATTGGTTTTGAAGATGCTTCGGTAGTTTATGAAAATTTCTAGCTACTGCAGCTCCGCAATATCTTTTCAAGAAATCTATTGATAATTGTTGGAGTTCCTCCGAAGTTAATAATTTAACGTCCATATCGACAGTGATTGTAGGAACGCCTAACAACCCTTATTATATGTTTGCTTTTAAAAATCTGTTTTATAGTGAATGTATTTATTTAGCTTTTTCATAAAACTGGATTTAATAATATTATAAACTGATTTAATTTAAACGACCTTTTCTCTCATTTCTATAATATGATGTCATAGGAAACCTCAGGTGATACTGTGATATCCGCAGTATTTAAATAAAATTCTCGCGAACAACGCCTCATTTAAAAAAATGTCAGATCAAGAGTTGTGCATAATCATTGTAGAGTCAGCTCGGGTATGGTTACCCGAAATGTTTGTAAGTATAATTTATTTACTTAAAACATATTCTTTATTGTTGTTTTCTTGTAGCCTGCGGGGGTATCAATACCCCTATTATTCATCACCCTTACTCCGGCAAATCTGCCGGAGTTCATGGTAATAAATCATGCAAGTACAGGAGCCATACGCGCTCGGGTCTTTTTAGACCCGAGTGCGAAGGTGTTATTTGTTGTAAGTATAGTTTTTTTTAATAATTACTTGAAACCTAATTTATGCTTCTTGTTTCAGAAAAAATGCTGTACGTATTGAAGTTCCTATCTTATAAATATTATATTATTAATGTAGATTAAATTCTTTTTTCAGAAATGCAGATAATAAAAAGCTTTTAATTTTTACTGGTGTTTCATTCTAAGGTCTTTAAGTGATTTTTTTAAAGTGATTTCTTAAATAATTCAATTTTAATGATTTGCTGTAAGACAGAAAAACCGCAAACTTCCTTTTTAGTCAATTTTAATAGATAAAGAGGCTTTTTTTAAATAAAAATCTTCTAAGACAAGTTGATAAAATTTTTTTATTAATATAAGAGATTACATTATGTCTTAATACTAAAATCTTGATATCATACTTTAAACGTTCTAGTTCTATTAATATAAGAGATACATTATTTCTTAATACTAAAATGCTTGAATAAATTTATCATATTTTGTTTCCCCTTGTACATTTTGATATCATACTTTAAACGTTCTAGTTCGATTAGAAAAGCGTTTAATCGAATTTGATAAGTGCATTGAATGCACATACCCCAATTACACATGTTTAAAAATGGTTTTGAAGATCTTCAACAATCTGTTCAGGATATAAATGTAATATCTCAAGCACACTAACAGTATTATGGGATCTTACTGTATCAGAAATCAAGGTCCGGATGTTGTTAAGGAATTCTCCCGGAATTTGGACTGCAGCTATCAGTATATTCTTGTAATAGGTGTAAAATCCTGATGTTTTCAACAGTTCTAAATGCCCTGAGATTATGCTCTGGGGCCCGTTTCTCAAAACACTCATAACACATAATATTAGTAAATTTACTGATAATATTAGTAAATTTCAGTAGCGACTGTTTCTCAAGACTATGACAGTATTTTATGAGTTAATAGTTTATTTTACGATTGTACTCTTATCAGTCAATATAGTTATCTTGTTTTTCAAAAGTATCAAGTAATAAAATTTCGCTCATATTAGGGGTGATTCTGTAAGCAAATATGTTAAATTTTACCATGCGCTAATTTATTAATTTTTAACATAAATATAAATTCTGTAACATCAAAAATAACATCCACGCTAAAATCAAACATTTTAACGCACCCGTTAAAATGATCGGATATATTCGTGCAAATAGGCCTAATGTCCCAAAAGTGACACTGACGTTTCAACTAATTTTTGAAACATTTTCGATATTGTCAAAATAGCATTAAAATGGCTCGTTTAACACGGATGAGCAAAAAGCAGAAGATGTTTATGGTTGGTCATTTAGAGAAAAACAAATTTCTGTTACAACAGAACAAATTAAAACCTTCAGAGTTGGAGAAATTTACAAACGGGTGGAAACATTTTGCGGTGGAATTGAATAAACTGGAAGGTGCAGAAAAAACTATTACCCAGTGGAAAGATGTAAGTATATAGCTAGAGCTAGTCAAATCATTCTTATTGTAATTTCGACCTGCAATAGAAATACAATTCGGTGCTCAATTTTATCTAACATATTAAATAAAATAATTGCATTTTCGCATAGGCTTTAAACGAATTTAAAGTAAATACTAGACGGAAGGCCCGATTGCTGCATGAAGAATCTGTAGGAACAGGAGGTGGCCCAAAAACGCAAAAACCATTATCTGAGCTGGAAGAGAGATTAATGGCATTACTATCTAAAATAGTAATTAAGGGGGCGCCAAATATTCCTGAAGGTGGAATAATCGGGACTGCTGAAACTACTCGTGATAATAACGAGCAAGTTGTAAGTAGTTTAATGAGTTCCTAAATATCTTTGTTAAGTACCTACATCAATTTTTGTTACCAATTAAAGATAATCGAAGAATATTTAATGGAGGAGTTACCGGCGACGGCAAATCCATCTTCTTTAAATGTTGCGGATAATGCCAATATTGCCAAAACTGTTACTGTAAGCAAATATAGATTTTCTAAAGACATTATTACTAAATTCTACATTTTCTAAGGTCCAAGCTACTGGATCTGTTTCCAAACTAAACACGAAAAAACGTCCTGCAAGCAATAAAAGTTTGGAAATAAACTTAATGGCCAAAAACCACGAAAAATGTTTACTCATGTTGGCTGATTCTAACAATAATTTGGCCAGAGCAGTTTGCAAGTGCAATAAGTTGGAAAGAGGAAGGATACGTAGTGCAGTTTTCAGCTTACAGTTTTAATGTTTTGAAGAGAAAATCTTATAATTAAATTCTATTAACAAAATTATTTAAATGCATTCATGTTATTATTATTCAATTTTATAATTAAACAGCAAAATGAGTTTGAACTATTTGATCTCTAATTCTGAGTCCTTGATTAAACCATTGACCATTGTTATCTGCATTTGGCTGGTTGACACCTCTTGGAGGTCGTGGTAATGCAGCTTCATCATTTGGAAGAGGAACATTGTAAGTTCTACACATGTTGTGTAGAATTGCACAACTGTAGATAATTTTAGCAACTCTTAGGGGATTATAATGTAATGCCCTATGGCCATGTACAGAACGAAATCTTCCCTTGAGTACTCCGTTAGTATGCTCGACTACAATTCTTAATCTAGATAATGCAGTGTTGAACCTAGATTGGGGAGTATTTTCCGGGGGATTCAAAAATGGTACTAACAGCCATGGTTCTAGCGGATAACCGCTGTCTCCAATTAAATAATTCAAAGAACCAGTCTGCACATAATGTTGTTGAAGGATTCTTTTTGCGCCACTTGCCATCCAAATAGCTGCGTCATGAACAGAACCGGGAAATCGACTATTTATGTTTAAAATCATGCGACTGGAGTCACAAATTATTTGAGTATTTATGGCATAAAATCCTTTTCTGCAGTAATATGCATGGCCTTGATATACTGGGTGTTCTGCAGGTGGTGCTGCAATTCTGATGTGGGTACCATCAATAACACCAACAACATCAGTAAAAGCTGGAGCTAAGTCTTGAAAACCTCTTTTAATCCTATCTCTCTCTTCATTTGAATTTGGAAACCTAATCCATATATTTAGCAAATGAGTAGTCATGAGATCTGTGACTTCAGCTATGCATCTGCTAACAGTGGGTTGACTTTGGGCTATCGAATAACCATGACCTGTACCCATTTGATAACTCCCTTGGTCCAAAAAGTGCAGTGCAGTCAATATTCTGAGGTGAATTGGCACTCTAGTTGCCCTTTCTGCCTGTTCCATATAAGGCAACAAACTTGTAATTAAATTCTGTGCACAATGTTTATTTAAACGGAACAACCTCAAAAACAATTTATTTGGCAAACTGAAGGGATTACTGGTGTCTCTCAATTGCCTTTGAATACGCCTAACCTCTCGTCTACAGTTAAAAAAAATATAGTGTAATATTTTGCTTCATATTTAATAAACTTACTGTTGTCGCCTATTTTCCTCATTATCAACAATTATAAGATGAATTAAACCGTCTAACGCCATTTTCGCTGCTTTAACATGTAGTGCGTGCGTACCCTTCAAAATTGCACAACTAACGTTTCGATTTAGCGGCTGTCAGTTAAAATTTAACGTCACTTGAACTTATAGAATAACTTTTAAATTTTAACAGACGTTAAAATTTTAACACCCGCTAAAATTTAACGCATTGCTTGCAGAATCACCACTATTATAAGTAAATTTTTATAAGTTAATTGACACTTCTAGTTAATGTAATTTTTCACTTATAAAAAATCATATTTCGGTGTTTTTAATCGTCTTGATCAAAATGTCTTCAAGTGAAGATTCGGATAATGAGCCTATAATAATCATAAGAAACCAGAGAATTTACAGGCCACGAATGAACTATGGTTTTATGGAAAATACATAAAATTTAATGAAAGGTTCAGAATGACAGCAAATAAATTTTACAATTTAGTTGAAATACTAGAGCCAAACCTTGAAAGGCAAACACAACGCAGTAAAGCACTTTCTGCCAGACTCCAAGTGGAAATAACTTTGCATTGGATGGGTACTAGTGCACAGTACCATGCTATAGCTGATATGCATGGAGTATCAAAAGGAACTACACATATGTTTCGTAGATTTGTAAAATGGCCAGACAATGCTCAAGATGTGGTCCAGCGTTTTCATGCTTTAGGTGGAATGCCCATGGTTTGTGGTTGTGTAGATGGAACATTAATTAATATAGATGCTCCTACTGAATATGAACCAGCTTATGTAGACAGGCATGGAAAACATTCCATGAATGCTATGGTTGTTTGTGGCCCAAATTATCAATTTTATTATTCATTTGCAAACTGGCCCAGGTAGCGTTCATGATGCACGTGTACTAAGAACTAGTGGATTGCATGCACGCATGGAAAATGGATGGAGACCAATTCCTAATGGAATAATTCTTGGAGACAGTGCCTACCCACTAAAGGGATGGTTAATTCCTCCAGTGGTGAGAAATAATGACGATGCCGAAGCTCGTTTCTTGCGGAGTCATAAAGCCACAACACGTGTATTTGAAAATGCTATAGGCATTTTGAAAGAAAAGTTTTCTTGCTTAAACCACTTAAGACTAAGTCCGAATTTTGCATGTCATGTTTTTAACTGTTGTGTAACATTGTACAATGTTCTTAGAAGCGAGGAGGATTATTTCCATGAAAGACTACCAGATGTACATACTTTATAGAAGATAGTTTATTTTTGTTACTTTATTTTACTGCCTATAGCTTTCTTCATGTACTGTTGTTTATGTGATGAATAATAAAAAAAAAAGTTAATGTTAATATTTTATTAGAAATTCTAAGTTTACAAATAAAGAAAAACGAGAATAAAAAAAACTACAATGAATTTTGTTGAACTTCGGCAGTGTATTTTGATCAGCAAACATTTTAGTATATTAAGTATCGAGAACAGTAAGGACAGTTTACCGATCGACGACAATGTTTGGCGACTGAGCGAAGCGAAGTCGCCAATATTGGAGGAGATCGGTAAACTCCTTACTGTTTGAGATGCTTATACTATTTTTTGCACGACCATTATGAATACAAATGTATTAACTAAGGAAATATCCCAAAGATGGTAAAAAAATAGATTCAAGATAATTTATTCTTGCCCTTTATATCCACCAACTATTAAATAGGTTTTGTCGTTACCATGGATACGTTTGTAATTTTATTTTTGAATGTCACGATATTTTTGTCGTTTCAACATAAATAAATAGATAGTTGTTATTATTTTTTATTGAGCATTTTTCCACAGCAAATTTAAATAAAAAACATAAATTTTTTTAAATAGTTCAATAATTATTTAGAAAATAATGATTTTTCACGTAAGAGACATCTAAAGATGATGCATTTATTTTATAAATTACATATAATTTACTTACCGTTCTGTTTTTGACAGAACTGAACGGTAAGTAATTACTTACCGACGCGTTGTTGCTTTGTAACCAGTAAACATAACCTACTGTTCTAAAATCAAGTTTGGTAAACAATCCGAAATAGCAGGGTCGTACAAAAAATAATTTTTCTTTTTCTAAAATTTCTAGCTTTATGAAATATAATCAAATTAAAAATTCTAGCTTTAGTTTATAATTTTGTAAATTCAGCTTTTGTAATTTTGTCGGAAAATGCAGCAAATAAAACAGTCTTTTCCTCGAAAATCTTTTTTAAGAGAGCTATTTTTGCTGCTTCGTTTTTCTTAACCATTGTTAGACATTTAAAATACAAACAACTTTGGGCCGTATTCACATCTCACTATTAAGTTAATAGCATGTTTAATTACCATGGCAACCAATTCTAACCTTTTCCCACCTATTAGAATTATTAGATAAAGCTATCTCTTTTTTTTTGTTGATCTTAATTTAACTTTAGTTAAATACACCTTTAATAGTGGCATGAGGGCCCTTTGATATTTGCTTTGACATTTGACAACTAATAAACTAGTAATAACAGACATTTATTTTAGGACTAATAAAAAAATAATAGAGACACGCATTTTATTAGTACTAATAACTATTAGACTGATAACTATTAAATACTAAACTAATAAACTTATAATTTCGAGAAACGCGCCCCTGGACTTCCCAAAGATACTCAAAAGAGCGCTCACCTAAGGTGATGCTTCTCTCGCCTTTAGTAATTTTAATTACTGGCGTTGAATTGAATGATGTAAATAGTATCTCACACCCTTTAAAGTATTCAGGCGCTGTATCTTCAGGCTTCGTAAAATATGCTGATATCTGCTGTTTGTATGCGATCAATCTCCCAAACTCTTCAGGTAGGAAGGTTATGGATTGTCTATCACCCCCAATTTTAACAACTGGAGTAAATGACTCGGATGAGCTGTACCCTACGGCAATGTACTTCGTTCTCGATTTGTTTAGCCAAAAACTTCTTTGGGAAATCAGTTGCAGATCTTGCGGAACTTCTTTCGGCTCGTATTTTCGTTTTTTCACTGATGGAAATTTATCTACCGCGTTATCGTTGGGTTGGTCGACGGATCTTTTTATCAGGAACTCACTCATATCATGTTGACTCACTGAAAATCGAAATAAAAAATATTAAAACATATTAAAAATTTTAAACATATTAGAATCGAAATAAATAAAAATTATAATAAAAATTAAAACATCTTAAAAATCATACTTATAGAGCTTCGCTGAACTTTGAGATGTTGCTTTAATGATTCTTGGTGATGAACTGATGTATTTCCTGTCTCGTCTTTTTTATACTAAATCTGCTTGAGTTCTCTCGGCGGGGCGTGTACCCTGAGTTCATGTGTTAAAATGTTGGAGCGGATGTAAAAGACCGTTACAAATGGTCCGATGTAAAATTTTGGAGCGGATGTAAAAGTTCGTTAAATTTTGGGTCGGATGTCGTTTCCTGTTTCTGGACCGGATGCATCTGAAAATGTTTCAGGCCGGATGCTACATCCTGTTTCAAATTTTGGACCGGATGCTACATCCTGTTTCAAATTGCAAAAGTTCGTTACAAAGTTCATGACGTCATCGGTCGAGCTCAGACCGGAAGTGATCTAGTTTTTTTGGGCCCATGTTAAATCCCATAAGAAAATGTCGCAGTAGTGGCTTAGTTTTACTACTTTAATCCATCAAACAACTTAATTTATTGTTAAAATATCTCTCCTTAGAGAATTTCTTTTTCTTCTATTGGCGGTACATACTCCATGGTGTAATGATTTGAATTGAAAATTATTTGACATTACGTCGATCACCCTATCAGCGTCGATGAATCAGTCCACAGTGGTACCAATCCAAAATCTTTCAAGATCCCAGTTTCATTTTCTTGTCTAGACACGCAAATGTCATTTTCAAGACGATTTTGACGAATGGAAAATCAGTAATTTTAGACGGAGGCCGAAAAAATAATTTGCTTAGGAGATATCAATATTAATTTATTGCAACCCTTTAACCCTGATTCTTCTTACTTTAACGACATGCTTGAATCTTTAAATTTTCAACAAATTATTAATGAACCAACGCGTGACCATTCCCTTTTAGATTTAATATTAAGTTCAGATGGAGACATTGTTACTGATTCGGGCACTGTTGATTTGCAATGATATATGATATTATCATGATATGGTCTATTGTGAACTATCTCTTCCTAATCTTAGTAATCAATCTCATTTTATAACCTATAGAAATTTTAATAATTTCAATTTTAACCTATTTTATAACGATCTCAACCAACTACCGCTCCATCTTATTTACGATATGGTTGATGTTGATGATAAAGTTAATTTTTTAAATTCTTGCTTATTATCTGTGATAAATCTTCATGATCTTTTTAAAACTGCTGGAATAACCAAAAGCAGAGCACCCTGGCTTACTACTAATGTCAAATTGCTAATGTCCCTTAGAGATAAAGCTAAACAGAGATTTAAAAAAACTAAAAACTCCTCACATTGGGACTATTATAAAACATTGCGGAACTTTACAACCTCAGCAATTAAAAATGAGAAAAAAGCATATTTTGAATTCACTTTAAACAATAAGAGCTCTAAGGCTATTTGGCGTGAATTAAAATTCTTAAATATTTCTAAAAATAATAATGATGTACTGCCTAACAATCTTCTTAACTCTAATGAAATTAATAATTATTTCTTAGATTCAATTCCTATTCTAAATCATGATATCACTGACCTTTCTCAATATTACCTTAACAATAGCTTTACTAATAATCTCATTATCAAACTTAATTTTAACCTTGTAACCGAAGCTACTGTCTGCTCTATTATTAATAAACTGAGAAGTAATAGTACTGGTGCAGATGGTATCAATCTACAAATCATTAAACTTTGTATTCCAATGATTATCCCTTATATCACTCACATCATTAACACTTGTTTAACCTCTAGTAAATTTCCTACAGCTTGGAAACAGGCAGTAGTTGTTCCTATCTCTAAAGTTACTAAACCTGTAGATTACAAAGACTTAAGACATATTAGCATTATTCCTACTTTGTCAAAAATACTTGAAAAGGTGATTGATAATCAGCTGAGACAGCATTTGGAGAAATACAATATTTTACCTGTTAATTAGTCTGGCTTTCGACCTAATCATAGTTGCACTACAGCTTTGGCACACGTCTTAGATGATATCTTAACTTCTTATGATCAAGGTAAAATGTCTGCACTAGTGTTATTAGATTTCAGTAAAGCGTTTGATACGATTAATCATGAACTACTTTGTGCTATACTACATTATATTGGACTATCTGATAATTCTGTATCCCTCTTGTAAAGTTATTTAACCGATAGAACTCAATTTGTAAAATTACCCAATGGTTCATCTGACTTGAAAAACGTCTTCCTCAAGGCTCCATATTAGGACCTCTCCTCTATATTATCTATACTTCTACCTTTCACAAATGTCTAAACACCTGTAATGCTCATATGTATGCTGATGATACTCAGTTATATCATTCGTTCTTGGTCGGTGATTATGAGCATGCTTCACTTAAAATCAATGAAGATCTGAACAATATTTCAAATTTTTCTAAGGAACACTGTCTCAAGCTCAATCCACTTAAATCCGTAGCACTACTATTTGGTAACAATACTCAGCTATCACTATTAGAACATAATTTCAAATTATTTGTTGATGGTTCTGACTTGCCTTTAGTCAAAGAAACCCGTAATTTGGGACTTATTGTAGATAATAGCGTCAGGTTTAATTCGCATGTAACTAATTGTGTAAAGAAAGCATATATTAACTTAAAGTTAATTTATCCTCACAGACAATCTTTATCTACTAAAATGAAGTCCAATTTATGTGAGGCCTTAGTTCTATCTCAATTTGCACATTGCTGCCAAGTATATGGTCCATATTTGACATACGATGGAGCACAACGAATTCAGAGAGTCCAAAACTCATGCTTGAGACTCTTTGATGTAAGAAAATATGACCATATCTCACATACTTTCTCCAGATCTAAATGGCTCTCCATGTCTAATAGAAGGAAATTATTAAGTGCATGTTTTTATCATAAAATTTTGATATTGAAAAAAACCTTCTTATTTGCATCATAAAATTAGATTTAGAAGCGATGTTCACAATATCAACATTCGTTTTAAGGGCACAATTACGCCACCACGCCATAGAACGGCTCTTTTTGAAAGGAGTTTTAGCTATCAAATTTCCAAACTTTATAACTCTCTACCTTTAGATTTAATAGAATTATCTGCTCAAAGCTTTAAAAAACAATACAAAAAACTTCTTCTGAGTCAACAGTTACAGCTTCAGCTCCAATAACTAAAACTTTAATGCAACTAATTATCACCATTTTGCGAACCACTTCGAATGGGATTTCACACCTCATATATTTTTTTTATATTTTTAATATACTATTTTTATACTTTGTTTTTCACTTTCAGAGTATGATTAGTAAGATTATTATGTTCGAATTTGCACCGAGCTTTACTTTACTTTTTGCCCCCTAAATTTCAATTTTTTTGTTTTTCAAGGTTTTAGTGGAAGAGCGAGCTCTCAGCTACGCCTTGTGGTTTCTGCAAACAATGTATTTTATTTATTTTTCTATTACGTTTTTTTACTTTTGTATAGTTTGTATATTGTTTGTATGAAATAAAGACGTTTATTATTATTATTATTATATCCTGCTACTATGAGTATACAAAGCCAACCAGAATAACGTCATGATATTCGAATATTTTTAAAACAAACATAAATTTTATTTCTTTTTTGATCTTTTCTTTATTAAAAAAAATGTAGCCAACATTGACCGAGGCGGCCCAGTTCGTCCCCGAACCCACCGGCCCACCGAGATTTTCTCGGTAACTCGGCGGTACAATCCGGGCCTGCCAAGGAATCGCTGAAGATCTCCAAGACGATCAAAAGTGTAGAACGTTCAAATCTGAAAAACCCTCATTTATTACTTTTAAATAACAATAATATTAATAGAAATATGGTTTTTCTTACACATTTTCCTTTTAAGTTTCCCTTTTAAATGAAATCCCAAATTACGATGGTAATCCATCTACACTTTCTTAATTTCTTAGAGCTGTTGATACAATCACAGATCAATTTAGTACACAAAACCCGGCAGATTACATTAATCAATTGATTATTTCAGCAATCAGAAACAGATTAAAAGGTCAAGCATTAGAAATAATTGCTGGATACGAATATGCTACGTGGAATGCATTAAAGCAAGTATTAATAGAAAATTTTGGAGACCAAAAGGTCAGAATTAAATTTATTAATCGATTTAACTAAATTAAAACAAGGAAAAGATTCTCCCATAGAATTTTATAAGATTAGAACACAATTAGCAATCTTTAATTCTAAAATTGCTCTAGCAAACGAAAACCAAATCATTAAAAATTATAAACTTCTATCAAATAAAGGCTTAGCATTGAGAACATTCACTAGTGGACTCAATGACGATTTTGGAACTTTTATTCGTAGCCGTAACCCAAATTCATTAGAAGCAGCCCTTACTATGATTAAAGAAGAGCTCGATATCAGATACTCTCAAGCTCAAAATTCAAAATTATCTTCAAATTTAAATCAAATAAGATCTATTAATTTTTCACCAAATAATTTTAAACAAATTACAAATAATTCATTTAGGACCGCTTATCCACTAAGACAACCCCAACCTTTCATGCAACCCCAACCTATTAGGCAACCTGAACCTTTTGCACAATCATTTGTCCCTAGACAATTTAATCCTAATTTTAATAGGCAAAACAATCCAACCAGCCATCAACATCGAAATGCCTTCGCCCCAAAACAAAATTATAGGCCAACCAATAAACCTATACCTATGGAGGCGAACACAATAGTAAAAAGACCTCCCACTACACAATTAACCAACCATAATAAATTTCGAGCTAATACGGGCGTTTAGTGCGCGTCATCAAGCGCCATATTGGTTTGGGACTGGATGTAAACAACTATTGGCATCCACTAGAATGCTGTAGCGGCAGTTTGACAAAATTCTGTAAAAGCATTATTATTGGTTTCTTAAGGTTAAAACGTGCATAGCGACGTAGAGGAGCGTTTGTTCTACAAGTGCAACCAGTTTTATGTGTTTTTCGCAACGGTGATTATTGCTAATTTGAACAAGCGCATTTATAACCTACAAAATCATCGACAATTCGTGTTGTAAGTATTACATTTTAAACAAAGTATTTCATTTCATAGACTCATTTTTGTCTGAATCGAAAAAAACATTTAGTCATGTTTACGTGAATTTATGTCGATGAAAAATGTACTAATAATTTGTGGCGTAATTAATAATCGTATGCACCACAGTTGTAGGAAAATTTGAAGCTATGGCTATAACATGTTGGGTCCCACATTGCAACCACAACAGTTTGAGGGAAACCTGCAAATTTTTCCGTTTTCCAAAAGACAGAAAACTTTACTTACGATGGACACGGCTTATCAGGTAACATAATGATGTGTATCGTTATAGAGATATAATGCAATATAAATTCAATATAGGAGAGATGCTACACCTGGATCAGGGGCACGTGTTTGCAGTTGTCATTTCCCTGACAGCAAAAAAGAAAATGGGCCAGAGATACTTCCTCATAATATTTCGAAAGTATTTGAAGAACATTATTTAAGCCCAGAAAAAAGATTTAAACGGAAAAGAGTTGACAGGTAAAAGTAAGAACACTTTTTTGGTTTATTTTTAAAATGTTTGTCTGTAAAGGTCTCGGCAAGCAGAACAGCCCGGCACTTCAGTGACAAGAGAATTATTTCCCCATGATGAGGAACAAATTTGTGAAATAGCTGAACCAGTTACAGATGATGTTGAAGGTGTTACTGAAGGTCATTTAGATACTCCATCAACTTCCAAGAAGTTCACAACTTCAGAAACTGTATTTGAAGCAGAAATCTACATATTAAAACAAGAGATTGCAAGAAAAGATGAAATGATAAAGACAATGCAGTTGCATTTCTCTTATACTCATATAAGTGGCAAAGACAACCTGGTGCTACTCTACACAGGCCTTCCCAGAGCCGGTATTTTTGAAAGTCTCTGTGAATTAATTAAAAGTGTTAAAATCAATTATTATTTAAAGTGGACAGTGCAAAGATTAAGCATTGAAGATCAGTTACTACTGACATTGATTAAATTGAGGCAAAATTTTCCACATCAAGATTTGGCGCAGAGATTCCAGGTATCCCCAGCCACAGTTACGAATATAATAATAACGTTTGTGGACCTTTTAAAAAATCTGCTACACGACCAGCTGATGGCAAAAATTCCGCCTAGACAAAAAAATCAGTCGTGCTTGCCAAGCTGCTGCAGCACATTTACCAACTGCAGAATAATTGTAGACGCTACAGAAGTTTTTATTGCTGTTCCAAGACAGTCTATGAAAAATCAAAAGTAAATATTTTCACATGACTCAGCAAGCATATTTATTTATGTATTTAAATTTCAGATTGACGTATAGTTCCTACAAGCATCGGAATACATGGAAAGCGCTTGTTGGTTGTGCACCCAATGGTGTCATAACTTTTGTTAGTGGCTTATATGCTGGATCTTCTTCGGACAAAGCTGTTGTGAAGAGTTGTGGCCTTTTAGAACAGCTGGAACCAGGCGACTTGATACTGGCTGATAAGGGCTTTTTGATTAGCGACATCTTACCTGCTGGTGTTACTTTAAACATTCCTCCATTTCTGCAAACACCTCAGTTTACAGCTGAATAAATTAGGCGTACCCAATGTATAGCGCGCGCAAGAATACATATAGAGATAGCGATAAGGCGGATGAAATGTTTTAAAATCTTAGGGTTTATTCCAGAAAACATGTTTATGTATGGAAGCACAATATTTAAAGCTGTGGCTGGTTTAACAAATTTGCAGTATCCGCTGATTAGAGAAGTTGAACAATTTTATGATAATGAAGCATAGAAATTAATAAAAATGTTAAATGCCATTGTCAAATAAAGAATTATTTATTAGAAAATTGTCTTATAAAAAATTATTAATCTAGATCTATATCTAGTATTGCTGGTATAAATTTATGTAAATAAAAGTTTTCCAACACTTCTAGATTTGGATGCCAAGCGGGATCTTTTTCTACCAACAATACTTCATATTCCTCCGGGGTCCATACAAAAAAATAGCAGACATCTCTTTCTGTAATGAAAAGCTGCCCCTGTATTTGGTGGTAATATGGATGGTTCAGTTTAATGACAGCTTGATCTTCTTCATTGTATGAGAAGAAATACTTGCCATCTTGTACACCTTCCTTCATGGACGTGTTTCTGTATTTGCAGGGGCATTTAATTTCCAGTGTGGCGTTATCCCCTATCAAACCATCTGGACTTGCCCCTAGAAATCCATTTGCATGTAGCCACAAACCACTAGCCTCGACTTGTAAACCACTGACTGCCTTGAACTTTTCTAAAGCAGTTTCTTCATTATTCTTTCCCCATTCCACTGCTAATACCCTGTGCAGGCTATAGCCTTCAAAAAGGGTCTTGAAAAGGGATGGTGGGTATTTATTTCTTTTGCAGGAAGCCAACACCATGCCAAATTTGCTGGCAGTAAGCCGAAGCTTTCTTGTGACAAGCCAGTTCTCATTTTCATGCTGCCCTAATGTCAGCTTATTCACTTTCAAGATCTGCTCCACTGAAAGCCTAGTTTTCTCTGTGAAAAACTGGATTTTGTCTTGTGCCCCCATATAGTCCTCCGACCAGAGAAGTTCTTCAATTGATGGAAGCACAAGACTCAACCGATGTTCAACTTCTGGTTTCAGAAGCCAAGAGAACCCAACAATATTTGTCTTCCCCAAGTTTTGTCGAAACTGCTGTATTGCTTCTGCACTTAGCTGATGCTCAGTGAAGGCATAGTCCGACACTTGATGAGGGTATAAATTTTCCAGGGGCTGGGCGTCACTTGCAGAGCTGGATCTTAAAGTGGCTGGTGCACTCCATCTACATGTAACATCAGTGGCACTAATGTTGTAATGTGCATGCAGCAACAAAGCAGCCATGTGGTGGCACAGAAGCAAACCCCTAGCGCATGTACATTTTATCTCTTCTACACCTGTACCAACCTTGTATGAAACCTACAAGACAACTTATTAAGAATCACTCTACTCTAAATAACAATTACACACCTCAACGCTGTATTTTACTCCTCGCTGACTTGCCAAAACTTGACCTTTAATGAGGTGAGGTTGAATGTCTCCTTGGAAAGTCATGCCAACAACATGACCACTTCGGTAGGCGTTCTCACCTCTCTTCAGTTGCCTATCGTCGTCTTTAAACAATACCGCAATGGCATGAAAATCCACAACATGGTTTGCCATGATATAAACAGCAAGTCTATAAAAAAACAAAATATTATGTACTATCAGTTATGGAACAAATGGACAATATTATGTAAATATTTACAATTTTCTGGTATGTTGAAAATGATTACAAAATTTCAAGAAATAGCAGAATTACAACTTTACGTCTTAATTAACTACTAAACATTGTTATAAACGTCACACTTACCTAAACTTGGCAGACAAAATGATTTTGGAGGTTATAGTGTGCTTGTCGATAAAGTCTTTAATAAACACCACAGTAAAATTCAGATAAAACGGGTTGCACTTGTAGAACAAACGTTCGGCTACGTTGCTATGCACGTTTTAACCATTACAAACTAACACTAATGCCTTTATAGAACTTTCTAAACTGACGCTACAACTTTCTACTGGATGCAAATAGTTGTTGACATCCAGTCCCAAACAAACATGGCGCTGATGACGTTTTCACTAAACGCGCGTATTCTCAAAATATAAGGAATTTGCGTACTCCAGCTGGTCCACAACGAACTTTTATATCCGAAGAATTATTCTATCATAAAGGGTTGTTAAAATGCCGTTAATTAATTTATCCCTTAAAATAGGGTGCACCCAGTATTTTCTGTCTTTTTTAAATTAGTCCAGTCAAATTAGAAAAAATAGCAGAAATTGAGGGAAGTCCGTGGATTTTTGCATAGGGCTTCCTGGAGGGCTGTTAAATAACCCCCTAAAAGTCACCGTCTGTAGGTGGCGAGCTCGAGGAGATAATGAGGGTAAACCACGACCCCTAACGGTTTTTGTCGTTTTTCTCGGAAACTATTAGGTTTATCGAGATGAAGGAGGTTAGGTAAATTAAACTTTATTTAAATGCCTACCAGAAATGTCCGAATGTTTTTTCGTACCTCGCCTTCTTTTTGCGTTATCGAAGAAAGAAGATATGTCGTACATAAATGAGCAATTATGCAAAAATTATCCTCTTTCTGATTATGTAATTTGTTTAAACATTTAATTTAATTTTTCAACCATATTTTGGTTATGTAAATTTTGTCAGATTAGATGTTCAAATGTTTCTAGTTACTTACCAAATTTTGTTAGTGGAGAAATGACGTTCGTCATTTGTTTTACAAAAAAAACATAAAAGCAGATCGAAAATCTGGTTACTTGCTTGTTGATTTTCATATAAAGCAGAAGCCATGTTGTATTGTTAAAATTTTGAGGTTATGTGTGGCAGATTTTACGTCAATGAGACGTCAAAAAAGTGAGGTTATGACAAATGTCATACAAATTGAATTTTTTTTAAGTGTTTAATAATGAATATAACATTGAACAATTAAAGTGATTTAAATAAAAAGTAAAGTGAAGTGTTAATTTGGTTTTTGGACTATTTATTTACCAGAAGAAAATTTTTTGGAAAACAACTATTTCTGGATGAAAGCAAAACTAAAACTGGATTTAATAAGAATTTTTGGAAAATAGACAATTGATGCATGAACTCGCGTATTGGAGGTAAATTGGTAAGTTTTCAATATTTAATAGTTGTAATAAATTACAAAAGAAGACCCAAAGAAGAATTATATGGAAATGCGTGTTCACCTACTGAGAGAACTGCCAAATAATAATAGTGTGTGCAAAAATCCAAGAATGGCGCAAAATCTTTGAATTTAAAAATTTATCTCTAAAATTTAACTTTGTTTTTATTTCGTTTCTTTCATTTAATCATAATTTAAGATCGTGGGATTGATCAAATAAAAATTGAGCAAGACAATGAAAATTAATCTTGATTCTTATTTTGGTGAATCGAATTGGCACCAATAATTAAATGAATTCATTTTAGATAATAAGAATTTTTTTGTTTTCGTTTCTTTCTTTTCATGTGTTTATTAATAAAATATTTTAAGTGTTTAAAAGCAGATTCATTTGTGTATTTTTCTTGTTTTGTGTCCATTAATAGAATTTCGCAGGTATAAGTTGAACAATATTTTATTATTAATTTGTCAAATTTTCTCATGCGATTTTCTTGAGCTTGTCTTTGGATTTTGAAATCATAGCCGGAGCAAATTTTCTTTTCATCCCAAAGGTAAGTGGTGTTTGTTTGTGTACAACTTTTCCGTTTGCCTTGCTACACTAAACATAAGTGATAGTGGTCTTTAAATTTAAATAAATTGATGATAAAGTATTGTAAAATGTATAATAGGATACCATAAAATTTTATTGTCGCAAGAATGTGATATTTAATTGAACATTAAAATATATACCATAGTAATAGGTATTATATTTAAAATTATATATCAAATATTGATATTTTAAAGTGTGATAAACTTCAAGACATAAGTTGCACTGACTTGAAGCAGTTATAGGTCATATGGATAATTCAGGCTCTTTGAGGGAACGTGAATATTCTTTGCCAATTCCAGTAAAACCAAAACGTTATGTTTTAAAACCGTCGACACATATAGATGACTCACATAAGATTTTCAATATTTTACAAGGTAACTAATGGTTTCTACAGGTAACATCCACATACCCAAGTAGCACATGATATTGGCTAAACATTGTTTTCATATTGGCCACATATTGATTCAGTTTCATTGTTATTACAATATCCTGCCAACATTGACGCAATATTGTTTTTGGAAATGTTGTAAATCAATATTGCATTGACATTGATTTACTAGTTTCAGCCGATGTATGGATTTAACAATATTGGCCCTAGATGTGTTTTACAATGTTGGTGTGTGCGAAATTGCTCCAATATAGTATATCAATATAGAGCCAATATTTAAATCATCATTTATGTCCAGGATCCAACATTGATCCAGAGACATGAAAATAGTTACTTAAACAGTTTTATTGCACATAATTATGACGTAGACAATTTATTTCAAAACTAGTTTTTACTGATAATGTCAGAATTAACATAATAATTCAGATAATTTGATAGGACAGTTTATGTGGAGAAAATAATTAAACATTACAACTGTGCATCACGTGATATCGTTGCGTTTGTTTTGTAGTTACTGACGCTTCCGCATGGTGTTTAGCTTTCCATGGCTTTTTGTTGTTGGTTTTAATGTGGTTTTAATTTATCAAGTTCTGTGTTCTGTTATAACTCCTGTAATTTTGGTAAGTATTATTAAATTCTATTAATTAGGCATCGCTAATTTATTCTAAAATATTATGATGTACTCTGCCTACTATGCATGCATTAAGTTCTAAAATCAGTTTCATTGTTATTACAATATCCTGCCAACATTGACGCAATATTGTTTTTGGAATGTTGTAAATCAATATTGCATTGACATTGATTTACTAGTTTCAGCCGATGTATGGATTTAACAATATTGGCCCTAGATGTGTTTTACAATGTTGGTGTGTGCGAAATTGCTCCAATATAGTATATCAATATAGAGCCAATATTTAAATCATCATTTATGTCCAGGATCCAACATTGATCCAGAGACATGAAAATAGTTACTTAAACAGTTTTATTGCACATAATTATGACGTAGACAATTTATTTCAAAACTAGTTTTTACTGATAATGTCAGAATTAACATAATAATTCAGATAATTTGATAGGACAGTTTATGTGGAGAAAATAATTAAACATTACAACTGTGCATCACGTGATATCGTTGCGTTTGTTTTGTAGTTACTGACGCTTCCGCATGGTGTTTAGCTTTCCATGGCTTTTTGTTGTTGGTTTTAATGTGGTTTTAATTTATCAAGTTCTGTGTTCTGTTATAACTCCTGTAATTTTGGTAAGTATTATTAAATTCTATTAATTAGGCATCGCTAATTTATTCTAAAATATTATGATGTACTCTGTCTACTATGCATGCATTAAGTTCTAAAATCAGTTTCATTGTTATTACAATATCCTGCCAACATTGACGCAATATTGTTTTTGGAATATTGTAAATCAATATTGCATTGACATTGATTTACTAGTTTCAGCCGATGTATGGATTTAACAATATTGGCCCTAGATGTGCTTTTACAATGTTGGTGTGTGCGAAATTGCTCCAATATAGTATATCAATATAGAGCCAATATTTAAATCATCATTTGTGTCCAGGATCCAACATTGATCCAGAGACATGAAAATAGTTACTTAAACAGTTTTATTGCGCATAATTATGACGTAGACAATTTATTTCAAAACTAGTTTTCACTGATAATGTCAGAATTAACATAATAATTCAGATAATTTGATAGGACAGTTTATGTGGAGAAAATAATTAAACGTTGCAACTGTGCATCACGTGATATCGTTGCTTTTGTTTTGTAGTTACTGACGCTTCAGCATGGTGTTTAGCTTTCCATGGCTTTTTGTTGTTGGTTTTAATGTGGTTTTAATTTATCAAGTTCTGTGTTCTGTTATAACTCCTGTAATTTTGGTAAATATTATTAAATTCTATTAATTAGGCATCGCTAATTTATTCTAAAATATTATGATGTACTCTGCCTACTATGCATGCGTTAAGTTCTAAAATTTATACTGAATGATTTCTCTCAGTTAACAAATATTTTCTTTAGAAAATACAATAACAGCATAGTGAATAAATATAATACTTTTATGATGTAAAATAAATTATACAGGTACTTTAACTAATAGCACTTATCGATTTTGTACTAAATTATGGATTGTGATTTATGATCCATCAATAAAATTGGCGGCAATTTCAAAAATGCCTTCATTGTAGTTCATAAATTTGTATATTATTATTATTAAATTTGATGATATGGTGCATGTATAAATATTAAATTTGTAATAAAAAATTATTAACTATTCAATTTGAAATTATGTTAAAGGACTTGCATACAATGTATCCCAGGATGGAGTTGACAAGAGGGAAAAAATTTTTTATTATTGATTTTACCACAAAAAGTCATTCTTTATAAAAAGTTCTGATTGTGGAATAAATAAGTTTACCATCAGAAAATCTAAGATTAAATATACAGAATGTCCATAAATTAAGATAACATGAAAAGAGAAGTACCACTAATTGCATTTTTTTAGTTTAAATACAAAATTTCAATTATGAAAGTCAACAAAAATTATTCAAGGCCATCTCCACCACGGTATGGTTTGTGGTCCATTTAAATTAATTTCATTCATCGCGTCCTGTATTCCTGCTTTTAGTATTTCTAAATTTAAACTTGAAATTTTGTATTTTAACTAATCTTATGTTTTTATGAAACTTTTTCTATTAACAGTAAACTCTAAAATGCAATAAATGGTACTTCTCTCTTGGAGGATTTTTATATTATCTTAATTTATGGACATTCTGTACATTTAATCTTAGATTTTCTGATGGTAAACTTATTTATTCAACAAACGAAACTTTTTATAAATAATGACTTTTTGTTGTGAAATCAATAATAAAAATGTTTTTCCTCTTGTCAACTCCATCCATCCATCCATCCACACTGTATCTATATGTAGAACAGAACGAATGGCAATAGTTATAAAAGTAAAACTGTTTTGGACACATTTTTCATATACTTTTTAAAAACTTCACTAACTGTTTTGACCCCTACATTTTCTTAGTGGTTCCAATCTCACTAGAAATGGCATATACAATTTTTTTAATAGAACACCCTCTATGAGCCCAAATCCATAATAATTTGGTCGCTTATTTTATTTTTGTTAAAAGACACCTTGACACTTTAACCTTGAAAATTTCTTCTTAGTCCACAAGATGGCTGCTTTTTGTTATTAAAGAAGTTCTGTCTCCTGCTGTACCTATTTCTTGCCAAGCTTAATAAAATTCAGATAGGGGTTTTTTCACCTGCACCGACTTCATGTCCAGTTTCATTCAATTCTATTGGTATGTTCCCTCACACCGCTTCTTTTCACGTCCACAGATGCAGGTATAGAACAGTACTCAAAAACTGTGAAGGAATGGTGCGAAGGAACAATAGAATTTCATGAAACTTGCTTACAAAGGTAGATAGAACATTCTAACATGCCGTGGACCAAAAAAAATTCTCAAAGAAAAAGTTATGGGGTCTCCTTTAACACAAATAAAAGCAGCTGAACTGTTATGGAATTCGGCTCATAGAGGTACACATTTTTGGAATTCTGCTTAGATGAGGATTAGGATTTTTTTTAGTTTTTAGCTAAAGTAAATGGAATAAGAGTAGATTAAGAGAGCTTGTTTTTAGGAAACATGTCCAAAAGATCCAGAAAGCACATGTTTGTTAAGAGATTCACAGAAAAGAATGAAGAATCTGAATGTAAACGAAACAAGATTAGTGATGAATTCAGTTCATCCATAAGCAACAAAAGCATTATCATATCGGATATTTGTAATTCCTTTAATTCTGTAACTTCAGAAAGTAGTGACCAAAACAGTGATGTTGAAATTTTTGAACATATTGAGAATTATTCTGCATTGCATATTTCTTGTAACCAGAATCAGAAATATGTAGACACAAATGCCTCTACTTCTACAAATAACACAAATAGTTCTACTTCAATAAAGACTGGTTTAAAAAAGTGGGCACTCACTCAAAATGTCAATCATAAGCAGTTGGATAAGCTACTTACTATTTTAAAACCACATCACATTGATTTACCATTAGATAGCAGAACGCTCTTGGGCACTAGACGTTCATTAAATATTAGGTCAATGCGTTCACAAAATGATACAGAAGGCGAATATATTTATTTCGGTATACGTGAAACTCTGGAACAACAATTGTTACACGGAAATTTAAATGCTATACTTATTGAAAGAAATATTACGTTTGTTCAATTAAAATGCAATGTAGATGGATTAAAGATACATAAGAGCACTAACATCGATTTTTGGCCTATACTAGCTGCGGTACATGTAGAAGGTTTAAAAACAAATCCTTTTGTGGTTGCAATATATATGGGAGATAGTAAACCTAAATGTTTAGACAGCTTTCTCAAAGACTTTATAGCAGAAATTAAGCATCTTTCATTAACAGGACTTAGCTGTGGATCAGAAAAGTATTTGTTCTCGCTTAAATATTTAGTTTGTGATGCTCCAGCTAGAGCTTTCCTAAAAAATATTAAATGTCATAATGGTTATTACGCTTGTGAGAGATGCAATGAAAAGGGCGTTAAAATTAATGGTCGCTTCATTTACAGAGTTTCAGATAATGAAGAAAAGAGAACACATGTAACATTTGTAAACCAAACTCATAAAGAACATCATTTAGGTGTGACACCATTAACTGAAATAGAAAATTTTGACATGGTCTTTGCCTTCCCATTAGATTATATGCATATGGCATGTTTAGGAGTAATGCGACGTCTCTTATGCTATTGGTTTAAAGCAGACTCTCGGTTTAGAGTTGCACCAGCATTTCGAAGAGAAGCTTCTTCAAGAATGATTGAAATAGCTTCATATGTCCCCAGAGAATTTGGCAGGCGTCCAAGGGCATTTTTTGAGTTAGATCGTTGGAAAGCTACAGAATTTCGTTTCTTTCTATTATATATTGGGGTATATGTTTTGAAAGACATTTTACCAAACGAAAAATACAGACATTTTGTACATTTTGTCTGTGCAATGAGAATTGTATGTTCGAGAACGTATTCAAAAGCTTTGGGTGACACTGCAGTAAATTCCATAAATACCTTTTGTACAAAGATTGAAGATCTATATAACCATGAAGTAGAACCAATATTTAATACTCATTCTATTAATCATTTAATCGAAGATGCAGTTCAAAGAAATGAGAATCCTGAAGACATGAACTGTTTTATGTTTGAAAATTACTTGGGCCAGTTAAAGAAAATGATCAGAACTCCTAACAAACCTCTCTCACAAGTTTGTAAAAGGCTCGTAGAAATAAAAGACAATATAGTATTGTTAAAAGATGATAGTCACAGTGGAGAATTGTCTGTTATATATGAAAAGTGTGGAATAATTATTAACGCCCTTAAGTACAAGAATATGTACATTTCAGCAAAGCCAAAAAAAGAATCCTTTATTTTACTATCTAATAAAAAAATCATGTCAGTAAATAAAATTAGTAAAGATACACATAATGGAATTCAAATTTGTGGATCAGTATACCAGTGCACTGAAAACATATTTAAGTCTCCAATAGCATCCTCAGTCTTAAATATGTATATAGTTAAGAATTTGAGCACATTTCAATTTTCTGCTACCCTTAATGATGTTATTACGAAATGTATTGTTTTTCCTCTTACCAATTCTAATTACTTAGCTGCTATTGGACTTTTACACTTTAATTATTAAACGTTTCCCATATAATAATTAGTTGATTCCAAGTTTGCTTATGAATTACATTATTGCTTGTGACTTCTAGCAGTAGATCGCTATGGCTAGCTGGGATATAGTAGTCTTTTCAAAAGACAATACATGTGAGTATTTGCCCAGTTCATGGGCAGTAGATACACACAAACTACTTTATTTGTGGCCCAAAAAGCTTTCGTCAAATCAAATAAAAAGATTGAGAGATAATTGCACAAAGCCAACATCTAGCATTGAATATGAAGAATGGATAGGCACCTGCAAAGCAACAGTATATGATATCGATGAGGCTCGAAAGCTAGCCGAAAGGGCAACATACACCTCAAATTTGTCTTCGGAAGGAGAGGCACAGCACAAAGAATATAAAGGGGAGGCACAATATGAGGAATGTGATGATGAAAGATCCAGTGACACAGAAGCTGAAATATCTGATGATAATATTACTTTGAAAAAACATACTAGAAGCAGTCATATGAGTACTCCAAAACGGCAATGTTATGACAAAGCTGAAATGTCTAAAAAAAGCAGAAGTCCAATAACATTAAATGGTAAGTATTAGTTTTTTTTAAGTAAACATACCTATTTAATATCTTCATTTCAGATTCTTCCCAGGTCACATACAACTCGAGTAATAATTCCCTTAAGAGGGTTAATTCCCCTTCCGTAAACAAAGAAGTTGGTAATTAATTCACAAGTAATGAAAAAGCAAAAGAAGTATTAAACTTTTTACCATTATTTTTAGATCAAAATCAGCTAGTTACAGAATTAAAAAAGATGACCAAAGCATTGGCTGGTATAAAATATGACATCTCAGAGATTAAAAAAGATTTTAATGAAATAAATATGAAGCTGAATATTTTAAGTGAAAACTCTACCAAACGTCAGCAATTTCAAAATTTTTCAAAATTTAATTTGCCCTTGGCAACAGAAGTAGAACTAAATGAATTAGAAGAAAAAGTTAAAGATGCTAGCAGTGATGACTTTCAAGATCTGGTAAAGTACTCTGCCTTCTCGATTAAAATATCAATTTCATTTTGTATTTTTAAATTTTAGGTTGACATCCTCGCACATGTAGGTGGACTAACTCCAAAGAAAAACGTCCTCTTCATAATGAAGAAATTGATGAACCGCGAGCTGAGCCTTCAGTATTCAGCGCATGGGAAAAAACAAAAAAAGAATTTTTCAAAATTAAATTTGTACAATATTGTTTTGGGTAATCTGATGAATGATCTATATAAGACTCAATTTCATTTGCGTATATTTTTTTTAGAAGCTGTTAAAGTAAACTTTAAGTCCACATCTGACTTGGAAATAACTCAATTTATCAGCATTGCCCTAGCTACTGCTGGAGATCGGGATGGTGGAAGGAATAATAGAGTGCCAGGTTTGTTACTAACAGTCTATTGCATAATATATGATGATCGACTTAACCTGATTTAATTTTTAGCAGAAAATAATCGATAATGAATCGGAGCAGTGTGCTGAATAAAATAAAACGCAAACCGAAGAAATTATTTTTAATTTTACATTGATACCTAATTTGTATTTACTTATAAATATTAACATAGTTTGCATAAAGTATTTATTTTTTTACAGCCATCATTTTCGTATGAATTAAGGGTGGGGTTTTCAGTTTTTGTATTCAAAAAGGATAATTTTGGTTTTTCAAACATTCAGGATAAACTGATGCTATTTTGGGGGATTGCAATAGATAATTTTTATAAATAACTGTGTTTATTTGTTTGTTTTAAATAACTTAAAACATATTTTATTAAAAATTAGAAAATTAGGATGCAAAATAAAAATTTTTAATTTTTGGTTATATTCTGAATGTTAGTTAATCAATTAAAAATAATTTCTAGACAAAAGAAATGATATTTAAACAATAAGAAGGTTTTTTTAAGTTTTTCCTTGTTCTATTGTTATTAAAGATTTAATTTTTAATGTGTGTTAAGATATTCTTGAACGTTTTTATGTATTTTGTATTCTATTATAAAGATATTATTGAAGAAAACAAAGTATAACATGTTATTTTATTATTTCTCTACCTATGTTAGCATAGTTAACACGATATTAGCTATTGATGGAGTTTGAGACATCATCTGACATCATAAAATCATAACAATTTTTATGAATCACATCCTTAATAGTAGTTCGTGGTAGTAAAGAAATTAGGCTTCTTGCGGTAATATCAAATATTAGCATTTAGATCAAATTTAAAGTGCATTACTTTTACAGCTCAATTCAGACATAACATTAACCAATATTTATTTTTATTTTATTTTTTTCTAGATTATCCTGAAGCCTAGCCATTGGTCCAATGACTTGTTACCAATATAGATCCAAAATATTAGTGCAATATTAATATAAGTTATTGGACTAATATTGGCATATATTGTTGGGCAAATATTGGCATATATTGTTGGGCAAATATTGGCATATATTGTTGGGCAAATATTGGCATATATTGTTGGGTAAATATTGGGGTATGTTGATGGGCAAATAGTGGCATATATTGTTGGGTAAATATTGGGGTATGTTGTTGGGCAAATAGTGGCATATATTGTTGGACAAATATTGGGGTACGTTGTTGGGCAAATAATGGCATATATTGTTGGGCAATTATTGGGATATGTTGTTGGGCTAATATTGGCATACCTTGTTGGGTCAATATTACAGAATGTCCACATTTCCCATTGGTCCAATATATAGTAATTTGGTTGGCCCAATATATCTTCGACATTGGTTTAATATTGGAACAATAGAGTTGTGCTACTTGGGTAGTATTTAAGTGCAAGCATTCTGGCCCTACTTCCATACTAAATAACTGTTTGAATTTTGGTCGTGTATATTTAACAAAATATTAATAAAAAGTTAATTAAGAAAAAGCAACTATTCTGCATCCATAATCAATGAACAACCAAATAGACCGGAAGCCAGCAAAAAAAACGTATGATAAGCCCAAAGCTGAATATTTGTGAGAAGTTAGCTATTGCTATATATTACAAGGAAGCGCAAGTATGGCGGTCCGTTTGTGTCGGCGTTGCGCTGCCCAATTTATAGAACGTGTCAAAAAAAGCAATACCCTTCGGAAATGAGTGCAAAGCTATTTCTTGTTTTATATGGTACATTATATAGCCAAAGTATGGAGGGGATGAACGCCATACCGATGCGGACGGAGTCTCAAACGGGCCGCCATACTGAATTAAACGTGTCATTTTTTATGCCCTCTTGGGTTGTGAGCCCAAAGCTAATTTTTTGCACAATGATAGAAAATCTTGTTTTATCATCGATTATGACAATGCCATACTGTTTCGGTGTCTCTAAGTACCCGCCATACTGCTTCAAAAATGTCAAATTTTGACTAGGGCATGTATCATAGGCACAAGTATAGCGTAGAGGACTCGAACATGAAATATATGCCTTTAAAGTTGTAAAATTGTTTTATCTTAGGTGTATAAATGGTACAAATACCATACTAACTTCATTAAAACATTTTTAATATTTGCAGCACGAATTGGTATGTGCCATACCGATATTATGTCTCTAAGGTGAGGAATGAATGTGCCAATTCGTAAAATGTTCAAAAAAAGTGTGTACATAATTATTATTTTGGTAATTATACTAACTTTGGTATATAAATTCATATTTCAAAAAAACTGTAGTGCTGAGGTCCCATTACAATTATTATTATAAATTCCGTTTATAACTGAATTATATATTGTCCCTGTTAAGTTTTCGGTTGCTTAGTATAAAGCGCGCACATGGCCGCACACTATTTGGTGGGTTCAGACGAGACGGGGGGAACGGCAGACAGCAGATTACGAAACTGCGTCACCGGGTAGCTGGCGAACAGGCATCGGTCGTATTACGTTTAGCTATTCTTTCGACATCCTATGTGAAAAGTATATGCTATAACCATGAGCGAAAGTAGTGATGGTGAAGAAGCAGTGTGTTTCATTTGTAAATCCGGCCATGACAAAATTGTTTTGTTTAAATCAGAAACATATGAAAAGTGCAAAGTGTCTCTCATGATACGGAAAACGTGTAATTTAAAGGACAAAGAAATCAAATTGCTATAGGAAATTAGTAAACGTACTGGCTACAATGTGATGCGTTATCGTTCTTTTAACGCTATCTTTAAAAAACATAAATTAACAACTGCAAATTTGGGAGAGTGAACCTGCAGAGGCACAGAATTGCGAGGTTGCTGCAAAAGATGCTACGGCAGCATCAGAAACGCTTGCGCAAATTGTACGAAGGCGCACACACTTTCCACTGGTTTAATGGTGATGCAATGCCATCTACAATCAATGAAATAGTCATTGAAAGTTTAAGTGTTGAATCGACAAACGAACTGGGGTGGTTTATTTGAAATCATTCGCAAAGATACGTATGCGTACAATTGCGAGTCCTATAATTCGTATACGAATCAAAAAATTGCGAAGGGTATCTTATTTGGCGTCATTCGAATTCAAAATGCACGCAATTGGAAATTGCGAAGGGCGATATATGGCAACAACGTTTATTTTTAAATTATTTCCAAAGATACGTCACAAACATCGTCAAATGTCATAATCTGTTATTAAAGCTAGTATTTAAGTTGAATTTTTGTTTTAATAATGCCTTCGCCTAAACCGAAACGGTGCGGTAACGCAATCAGTGAGCAAAAAGAATTGCTTGCGGAGTTTATGAAGTCGCATCCCCAACTAATTAGCAGCAACGTTTAGTTTTAAGGATGCGCAAAAATTGTGGCAAGAAGCTGCCGATATTTTAAATGCTGTATCTGGTGGAGGACATAAAACATGGATACAGTGGAGGAAGGTGGGTACCTACCTATTTGTATAAAATATATAGTTAAACGATTATAAGATTATGAATTTAATAACTTGATATTAATGGTTTAAGACTTGGCAAGATCTGCAAAGCCGCACAAAAAAGAAGGGGGCAGAAATAATAAAAGTTAGAAATAAAACTGGAGGTGGAGGCGACGACGAAGTGCCAGTTTTTAAGCCTGAGGAAGAGGCAGTCTTTGATTTGATAAGCAAAGCCTCCATTGAAGGGCATGAAGTTGCTGAGACAAGTATTGTAAGTAATAATTTCATTGTAAGTAATGTTACCTATACCAACCTGTTTTTTGTTTGCAGAATTTTGACACTGAAGATGAAACAGAGGTGCAAGGAGGAGGTATGTTTTAAAGTCTGATAATAGACTTTTTTCAGTCAGTTAAACACAAATAATTATTACTTGTTTCCAGAAAGTGGGGAGATCAATATAATCAGAATTAGCGAGAATGAACAAGTTACAGCAAGTCCTTTAGTTGAAGATTCGAACGGTAATATTTAAACGAAATGATTTCAATTTGATAAGTTTTTTTATCTACAGTACGTTCACGAAGAAAGCGTAAGTCGTCCGCTCGAGCCATGGAAGATACCATCAGCCATGCTCATTACTTAGGTAGCATTCAAAAGGACTACCTAAGTGATAAAAAACAATATAATGCTGAAATTATTAATATAAAGAAGCAAAAAGTAGAAGCTTTGGAGAGGAGTGCTGCTGCTCAAGAGAAGATAGCTGCAGCGTTCGAAAATATAACTGCAGCTTTGGTACAAATCGCCGCAGCTTTATCGTAATTTCGTTATTTTTGAACTGTTATTATTACTGTTAAAGTTTAGTTTATGTTTATTTTTTATATTTCAATTGCTTAATGTATGTATTTCCAAATAATAATATTTTTGCGTATAAATATGCTCCCATTTTGTATGTATTTAGTAAGAATGTTAAAAAATTAAGTACATTACAAAATGGTAAAAAATTATTGAACAAAATAATTATATACAATATTATTCCTCTTCTGTCGTCCTTCTGCAAGTAGTGGATTTACTCTGTTTATATGTTCATCATTGGCAACATTATTCTCATTCCTTTCATCCTCCTGATGCTCAACATAAACTTCATTTTCCTGGAGATCTACCCTGTTCATCACACACATATTGTGTAATACACAACAAGCGTTAACTATTTTCGATGAAAATTGTGGACTGTAATGAAGAGCTCTTTCTTTTGAAAGGCATCTGAATCTACCTTTTAATACTCCATTACACCTTTCAATTGTGGCCCTACATGTTTTATGACATCTATTGAAGGCTTCTTCTGGAGTTCCTTCTGCGGGATCTCTGAATGGAATGAGAAGCCACGGTCGCAGAGCATATCCTGAGTCTCCTGGAATTATTGTTCATAAAAAACTCAATCTTTAACGGTGTTATAACAGTAATGAAAGAGTCCTATCTAGTTATTATAAAAATTTGTACTACTTCTCCTAACGAAAGAGCACGAATTATGGATCAAGCTCAACTATATTTTAATAGAATCGTTATAGAAGCATGTATTTTTTAGATTAACTTTTTTTTTGTACATATAGGTACCTAATAAATGATAACTTCTTAATCCTTGATGATGCAGCTGTTCCAAAAATCCCGAAATATTACTATTAGACCAAATAAATTTGTCGTTGGTACTCCCAGGATATTTAGCGTTGACATGTAAAATTTTCAAATCAGGGTCACGCACCTAAAATTTTTTATAGTTTTGCACTATAGGTAATAAAATAACTAAGTAGGAGTTTTTATTTACAAGTTGCACATTTATGGAGTGAAATCCCTTTCTGTTCACATAAACATGTTCTGGATAATTGGGATCATTATTATTGGGAGGGTGGATTGCTACATGTGTGCAGTCAATACATCCGACAACGCCGGGCATTCCAAACCCTCTAAAGTACCTAAAATATTTATATTTATGTTTACCTATAAGAAGTAAAAAGCTCACTGACTTACTGTGTTCGAAGCTGATTAAGTTCCTCAACCCTATTAGGAAATTTAACATATTTGTTTAAAATTTGAGGTTGG
Organism: Agrypnus murinus; assembly: GCA_929113105.1. NCBI lineage: Eukaryota > Metazoa > Arthropoda > Insecta > Coleoptera > Elateridae > Agrypnus > Agrypnus murinus. The sequence goes on along the minus strand of OV816026.1, from coordinate 106,242,560 downwards.
TTAAAGGCATCAACTACCTCGTGTAGTGCTGTACTTACACCATACGTACTTAAGCCTATCGCAAAGCTGTTCCCAACTTCGTTTTGATAGCTTCCACTTCCCAGCAAATTTAGTGTTGACAGTACCTTATCAAAGTTTTGAAAAAAGGATAAGTAATTAATATATAGTTTTAGTCCACAGTCCACACCTTTGTTTCCTTTGAAATGGCCGAAGCTCTTGTCGGTTCTGTTAAATAATTTTCTATATCGGCCAAAAGTAATTGAAACGTATCTTTATTAAGCCTAAAATTTTTTTTAAATTCCCTGTCGGATAATTCTGTATAGTGAATTTGCGGCCTCCGGCGTTTTTTTAAAATATTGCGATTTTCAGCCATATCAATCGCATACAGAGCTTGTAACTGAACTATATTGTTAAAATTCATGACTTTTTCAACCACAAATGGCTTCAACTGACATTCGCATTCAAAATGCGTATGCCGTTTACCCTATCGCAAATAAACAGTTGAATTTGCGAATACGTTTTTTGAGTTGCGCACACGAATCAATTCAAATAAGCAATCCTTCGCAATACCGTTCGTAAGTCGTTCACTTGCGCATACGTAACCTTGCGAATGATTTCAAATAAACCCCCCCTGGACGATGAACTGAGAAATGGAGAAGAAGGTTAATATATAATATTATATTTTATAACTATGCGGAAAAAAATGTGAAAGCCGTTAGTTTTAAATTTCGTTACAATTACAGAAACTCTAAGCTCCGGCGAGGACATGGACGAAGATTCAGACGATGGGGAAGACGATATCAATCTCAATGAAGTTGCCGATTTAAATGAATTTGATTACAACGCAGCATCCGATGAAGACAACGATGAAGAATCATCTAACGAGAATGATAATTAACTATAACCTTTAACTAACTATAATCTTTAACTAAATATACTGTATTTTATGTCTTTTAATAAAATTTATTATTCTTAAATTGTATTAAAATTTTGCAAATCAAACATTTATTTCACATCTTTATTTATGTCAAGACAATAGTCATAGAATAATTTTCTGTCAACTAATGATATTTCAAATATTTAAAAAAAAATGTTGTTTTCGGTATGGCGCCCTGTTAAATACCTTCATTCAGTATGGCATTGCAACTATTCTTCAAAATGGTCCCCTAGGGTCATAAATACGGACCGCCATACTTGTGCCTATGATACATGCCCTAGTCAAAATTTGACATTTTTGAATCAGTATGGCGGGTACTTAGAGACACGGAAACAGTATGGCATTGTCATAATCGATGATAAAACAAAATTTTCTATCATTGTGCAAAAATTAGCTTTGGGCTCATAACCCAAAAGGGCATAAAAAAATTACACGTTTAATTCAGTATGGCGGCCCGTTTGAGACGCCGCATCGGTATGGCATTCATCCCCTCCATACTTTAGCTATATAATGTACCATGTAAAACAAGAAATAGCTTTGTACTCATTCCCTAAGGGTATTGCTTTTTTTGACACGTTCAACAAATTACTTGCCATACTACCATACTTGCGCTTCCTTGTAATACATAACAATAGCTAAGTTCTCACAAATATTCAGCTTTGGGCTTATCATACGTGTTTTTTTGCTGGCTCCAGGTCTAAAAACTCAAAGGACATTTTACGTATTAATACGCAAGTTGTTTGTATGGATTGTAGCCATTAATATTCTGTATTCGTTGCAGTACCATTTGCTAAGCCATGTATAACTTGTTATAGGTGTGTCTGGTTCTGAATTATCACTGTTGCTACAAGGTCGCAAGAAATTGTTTGTTAACGACTGCGACAATAAGCAGTTTGCCAAAGAACTTTTTGCTAACGCAAGTAATGCGAATTTGATTTCCAATGTGGAAATATTAATGACATTAAGTGTATGCCAGCAAGATGAAATTATGGACGTCTATTATGAATCCATTGTACAAGATGTTGCAAATAAAACGTGGATGCAGTAAAGGAAGTTACGGATCACAGGCACCAGCGCATACAATCTATTCACTTATAATAATGTGAATCATTCTATTACAGAGTGGGAAAATGAGATTGCAAAGATTGTATTTCCAAAGTTCCACGGGAATTATAACACACGATATAGAAAACAAAATGAAGTACCTGCGAAAGATTATTTATCTACTTTTTTTAATCAGAAAGTTATCGATTGTGGATTAATCATCAATAAACAAATTCCTTTCTTGGCATTCAACCCAGATGGATTTATCATACAATCGGAAAATAAAGAAACGGTATTAATTGAAATCAAATGTCCTGTAGAAGGTAAAACAACTGAATTAAAATTACTACCTCAGAAGTTAAAATATTTAGTTGTGGATGAAAATATGCAATTTTCACTAAAAAGGAATCATATTTATTATGGTCAAATTCAGTTAGGTTTAAGTCTATGTAGTTTAAGGTCACACACGGCTACTTTTGTTGCAGTGCAGCATAAAAACCAGCGCAGCACAAGTGAATCCTAGTGTGAACTACCTGCAACCTTAAAAGTAGCGCATGCAAGTCGGTTGCATGCAGTATTTGTTTGCTGCGCGAGTTATCTGGTATATACGTTTAGGTACTTATATGTAATGTAAACTAACCACTTAAAACCTTTTTGGTCCAGGTCTCCAACTTTGTTTATATTATTCTAATGATCTTTTCTTAAGAACAGAATGTTTACAAAACTATTACTTCAAGAGTGTTTATGTTAACACTTTAACTTTAAACGATTTAATAACGGGAGAAAATTAAACAATCACCAAAATATTTATTGGTTACCAAACCCAAACCCCCAAATATCTAATTCAATCCCATACATTATTTTTAACCTCTAATTAATTAAATCAACTCCTTATTTGTATCTCCAAATTAGCAATAATCTAAGCACTTAATAAATAGTTAGGCACCTTTTTTTACCGCTCGAAAATCTATTCTGTGCATAAAATATAACCGTTCGTACTAAAATAACTAATGTGTCCCCAAAATTGTCGATTTGTCACCAAATAAAATATTCTCAGCGCCTGATTTCAGTTTATATTTTATTCTGTTGCGGTCACCATTACAATAGCACCAGAAAATTTACTTAGCTCTCCGAAAATAGAAAGTGGTGATTATTTTATACATTTGATTACCAATTCCAATGAAAAATGCACCAGAAAACCGGCTGGACAACACCGGCGCGTGCGTAGAACTTTATTCTTTTAAGGTGAGATGCAATACAGTTGTTTGTTTTGTTGTTCCTGCTAATACAGTTGTTTGTTTTGTTGTTGCTGCTATATTGGACTGTTTTTATTGGAAAATGGGTATGAATTGACCGAATTATTATTATTTTCTTTGTAATTGCTAAATATTAAAATTTAATATTTAGAAACTACGAGGGGAAGCGATTGTGTTGGGGTTACAATTCCATCAGCAGTAGAGAATGAAGTCCCTTTACTTTGTTCAGACGAAGACAGTTCGGTGGAGTATGAGGAAGTTGTTCCGCCAAAGAAAAAGCGCTCAGAAAACAAAGTCTGGATATTTGAAAAAGTTTGAGACTAGAAAAGATGCTGAAGAAGGAGTTAAAGAAGAGAATACTTGGGTCTTCTTTACGTACGCATGAAGTAGAAGAAGGTGTGAAAAAATATTATAGGTGTAACAAAGTTAAACGTAAAGGGCCTCAATGTGCCGCCCAGATTTACTTGCTTTTTGACGCCGCTTCGGATGCAGTTTTAATGTACCGTACAGATGCTGAACACGATCACGAATCACAAAATCGGAAAAGTTACGGGTTAAGCGTCAGAGTCAAAGAAGAGATAAACAAATTATTTGATTTGCACCTCAAACCAAAAGCCATAATGAGAAACTTAGCTAAAATTGAAGACATTAAACTACCAAAAATGTCACAGTTAAGAAATTACCTATATGACCAACGTCGTTATAAATATGGAAGTCCTACAATTAGTCTCGGTGAACTAGAAGCTTGGTTGTCGTCTCATTCTACTGTTCTTGACGATGTAAATGAAGTTTATGTCCTTGGATATGAGATACTTGAAGTAAATGATATGCCGAAGTTTCGATTTGTGCTGTCAACGAAATTCTTGCTGGAAATAGCTCGTGATGTGGAAGTAATTCATGCAGATGCCACATACAAGTTGGTGTGGCAAGGATTTCCAGTGTTTGTCATTGGAAGCACAGATAAGGACAAAAAATTCCACCCGTTTTGCTTAGGAGTGGCAACTTCCGAAGAAAAAGACGACTTTAAATTGGTATTTGACGCAATTAAAAAAAATATTGTTAGCATATTCTCATGCTGTCCAAACCCAAAAGTTTTGGCATGTGATGCATCTAAAGCTATCCAGAATGCTTTTATAGACATTTTTGGTAATGAAGTCACGGTAAGAATGTGTTGGGCACACGCCAAACGCAAGATCCAAGCCCGCGTGGAACAAGTTACAAGAAAGGAAGTTCAAAAAAAATATTAGACGATGTAGATTCTTTGCAAGCAGCTACTGACCCCAGAACATTCAGCTTGGCAGCAGATGCATTTTTGCTGAAATGGCAGAGTGAGACAGATTTTATCAAATATTTTCAAGAACAGTGGCTGATTAAAAACCGTAATTGGTATTTGGGTGCTCATCTACACAGTAACAAATAATTATTGTTAAGTTACATTTTGTCACATTCACTACAATTTTATGCAACAATGTTTAAAATTCTGATATAATTCAACTAAATTCAAATATCACGTAGTTTGTTACCGGGCGCTATTGCTAATAACGGAAAACTTGTTGTCAATACAGCAAGTATTTTGTTGAAGTGCAAAATGTTTGTAGAATTTACTAAATAGATGATTACTGTAAACAATAATCCTTGCGATTTATGCACAACATTTTTGTTCTACGTTTTCAACAAAATATAAAATCAATTGTGCAGAAATAAATGAGTTTTTAACAAAAATATTTCAAAGGACTAACAAAACTAGATGAGCTATTTGACAATAATCTAGTTAAAATATCGAACGCACTTGCTACAGAAATCAAAACCTAAATTAGTGAAAAGTTCAAACATGTTTTAGTGAAATAACAAATAATTCTGTTATATTGAACAGTGTCATGTGTGCATGGATTTCAGTTGTAGTTATAATAACAAGAATATTGTATTCTTTTCTTATCTTTATAAATGCACATGCAGCAATTCGCGTTTTTTCAGTTAAACATTCTTTTCTATTCTGATGTCGCAATGATTTGAAACTGTGGATTTAGCAGGATTTAGCCCATGATGTTATGGGGGCGCTCGCCACGACGTAAATGATTCGCGCAGAAAGAGTTGTTAGTGGAGCGAAATTGACCACAAAAGACGCTCCGTTCTTAAGAAAAAAAAATCTGCGTAGAACTTCACTAGAGTAGACTCATTTTATCAAGGAAACTCTTCTACACAAGGATTAGGTATTTACGACATTTTCCTGTGGTCTAGAACATTTTTATTTGAAAAAAACTATGAAAATGCTTTATTTTTTAAAATAGTGTTTTTTAAAACTTACATTGTCATATCATTGAATCCAATTGAGCTTGAGCGATAATTTTTTTTAGAAAATAAAGTACACAAATGACAAATAGTCGACACTGTTTTTGGTAAATATTGTTTATTATCTGTGTTACATTAACAACAATTTGGTAGGTTCCTTAGAATGTCTTAATATTTTCGCTAAACGAAAAACTTTTTTATTATTGCAAATTTGTGTACACATGCTGCGAAGCAATTAAAGCCAACATATTGAAAAAGTTTTTGAAAATACCATTTTTAACCTGGGACTTGCGGTTTATTACTTATGATTTTTTTTGTGAAGTGTAAAGGATTAGGCGTTCCGCCTCGTATCGGTGCCACGGCGCACGATGCCGTGCTACGTGCTATAAGCTGATGCCAGCTACGCCGACTATACCGTCTCGCCGCCGGTTTGAACTTGTTGCGTGCAATATTATTCTTTCTGGTTTAAGTAAATTAAATAAATAATTAATAATGGAGTGTATTATATGCAAGAAACCTGTGCGAAGTGACGATAAATCTGTAATCCAGAAACCCAGAAAAGAAGGCTTGCTATCATTAATATTAAGTGCTGAGAAAAGACAGGATGACTGCGGAAAAGAAATTTTACTCCAAAGGGAAGGTATCTTAAGCGGCGAAATTAAAGTGAAATTTCATGTGGATTGTCGAAAAAGTTATACAAGTAAGCAAAATATTTCATCATCGCAGTTGGACAGTGACAGTGCTGGAACTTCTCAAGGGGTTAAACGAAGTTGTACACGTCATTCTAATGTTCTTTTCAATATAAGAACTATGTGTTTGATTTGTAACCAAAGTGGAACAAAGAAAAAACAACATTTAATATCAATACAAACAGGTTAATTATGCGTTAAATTTAGTAGGAATTATCTTAATATTGATTTTATATTTAGGATCTGGAACGTCCACTTATAAAAAAATTGTGGATGCTGCAAAAGAACGAAACGACATAGAAATGATTTCTAAATTAAGCAGTTACGAAGATTTGTTCGCATATGATGCAAAATATCACAAATCATGTTATAGTCACTACATATCACAAAGAAATATTTCATCTTCCGTTAGAACTAAAAAAGTACCTGAATCGACTAATTTACCTGAGCAGTTTGACGCACAAACTAATTCATCAAGCAGTAGTAGTGATTACAATGAAAATATTTTGAAACCCAACGAATTTTCAGAAATCCAGATACTTTTTAGAGCTGCGGCAATTTTGCGCAATGCAATGACTACATTTAGTTTGAAATCCACAGGGGTTTCCTACACCCGAAAGAATTAATAAAAAAGAATTTGAGAAACAGGTTCCACATGTTTTACTTCTATTCATATCTTGGTTGATTGACGGTAAATTATTTTCGGTGGTAATTAGTATTTTATATAAAATTAGATCAAATTGTATTTTCATTTATTACAGGCTGATGATAGTGAAATAAGTAGTTTGGCAGTCGTTCCAAGTAATATCGTAATGGGGCTTTTTGACAAAGCATTTAAAAAAAATAGTTTTCCAGTTGGATTAGGTCTACACATATATCACCTTATTCCCAGTAAACATATCCTAGATACTCTGTCACAACTGGGTCTGACTTGTTCATATAATGATATACGTCAACTGACAACAACATTGGCGAAACAAGAACTTGAGGATAAACATGACATATATGTACCTCAAAATATGGAAGCAATCACGGCCGAGAAGAAAAACTATATTCACGCTAGCATAGATAATTTTGATTTAAACGAGGAAACCATTGACGGCAAAAACACTACACATTCCATGGCTATGGTTGTGTTTCAGAATCAACAGACTTTACAATCATATCGTGGCATAATTAAAGGAGAAAAGTATGCCTTGAATAACGAGGAAGCTGACATGCGTTTTCAGCAGATTTTAAAATATATCAAACCGAAGATACGTCCAGAACCGTCCAATTTCGCGTTACCAAATCCCAACACAAACGAAAAATATGAGTACTCCAAAAAATTAAACCAAGTTTGGCGAATGCTGCGGTTTTGCAAAGAAAAAGACAATTTTTTGGGGTGGACTGATTTTAATAATCTCTTATCTAAAAACAATATTCCTATTTCTACCATATTCTATCTGCCTTTTTTGAATGCTCCCCCAACTGAATTTGACACTATCTACACAGCAATGGTTCGATTAGTACAATTAGCAAGCAAACTGAAACAAGATCATATTGTTATAACAGCCGATTTGGCAATCTATTCAAAGGCGCGCGAAATTCTGTGGAATAATCCTCCAGAGCTGGCTGGTAAAGTACTTTGCAACTTGGTGGAATGCATCTTACCATGGCATATATTGCTAGTATTGGTCAAATTTTTGGTGATGGAGGACTTACTTCAATCCTTGTAGAAACCGATATTTTCGCAGAAAATTCTTGCAGACTCATGTTAGAAGGAAAGCAATATTCTCGAGCTATTCGTGGTTTAACACTAGTAGGAGATGCTATGTCGAGGTTATTTTATGATAGTTTATCTAATTGGTATAAAGAAACTAAAGGGGAACAATTTGTATCTGATGAATTAAAACAGTTAATGAACTCGATAATCTGTATGATGGAAGAATCAAAAATTGACGAAAGTAGTTTGGCTAGTCTTACAGCAACTATTGAAGATCATGGGCAGATTCTAACAGAATTTATCAACTCAGCTTCTTCTTTATCTACAACATTCAAGTACTGGCATTTGTTTCTTGAAGCCATTGACTTGCTTTGGAGAATGCTGCGTGCAGAAAGAGACGGTGATTTTGATTCACATCTATCGGCAGTTCATGACGTATTACCTTATTTATCAGCCGGTGGACGTAATCTCTATTCCAAATGGGTACCCGTATATTTAAGTGACATGGAAAATCTTAAATACCAAATTCCGTACATGTATGAATTTTTGGCAGATGGAAATTTTGTTGTGAAGAAGACCAATGAAAAAAGATTTAATTGTGTAGCTTCAGATATGGCATTAGAACAAACTATCAACAGGGAATGCAAGAGTCGCTCAGGAGTTATTGGTTTTTCGCAAAAACCAACAGCTCTTCTACGTTGGATGGTGACAAAACATTCTTTGGGAAAATATTCTCAAAACTTCTTAGGTAGGAACAAGAAAAATAGCCCAAAAGTTCTCCTGAACTAGTTTGCATGATCATAGTAATTATTAATTAATCATTTTAGATGCTACCTGTAGGTTAGAAACTCGACAGAGAAAGGAAGGACATTATATGCAAAAGCAAAATGAAAGCGCTGTCTTGAAAATGATGGATACAATTGAAAATGTTTGGTGCAACCCTTTTGATTTGAACAAAGTACCGTCTTCCCTGATAAATATTTGCACCGGAAAAGAAGACCTGGAAAAAAGTATAAATACGTTCATAGAAGAGATAAAAAGTAATACGACATCTGCTTGGGATAGAAAAGACTCTGCTAGTTTTTGGAAGCCAGTTAGCAGAAAGAAAATGTTGACATTTAAAGAATCTAATGTAAAAATAAAGGGGTTTAAAGAAAATAGCTTGATTGGATCACAATTAATGTTTCGCAAAATATTATGTGCTGCACAGGTGCAGGAAATTGACTTAAAAGCAATATTGTCATATGAGTTGACATTAGTGCCAACCTCGTTGTGTCATGAAGACGGCTCCATGCGGAAGACAACGAAATGTGATCTAGCGAAAAAAATAGAAGACGTATCTAACACACATTCAGATTGTCCTCCGGTACAGTCTTTAATACTAGATGGAATGGTAACAATTCAAGAGATGAACGAAAAACAATACGATACTTTTAACGATTTAGCGAAAGTGTTTTTGTAATCTATTATGAAATCTGGGCGAAAATGTCAAGCTTCACGAATATCTGTAGTTTTTGATACTTATAGAGCCGATTCGCTAAAAGCAGCTGAAAGAATTAAACGTGGTGAAATCAATGCACCCGTATTTAATGTTATTGGGAGTAGGAAAGTGCACAAGTTTCGAGATTTCTTAAAATCGTCTAAAAACAAACAGAATTTACTGAAATTTCTTACAGATTATATTATCCAAAACTCTACCGAATCTCTTACAGATAATGAAACGTTAATCATCGCAGGAGGTTTTGAAAATCCTGAAAAGGTTGTGCTAATAAAAAAAGACGGTTTAGAGCAGGCATTATTTGAATTGTGGAGTAATCAAGAAGAGGCAGATACACGCATAATTTTACATGTCATATATGAATCTAAATTCAGTCACAAGATAATGGTCAAATCGGTAGACACAGATGTTTTAATTTTACTAATCCATTTCTATGCATCTGTTCCTGAAATGTTGAATAAAATTACTCTGCATATGCAACTCGGCCATGGTGCTAACCGACGTTTCATATCAATAGATGAAGTTGTTAAAAATTTGGGGACAACATTTTGTGAATGTCTTTTAACAATACACTGTTTGACAGGATGTGATACCACAAGTGCTTTTTACAAAATCGGAAAAAAAACTGCATTTGACATTTTAAGAAAAAACTTGAAGTGCTTAGAAAAACTGTCAAAATTGCCTCTCTTACCTTCTCAAGAAGCTTTACAAATAGCTACTCAATATGTTCTCTTGCTGTACAAAAATAAGGACACTAACATTCGAACGCTTAATGATTTGCGTTTAAAATTGGCCACCCAATCTAATAAACCATCTTCTGAGCTGCCACCAACTGATGGTGCATTTTATCAACATTTTTTGAGGTTAGTAATTTAAATTGTTTCAAGTGCTTGACTAAATTGATTTATATAATTACAGATGTATGCATCAGTTAAAGATATGGCATTCTAGTAATATTGCCAAAACGCAACCTGAAAATGTTGCATGTTATGGGTGGACTTTGGCAAATAACAGTTGGAATTCTATTTTTTCAGCACAAAAACCAATTCCAGATATTGTAAGACAATGTTTAAGCCTTTATTGCGCCGACAAAAACTGCAATAGCAGAAAATGTAATTGCGTAAAAGAAAGGCTGAAATGTTGCGATGAGTGCAAATGTGTTGTTTGCGATAATTTTGTAAATGATACAGATGAATTTGGTGAAGAAGATGTTTTTTAATAATTATTATTATCATTATGATTCCTTAATAAACATACTTAAGTTAAAAATTCAAAACTCTTGCCTACTTAGTTAAGTTAGGTAGGTACCTCCCTACACCCATTTCCACCGCACCTAATACAAGTAAGTATAAATTTCTTAATTATCATAGAAACAAATGTTACAAAAATCGTTTCTAGTTAATTCCTGGATTGAGTACTAATTTAGTGGGTCGTCGAGGTAAACATAGCCGTCCGGCGTGGCGTCCGTCGTGTTATTAGGAGACAGTGCGCCACAAAAAAAATTATAATTTAAAAAATATGTCTTAGGCCAAAAGTGGATACTTCGAAAACTCCTTTAATATGTTGGCTTTAATTCTTTCGCTGCATGTATATAAAAATTTCCTCAAATAAAAAATTTTGTCGCTTCACGAAAATCTTAATACAATTATAGAAACGTGATAAATTAAAGTTATTTCAACACACATAATAAACAATAATAAACAAAAGCAACGTTTACTGTTTTAAGCGCTCATTTGTGTACTATAATTTAAAAAAAAACAGATCTCTAACTTAATTAGATTAGAAGATACGACGATGTATATGTTCAAAAACGTGAGATTTAATAATTGTAAATTTTTGCTATTTTTTCAAAATAAAAAAGTCCTGGACCACACAAAAATGTCGTAAATGGTCATTCTAGATTCTAAATAAACTATTTTGCAAAACGTATACGTTATCACCTGGTTCTACGCCGAAAAAAAAAATACACCGAATCTTTAGCCGATTTCGCTCCACTATTAAGCATTGATTGTTTAAGCAAGTTTAAAGGACGTTGCTAATAAGTTGTGAAGATTAACAGTTAACAGTGTTAATACGTACATTTTATTTGTGCTATACTTTTCGATTGTGTGCATCTGTTTTACGGCAATCAATATGTTTAACTGTGATCTTTGTGGAAGAACATATAAGTTTAAAAAAAGTTTACATAGACATTTAAGGGAAAATCATAGTAATGCACCTTCTACAGGATTTATTTGCAAAATATGTAAAATTCCTTGTAAGAAAAAAATTGAATTCTTGTCACATGTGAAGGAACATAAAAGAAAAGTTCGTGGAAGTAGGTTACTCTGTGCAGTTAAAGTATGTCAAGAAAAATTTACAACTTACTCAAGATTATGTAAACATTTGATTGAAGATCATTGTTTAAAATTGACAATAGAAAAGCATGACTTTGCTGAAAAGAAAGGTAAGCTTAATATTGATTCAACCGGATTCAACTTTATTTATTTAGGTAAGGGCGTGGGGGGCAGATTCAACCTAGGGGCACATTCAACCAGTCCCCCTAGAATTTATTTTAAGTTGAATTTACCGCTGCGAAGTATGACATGATCGCTCGATTTACCCCTTCCAATCGCTCAAGAAGTTTGGAAGCCGTAAGTGCGCTAGTTTTTGTGTAGTTAGTGAACAGTCAACAATTGTGTATGAAAGGTAAGTTTTTAATGGTTCGTTGTATGAAAAGTTTATCGTAATATTTGTTGCTTATTGCTGAAATACCATATTATAACAGTTAGTAATTACTATTTTGTACCAGTCCTAACCCTAAAATTACACACATAGCAAAGAATTACAATTGTGTTGGATATTTGGCGTGGGGTACATTCAACCGCTAATACTCGGGGTAGTTTCAACCAGTGGTTGAATCTACCTCACGTTGGTGGAAGGACATGTACATTACAAGTTATTTATAAAACCTTTTTTTTGTATTTACAGATGGTAAGAACTTACGTAAAAAAACGGAGAGGTCTGATATAGATGAGGTGGCTATGAAAAACGCGGTTCGTGAAGTCGTAAGACGCAGAATGTCGGAGAGAGTAGCTGCAAGAAATTTTAACGTAAAGCGGGACACTTTGCATTCACGAATTGCAAAACTAAAAACAAAGTACTCGCCCGAACTTTTACTTAGAAAGTTCAATGAGGACTCAAATTCAAGTTCAATGAGACAGAAGATGACCAAGCAATAAAATATTCCAGTAAATATACTGTAACTCAAGTTTTCACTGCAGATCAAGAAGCTGAGTTAGTAAAATATATAAAAATATGTTCAGACATGAATTACGGCATGACTTACAAGCAAATCAGAATATTAGCTTACGAATATGCCAACATACTTCCTGCATGTAAGTTTCCTGAAGGATGGCATATTAATAAAAAGGCCGGTGTAGAGTGGCTAAAAGGGTTTATGAGAAGAAACCATGACAAAATTAGTTTAAGAAAACCTGAACACACAAGTTTGGCGCGGGCCACGGTTTAATAAAAAAGCAGTCAATGAATTTTTCAACAATTATGTAACCGTCCTAAAAAAATTTAATTTTAAACCCGAAAATATTTATAACATCGACGAATCTGGAGTTAACACTGTTTTAAAAGCAGTTAAAATAGTAGCAACTAAAGGCAAAAAACAAGTAAGCTTGGCTGCATCTGCAGAACGTGGAGAGTTGACGACATTCGTTGGTATAATAAATGCAATTGGCAATACTCTACCCCCTGTCTATATATTCCCCAGAATACGCCATCCCGAAGACTATCTTACGGAAGCCCCACCGTCAAGTCTTGCCTTGGGAAGTAAAAACGGTTGGATAACTTCAGAGTTATTTTTGCGTGTTCTTGAGCATATTGTAAAGCATAGTAAATGCAGCAATGAAAACAAAATTCTTCTTTTATTGGACAACCATGAGTCGCACACAACACTCAAAGCTGTAAACTTTTGCCGTGACAATGGTATCGTAATGTTATCATTTCCGCCTCATACGTCGCACAAGTTGCAGCCGTTGGATATTAGTATTTTTGGACCTTTCAAAACGTATTGCGCTACTTCTTTTAATGACTGGATGACGATGAACCCTGGAAAAGCTATTACAATTAAACAAATTGCCCAGCTAACTAAACCGGCATTTCAACAAGAATTTTCCCAAACAAATATTATAAAATCGTTTGAAAAGCCTGGGCTGTGGCCGCTGAATAGACTTGCCTTTAAGGACGAAGAATTTATAGCGAGTTATGTAGATCTGATCCCTTCTGAAGTACAAATCACGGCTCAAACTAATCCGGACGCTTCTGAGGTTCAAAATGGTAAGATACTTTTTAAAATTACAATATTTTTATACCTATTTTTTATTACCTACAGATATAGATACGCCATCAACGTCACGAAGACAGTCGACACCAAGGCCTACGCAAATTGACGGCAACATGGAAGCAGGTAAAAACTATTGTCTTTAGGTACTTTAAAGAAAAGTTTTTAATTGAGCTTTTTCATTTAGATTCGCTACAATTTTCTAAAATCACACCTGAGTCAGTAAGACCATTTCCCAGACCAAAAATATCAAAGCAAAATAATAAGAAAACAAAAAGAGGGAAATCAAGAATTTACACGGATACACCTGAAAAGAATCGCTTAGAGGAATTAGAAAATGAAAAAATAAATCGAAAGAACCAACAAGAAGAAAGGAAACGAAAAAAAGTTACAAAGCAAGTTTTTCCAGGTAACCGGCAAATAAACAACAGTAAAGAAGAGATAAAGAAAGGGAGAAGGAATCCTGAACCTTACTCTAGTAGTTCCGATTCAGAAGCATCAGTTCCATTGGAATCTGACAGTTTAAGTGATGATTTCACCGAAAATGATAACGATGTGCGTTTGTTACAAGATGATGAGCAAATAAACAACGGCGATTTTCTACTGATCAAATTTCCTACTAAAACTTGCGTTAAAGATTATGTAGGAAAAGTCTTGGAAAAACATAATTTAAATGAATACCAAATGCAGTATTTACGCCGAAAGTCACTATATTATACATTTTTTTACCCTTTAGTCGACGATATATCAACTGTAGATAGAGCTGATATAGTTTCAAAATTGCCTGCTCCTAACACAGCAAAAACTGCTCGGACGTCGTCCTTGCTTTCATTCCCAGTAAACTTGGAAATGTATAACGTATGCTAATAAACCCAGCATACAATTTTGTCTTTACTATTTTCTTTTTGCAAGGACTATAAATAAAACAAGGTTCTGCTGTTCGTTGAGAGTTTTATTATTAAGAAACCATTAAGTTACATCAGTGGTTGAATGTGCCCCTATCACTGGTTGAATGTACCCCGCAGAAGGGGTAGATTCAACCATTTGTTAAAGTTTTTTGAAATTAATTTTTTGGAAAAATTATTTTTTCTTATGTATTTCTGTTCCGTTACTTTACAAGCAAAAAGTTTAAAGTATGCCCTAAAAATACTGTGGCGTATTTGTTTTAAAATTAGAGCTTAGTTTTTAGTTTTTCCAAACACTGGTTAAATCTGCCCCCCTCTCTCCTACATAGGTACTTACATTTGTGTTTTATTTCAGAGTTTGATCAATGGAAGAAAGAGATGGAGAAAATTTCAAGAGCGAATTATGTTCGAGACACTACACAAAAATCATTGAAAAATGGTACCTATCGTCAATATTATTTTTGTCACCGATCTTATTTTCCTGGAGTTACTGCAAATCGCACGAGAAGTATTAAAGGAGGTGGCTCAAACAAGATTAGTCGAGCTTGTCCATCAAGATTTATTGCAACAGTTAATAAACAAAGCATTAGTGTAATTTTTTATCCAGATCATGTTGGCCATGACTGTGAACTTGGTCGTCTTAGGCTTGCCAAAGATGATAGAAATCAAATAGCAGGTATGAATCATATTATGATGCATGAAATATGTTCTCACATTTTTATTTGTAGGTAAATTATCACAAGGTGTGACACTTGAAAGGGTTCTTCAAGATGTTAGAGAAGAAGCTTGTGCCGAATCATTTGACAGAATTCATTTATTGGACAGGAAGGATCTCCATAATATTAAAAGGGATTTTTCAATAGGTTATTCAACGAAAAGACATGACAATGATGCTGTGAGTGTGAAAGTGTGGGTTGAAATTATGAAAAAGTTAGAAGAAAGTCCAGTGTTATATTTCAAGGAACAGGGTCAAGTTGATAAATACTTTACAAAAGATGATTTTGTCTTGATAATAATGAATGAATTTCAAGCTAAACTGTTGTCCACATTAGGTAAATCAAAAATTTGCATTGATGGGACCCATGGGTTAAATAATTATGGATTCCAATTATATACAATTATGGTGGTTGACGAGTTTGGTTCTGGTGTTCCTGGCGCTTTCTGTATTTCTAACAGATCTGACATAACTTTGTTTCTTTTGTATTTTCAATGTATTAGGGATAAATTGGGTTTAATTGAATCAGATACTTTTATGTCAGATGACTATCCGGCATTTTATAATGCTTGGGAATCAGTTATGGCCCCTGTTAAATATAGACTTTTGTGCACATGGCATATAAAAAAAAATTGGCTACAGAATTCAAATAGAATTAAGAATATAGATAAGAGAAGTTTAGTTTTAAAAACTTTAAATATTTTACAAAAAGAGCTTGATGAACAAATGTTTTTAAATGCATTGCAAAACTTTCTATGTCAATTAAAAAATGATCCAGATACCGTACAATTTAGTGAATATTTTGTTAGAACTTACGTAGGTAGGCCGAATATGTGGGCTTATTGCTACAGAAAGCACGTTGGCCTTAACACTAACATGTATCTAGAATCGTTACATAAAACCATTAAACATATATATTTGGAAGGGAAAAAATGTAAACGATTAGACAAAACAATAAACGCACTTACTGTTCTTATGAGAGACAAAATGTTTGACAGGATAATTAAATTTTCAAAACAAAAAAATACCAAGAAATTAATAGTTATTTAATAAATTAGTTTGTTAATGAAAGCGATTAATGATCGAAACTGTTTAAAGCACGAACGAGCGATAGGGAGTGAGTGCCTTTAATAGTTGAGATCATTAGTTGCTCATTAACAAACGAATTGATTACAACAGTTTTTCGTTGACCGTAAAATTCTTCGATTTTAAGATAGAAAATTTCAAATAATACCGAATCCAAACTTGTGCGTATATCTGGTTGCCCAAAGTAAAACATCATCAAAACGTCAAAATCACAAACGGGTTTATTAATGAAAAAGAGTGTATTAATGAGGTCCATTAATGCATCCTTTTTTCACAAAACAGTTACTTAATAAAAAAGAGTGTATTAATGACGTCCATTAATACATCCTTTTTTAGAAAAAATCATTCATTAATATTGACATTAACAAACGGTCAACGAAAAAAAAAATTAAAGACAGTCATAAACAATCTGCAGACATTTCAAACGATCTAATTAGAGTTTTCCCAAATTCATTTAATAAATGGATGATACAGTCATCTAAAGATGCTGCTCATGAATATGTCATAGAAAAAGTTTGTGATGACTGTAAACATATGTGCGAAATGAAATGTCACGTATGTAAAATTTGTGTACATATGTTTACATGTAGTTGTCCAGACAATGTTATAAATTATAATATTTGTAAACATATTCATGGAATATGTAATTTATTTTTCAATAAAGGCGTACACGATACTGAGATGGTTCCCCAAAAATCCGAAAATGAGTTCACTGATATAATTTTGAACTCTAATATGGGTACACATTGCTCAACAAATCAAAATGAGAGTGTTAATAACAAAAATGTAATTACATCAAAATTAGAAATTTTATTAGGTTTAAACAAAAAAGTATCTTTAGACGAAGAAGATTACTTATTGGCCACAAAACATTTGGATAAGCTAATCGGTATTTTCAACAAGAAAGGTCAAATTAATCATGCTATAACAGAAGAAGTAAATGTTCAGCAACGTGTTGAAAAGCAGTTAAGATTTGTAACTTGTAAGAAAGTAAATAAAAGAGTTGAATTTCCTCTAGTTGGTGATATGGAGGAAACTATGATAAAAAAAGCTTTAACGCAGACAAATGGTGAGGTTTTGTATGTACATACTAATTCTGACCACAACTATTGTTAATTTATAGGAGTAATTGTTATACATTTAAATAATGCATATTGTTAAACTCAGAAGTGTACTTCTGCTTATATGTATATAAAATATAAATTACTGTAGTTAAATAATTTTTGTATTATTAAATAATGTTCTTCAACACTCTTGTTTTTTTGTTGTTCCACCTCTTTATCAAACCAGCAAATGAGGCTGCCAGCTTTAGACATTCAAAAAAGACAAAATGTGACGTCACTCGCAAGGCGGTAAGAATGTAGAAGTTAACACTAAACGGTTACATATTTTATTAAGCTTGTTTTTTTAGAAACTTGAAAAAAAGTTGCTCTGTAATGCAAATTGTGGTGAAAGCAGCCATGGTAATATAATAGGTACCTATTTCATTTTTTCAGACATTGCCACTGTACTTTATTAAAGTATTAAAGTAGGTAAGTACGCATTAATCAAAAATACGTTCTTATCAAGGTAGTGGACTTTCTTGCAATTGAACAAATAATTGGTTTTAAACACAACATAGCGGTGCCATTAGGGCTGCCTATCTATTAGATGGGCCATTAGCCGACGCGGCAACTTTGCGCGACGTGCTTATGATTGGGGTTGCCTACCTATTAGGTGGTGCCATTAGCAAGTTACTGTCGCGAGACGCTCGTCTGCTAAGG